>OZ038518.1:38925936-38930936 GCA_964036315.1 Acanthosepion esculentum
GAAGTGGAAACATAATTGGAAATTATTCTTAGAGGCAGAAAGACATAAATGAAAGTTTTAGGACACACAGTGAGAAACGAAGTCTTCTTTCAAAAGATATATTAAAACCAACTGGAAAACATTGATTAACCTACCTTACAAACGTATATAATATGGATGTCAGAACACTAACAGTGATTAAGAGCGACAGTAAAAACTAAAAAGACAATCATTGCTAAGATTGATTGCTTTACGGTTTATCAATTCATTGAAAATATTTTTACATCGTTTGTGGTCCCCCCCCCCCAGATAATAATGGTTTCTTGATGGATGCTGAGGGTTTACCATGGACTGAACCTGTGAACAAAGACGAAATGATAACAAAAAGGAAACTAATACATCAGGAAGAGACAGTTGAGGTTCTTGGGACACATTATGAAGAAAATCTGATACTCACGGGACAGATCGAGGGCAAGTGGCACAGAGGAAAACAACGTATAACATACTTAGTGAGCTTGAGTAAATAAGTGGCGGAACAGGGCTTAGGAGAAATAACAGAAAGACACATTAGATTAAGAACTACAGGACAGGAAGTTGTGGAGAGCAATGATTTCCAACGTCTTGAGGGGACATGGCACATGAAGAAGAAGTCTTACTAATTAACCCATACCTAAAGGAGGAGAGGTGGATATCTATCTATCTATCTATATATATATATATATATATATATATATATATATATATATATATATATATAAAAATACATACAAGTTCGACAGCTTCATAAACAATTTTGAAATATCTGTTGAACAGGAGTTGAGGTTTATCTGATGTTTCAGGTTTTGGATTGGATTTCCGGTTACTTTTAAAGCCTTCTACTTCTTTCACTTCCAATGGCCCCTTGTGTCTTGGTGACATTATCACCTCGCTTGGGGTGAATTGATTAAAAAGAAAGACAAAATTTCTTAACGCCTGAAGTACTATCATAAATTATATTTCGAATTATAAGTATTTTTCTATTGTGTTGTTTTCTTTGGATATTCGAGGTTTAGATTTTCGATACAAAATTCATTTTATTCTCCTATATCAAATCGCCGTTACTTTAAAAGTTATTTATAGTAGGTACATGCATTTTAGTTAACATCCCTGTTATTTAAAACGGAAATTAATGTCAACCGGCTTAGTGATCAAGAAGTCTTTACTAAAAGAAGAAAAGTACCTCTCAACAGGAATCGAACCTGTATCTTCTTTCTCTAACAGAGCAACCACTTTTTTAGCTGAAGTATGATCTATGACAGTGATTCTCAACATGGACCCTTAAGTCCACAAGTGGGCCCCGAGAATCTTTATAAATGATCCTGGAGGTGCAGACTGAAAAACTAAAGACGAACCAAGGTCTGGGAGTTCAACTTGACAGGCTGGTAGACATCCAGGGGCAGTGTAGTCATTAGTCATGATTTTTTTTAATCATTTCATCCCAAGCAAGGGGGTAATGCCACTTGTATGCAGGGGTTTACAAGGAGTGAAAGTGAGAGTGAAGACTGGGAATAGGGAGGATTGAGGAAAGGACAAAAGATGAACATGGTTCAAGAAGACAGAAGATGGCAGATAACGCTGCATTAACATTTTTGAAGATTGCGGTTATCAGGGAAGAAAGAAATTGGAACGGAGTTCCACGGATGGGAAGTGCGAGAAAGGAAACTGGTGGAATAAAGTTGGCTGTTGCATGTAGCTATTTCAACAGTAAAAGTGTGGGACCTAATTGTCAATCTAGTAGCACTCTTAAATTCATATGGTCTTGGCACTAGGGAAGACAGCTCATCAATGCAGTTGCCATGAAATAGTTGTAGAAAATACAGAGGGAAGCCACATCACGTAGGTGAGAAAGTAAGTGAAATTTAGATCCCTGGCCAGGATCAATTGCATTACAGATCCTTCTTTGGATTTTGTCAAGAATTTCGAGATGTACAGGAGGAGCACTAGACCAGATATGGCAAATATTTTCTACTACATTTCGCTATTATAAATAAAATGTATTTCCTGTTATATAGAAGTTCTATCTGAACTTATGTGAGCCTGACATTTGTGTACATCAGAAATTGGGCCACAAGCAAGAAAAGGCTGAGAAACATTGCTCTATGAGTTATCACATGTGAAAACACCATAATAAAGTAACATCTAATTACCTACTTAGGACATGCACACCTCTCGTGGGAACCTTCCGAAAACTATTTCTCTTCGATTTCTCTCTCTATAATAAAAATATTGTTTTAAGGTATGGCATATTTATGGGTAAACGTGTCCAATATCAGAGATAGAGCCTATGTAAATATAAAAGTGGAGAATGAGGTTAACATCGAGAGGCGATAGCCTGTTTCATGTTTAAACGCAATCATCAGGCCATGTGTGCTGTATTTTGGCTTGACTATTTATATTTGATGGTTAATGGTGCATTATGGGTAGCAAGATATATATATATATATATATATATATATATATATATATATATATATATACACACACAACAGTATGAAAATAGCGTTCTCTAGGACATGGTTCGTTGTTGTTATTATTAGTTACTTTGTTTAAATAATTCATTTCGCTTTTTGCCTTGAGAAAGTCCACATTGGACGAAACGCGTCGGCAACTATTACAGTTTTCCTATTGTCATTTATATTTATAAATATTGTCTTTTCTATAGGTTAACTCTGACAAATTTATATATATATATATATATATATAAAATGAACTCTCTCTCGGTCGAGTTCGACGTATGCGGTTTCGACGACCACGAACTAATTATCTGATGCCTATGACGGGCATGACTTTTAAGACCGGCTCAAGAATTGCACAGAAGACAACAAACAGTACAGGAGAGTGTATTGTATCCAAGTGCAGCAGGAACACTTTTAGATGTCTTATTTTGCTTTCGTGTTTCACGCAGTTGGATGATGCTTACTTCTTGATGGTGCATTATTCCTGATTGGCAGCTGGAACGATACTCTGATCTCTTCAGAGCTACCTTTTCAAAGTTCTTGAATAGAATGTTAACGCAAGAAAGTTTGTCGTTATACATGAGCCAATGTCTACCAACATTTCTATGACCACTATGGAGTTTACTGTAGAAAAGAACTTTTGGTATGCGATCATCACTCATCCTTGCCACATGGCCAGCTCAAGTGTATGTGTGTGTTTGTGTGTGTTTATACCTTGCTATCGACTTGCGACGTTTTGTCTGTGGGAAAAAGAGTTGCGGAGTGTAAAATAAATAATCACCCACAAGGGTTTTTAGAAGCTTTTGATCTCTATCAAGACAGGTAAGTGTGGACTGAGAAACTCCACCCCAGATATTTCAGCAATACTCCATTTTTTATTTGATCTGACTCTTGTAAAGATAATTCGTGACTCAGGCTGACAAATTTAGGCCCGGAATATAGGGAATAAAAACATCACGAATGGTTTTAATTCGCTATTTGTCCAAGAATATAGCTTTGTTTGAATTTCATGATTTTAAATTTGACTTAAAAAAAAATTTAATGTTCCTGTTCAGCCCAGACTTCAAGTGGAACTCGTACATGCGTTCCATCACTAAAGATGCTGAAAAATAGTCGGTTACCTGGACTGCTCCATATGTGGATAGGAGCCGCCCAGTCGGCACGATAAAGACCAAAAGTATCTCCGAATTCCGACGAATTATGTTCTGTCCGATAACCCTTTTCTCACAGACAAGATGTCGCAAACCTCTCGCTTCTCTGTCGCTATTTCTATTTCAGATAAACTACATTCCTTATTGCCACAATTCTTTTGGTAAGATGGAAGTTCCGCTCGAACAGCTTCTTCCCACGAACCACTACCCTCTGAAACCGACTACTACTGCTTCCCTGATCACTACAAACTTAACCTGATTACATCCATGGCTAACCGTTAACATTCCACATATATCTGCATAAGGTATAACTCTCTTCCTCGGGTAACCGTCGGGTTTTGTACAATTCAATTGATCGTTTTAATAACATGAATCTGGTTTAGAAATATCTGCCAAAACGATTAAGAATCATTTTTGTTAAATTTCGTATAATAATCCAGAAGTTATACTAGGAGCAAACCGCCATCAAACTGCCGGACAGAAAGAGAATTCAGTAGATACACAAAAATAGAAAATATGCTTCTTCTCAACCGTTACACTGAGGTGATTCGGAGAGAATTAGAAGTCATACCAGGGCTCATTATTGACGGTCACAAATTGCGGACTGGCAATCACAGACAATGAACTGTAGAAACCACCTCAGTTGAGGACTACCAACAGCAGCAACAATTAAAATGGATAGCACATGTAACGTGAATAATGACATAATCAGGACGTTAACATTCTACAATACTTTAAATAAAAGCTTACGAATGAAAGAGTGATAACAGCTACTGGACTTGAGAAACCGGTTTTTTCCGGAAAAATTCTTTTCCGAGAAAAGTGTTACTGATTGACTGCTTGGTCAGTGAATGCCAAATTCCAAATGTTTCCTTACAGGGAAACGGCTAATATTACCATTGCCATTAAGATCTTAGCAGCATTAGAAATGCAGATGAAACAGTGTTGATAGCAGATACAGAAAGGAAACTGCAAGAAAGTAGTAAAGGAAAGCGAGAATAAGGGACTAATTATCAATTGTAAGAAAAAACCGAATGCATGACTGTCAGCAAAGGGAACAGCCCAACACGCGAATTACGAATTGAAGATATCAAAATCAACCAAGTATAAAATTTTAAATATCTAGAGATTGTTTTAACAGAGGACGGGAAATGCGACACTGAAAGCCGATAGCGCATCGGGATAGCGAAACATGCCTTCTATAAACTAAGATTAATATTAAGAAACAGGAACATCTCGGTAGGAACAAAGAACTGTTATGTAATATTGGTCCTCCTGTATAGCAGTAAATGCTGGACAATCTACTCGCGCAGGAAGAGATTTCAGGCAATAGAAATGTGTTTCTGCTGAAGGATGCTGACGACACCATGGGCTG
>OZ038518.1:38938436-38960936 GCA_964036315.1 Acanthosepion esculentum
TTTTTTTTTTAAATGGTTTTATTTCATATCATTTAAACGTATCTCCTTTAAAGATTTTGCTGAGTGTGCCATGATATTTTCATTTGCTCCTGGGTGTGCCATTGCTTAAAATGGTCGAGAAACACTGAATTAGACTATCAGACAATTTTTCACATATATCAATTTGATGATAAGGCAAAAGAGAGCTTGATATATTCTTTATATTGGCAAAAATTTTAAAGAAATCTTTTCAATTTAAAATAAAAACAGCTGCGTGCCTGAAACTCGTTCTGGATTTTAAGATTCAATCACAGATCAAAAATCGAAAATGTAATAAAAGGAAAAAAAAACAAAACCCAAAAACAAGCAGCGTTTATTGATTCGGTCACAGACGGTCTCTGATTTGGTTAAAAATATAAAACAAAACAAAACAAAAAAAAAGAAACAAAAAAAAACAAACTAAAAGCTAAAAAATATCATCAATAGCGAGAGTGTTCTGATGCGCCATCTGTTGATTGTTGTAGACACTCATGTCTTGTTTGACATTAGAAACAATAGAGAAAGATACGTTTCCTCTGAAGGCGGTGGCGGAGGTCTATTTGGCGTTATGATATCCAACAAAGTTTACTCTACCTCATCTTTTTATTATTATATGACTTTTTTTTTTTTATCTTTTGGTTTTGTTTTGAAATTCAACAAAAAAGAAAAAGGGGGGGGAGGGCGTTTAGTTACACTTTGTATATGAACAAACAGATAAAAAGATGGATATTAACAGAGACACAAAAACCAAGTGTGCTTACGCACGCACAAGCCTTACATATTCGTGTATAGTTTCATTTGAACCATTTAACACAGTCACTATTACCTCGTATATTTGAACTTTTACATCAGGCTTCTCCATCCTGGGTGGTATCGTCTACCGGTGGGTGATTTCAACTCTCTCGTGGGGGATGTGCAGTTGAACAGAAAATGGTAGGCGATCGGAAATATTGGTGGGCGATATAGAATTAAAATATTAAATAAGACATTTCAACATACGCTACCAGACAAAAAAAAAATCCTACATATTCTAGCTTTTCTTATTAATTTCCTTTTTACTGTACGTGTTTTAGCTAAAATATATAGGTCATTAAATGACCCATGTCCTTTGTGCATACATGAGAAACTATATATTACTAAGTTTATAAAAAATAAAAATTTACTGAATCAAAGAAATGAAATAGCTATTCTTTGCCGTCACTGTCAAAAATTTTCCTTAAATAATATTTAAAAAAAAAAAAAGGGAGCTGGTAATATACATACTTATATTTGATATGAAAAAAATAATTTTTAAATAATTTAAGTGATACTATTAAACTTACTTGATTTAAAAAGAAATATAGTCTATTAGTGATAAAGAGTAAAAATATTTTAAAATTGTAGTTAAATATAACGTCATTCTAACCCAAGCACCCCTTTTAGAAAGAATCTTTAAGTATACAAGTACGAAAAAAATGCCGAAAAGCCTTTTGTTGTTAATAAAAAAAAACCAAACGACATGCGTTTAACGGATGTCAGAATTCGTTGAAAAATACACCCCTACCCTCCCTAAACTTAACCTCTTTTTCGAACATAACTCGTAATTGATACAATAATAGTTAATAAAATTGAACACGCTATTGCCCCTGTCGAAATGATTGGATTTCTTTGTATCCTTGGAAACAAAAAATTATGAATTGTATGTGCGATTAAAACTCAGTAAATTTAAAAATAAGTTATTCCAAAATTTGCTTGAAAATGAAACAGAACTAATGCTTTTAATTTAATTACATAATTAAATTTGAAGTTTTTAGCTTCAGTTTTTGAAACATGGTTATTACTGTGTAGCTAAGAAGCCATATTTTAAATCAGTTATATATATATATATATATATATATATATATATATATATGTGTGTGTGTGTGTGTGTGTGTGTGTGTGTGTGTGTGTGTGTGTGTAAATAAAAAGAAAGAACAGTAAGACATAAAATCCGGTGTTCTTATAGATATTTTTATTTTTACACAATAGTGCTCAATGTAAATTTACAGAGCATTAATATTATAAATTAATTGATTTAAAATATGGTTTTTTCGCTACACAGTGATAACCATGTTTCAAAAATGGAAGCTAAAGCCTTCGAATTTAATTTTGTTATTAAATTAAAGACATTAGTTCCATTTCCTCGTCAAGCGAATTTTGGAGTCTTGACGAGGCAATGGAACTAATGTCTTTAATAACAAAATTAAATTCGAAGGCTTTAGCTTCCATTTTTGAAACATGGTTATCACTGTGTAGCGAAAAAATATCTTAAATCAATTAATTTATAATATATATATATATATATATATATATATATATTATAAATTAATTGATTTAAGATATGTTTTTTTTCGCTACACAGTGATAACCATGTTTCAAAAATGGAAGCTAAAATTTAAAATGTATTTTTCTAAACATTACTATAATTAGAAATATACATTTATAGATTTACATATAATAGCGTAATTCTGAACGGATCAGTTTATTACTTAATAACAATAGAAAATCGATCCCCTATTTTATGTTCATTCGAATCTTAATATTAATGCTTGTTTACCTAAATGGCTCTGTATTTTGTTTTCCCTGGTATCATTCGAAGGATTTCACATTTGAACTTGTAGTCATTCTGAAGGGATCAGTTTATTACTTAATAGCAATAGAAAATCGATCCCCTATTTTATGTCCATTTGAATCGCAATATTAATGCTCGTTTACCTATGCTATTATAAATGGCTGCGTATTTTGGCCTTGTATCATTTGGAGGACTTCACATGTGAACTTGTAGTCATTCTGGAGGGATCAGTTTATTACTTAATAACAACAGAAAATTGATCCCTCTATTAGTGTCCATTAGAATCATAATATTATTACGACTACTATCCATGCCATATTTGAACCCTAACAAAGAGTAGGTGCTCGTTTCCGAATTCAGCCGTTTGCTAGAGTGGCTAGCTAATCCGGCACGTTTATGTTTCTTCTTCGCCCACAGAACCAACCTGTGGTTTACACAACAACTACGAGGGTAGGCTGAAAAGTTCACAGGCTGACTTTGAAGGAGAGATGCGAGGGCAGTGAAATATTGCATGCATTAATTTCAATTCTTATAAATAACTGCATCGTTTCGTTCCAGGTAAACTGACATCTGACTGTTCATGCTGTTTGTAAAAAAAAAAAAAGTTATCAACAGCAGATATGACGTTATCTTCACTGCAATAGTGGTTCTCAACCATGTGTTTTTCATGTTGGAGAACAGATGATAGTCAAATCAGGAGAATAGGGATTGTGATTAACCAGTTCAAAGCCACAATCAGGCACAACTGCCATTGAAAGGACTGGAAAATTGTCCTGATGAAACAAGACCACTTTCGTCAGTCAACCTGGGCGTTTAGTAGTTGATAGCCTTTCGTAACTGTCTCAGCAAGTTGGCATAGTACTCTCCATTGATGGTGTGGCCCTTTTGAAGATAGAGAATATACACAATGCCTTTTGCATCTCAAAAACACCTTTCTAAAGAAGACCAGGATGTAACCAACGGAATCTTGTCTATCACAGGCAACACACGGTTTTTGAAAATGACTGAGAAGTTCGGAAATAGTTGAACAAAAACATCAGAACAAACATGAACTTTTGAGGGTTTATGTACAATTTTAATCTCAATAAAAAAAACCTACTAGTCTGTTATCTGTGAGAGAGTGGAGAAACAGGAACAGGAGGAGAGAGAGTGGAGGAACAGGAGGAGAGAGAGAGAGTGGAGGAACAGGAGGAGAGAGAGAGAGTGGAGGAACAGGAGGAGAGAGAGAGAGTGGAGGAACAGGAGGAGGAGAAGGAGAGAGTGGAGGAACAGGGGAAGGAGAGAGAGAGTGGAGGAACAGGGGAAGGAGAGAGTGGCGGAACAGAGGAAGGAGAGAGAGAGAGTGGAAGGAGAGAGAGAGAGTGGAAGGAGAGAGAGTGGAGGAACAGGGGAAGGAGAGAGTGGAGGAACAGGGGAAGGAGAGAGTGGATGAACAGGGGAAGGAGAGAGTGGAGGAACAGGGGAAGGAGAGTGGAGGAACAGGGGAAGGAGCGAGAGAGAGTGGAAGGAGAGAGAGAGAGAGTGGAGGAACAGTGGAAGGAGAGAGAGTGGAGGAACAGGGGAAGGAGAGAGAGTGGAGGAACAGGGGAAGGAGAGAGAGAGGGGAAGGAGAGAGAGTGGAGGAACAGGGGAAGGAGAGAGAGTGGAGGAACAGGGGAAGGAGAGAGAGAGGGGAAGGAGAGAGAGTGGAGGAACAGTGGAAGGAGAGAGAGTGGAGGAACAGTGGAAGGAGAGAGAGTGGAGGAACAGGGGAAGGAGAGAGAGAGGGGAAGGAGAGAGAGTGGAGGAACAGGGGAAGGAGAGAGAGTGGAGGAACAGGGGAAGGAGAGAGAGTGGAGGAACAGGGGAAGGAGAGAGAGAGGGGAAGGAGAGAGAGTGGAGGAACAGTGGAAGGAGAGAGAGTGGAGGAACAGGGGAAGGAGAGAGAGTGGAGGAACAGGGGAAGGAGAGAGAGAGGGGAAGGAGAGAGAGTGGAGGAACAGGGGAAGGAGAGAGAGTGGAGGAACAGGGGAAGGAGAGAGAGAGGGGAAGGAGAGAGAGTGGAGGAACAGGGGAAGGAGAGAGAGTGGAGGAACAGGAGAAGGAGAGAGAGAGGGGAAGGAGAGAGAGTGGAGGAACAGTGGAAGGAGAGAGAGTGGAGGAACAGGGGAAGGAGAGAGAGAGGGGAAGGAGAGAGAGTGGAGGAACAGGGGAAGGAGAGAGAGTGGAGGAACAGGGGAAGGAGAGAGAGAGGGGAAGGAGAGAGAGTGGAGGAACAGGGGAAGGAGAGAGAGTGGAGGAACAGGGGAAGGAGAGAGAGTGGAGGAACAGTGGAAGGAGAGAGAGTGGAGGAACAGGGGAAGGAGAGAGAGAGGGGAAGGAGAGAGAGAGAGTGGAGGAACAGGAAAAAAAGAGAAAGGAGGACAGAAGCTGGTGCATTGTCCTGATTAAACATTGTTATCACAATGTTAGTTATGTATCAGTCTGCTAATTATCTATGCAACTATATATCAGTCCGCTATCTATATATATATTTCAGTTTTCTATCTATCTCACTGTTATCTATCTCTTATCTATCAACCCATCTTTCTATTTGTTATCTATCAAACCATCTACTTCAGTCTGTTATCCAACCATCTATATCTCATTCTGTTATCTATCTGCTATCTGTCAAATCATCTATCTTTCTGTTATCTATCAAACCATCTATCTCCCAGTTTGTTATCTGCCTATCTCAGTCTGTTAATTATCTCTCTATCCAACCCTCTCAGTCAATTCATTATGTATTTATACAACAATATCAGTTTGTTCATTATCAATCGATCCATTTCCGTTCATTTATTATCTATCTATATAGCATTGTCCTGATTGAACAAAAGTCTATTATAACAATGTTAATTATCAGCCTGCTAATTATCAATGTATCTATATCCCAGTTTGTTATCTATCTCTGTTATCTATTTATTTATCTATCTCAATCTGTTATCCATCTCTCAGTCTATTTACCTGTTATCTATCAAACCATCTATCTTTCGATCTGTTATCTGTTATCAAAACATCTCTCAGTTTGTTATCTATCTTTTATCTATTTCAGTCTTTTATCTATCTACCTGTTATCTGTTAATTATCTATCTATCCAACCGTCCAAGTCTATTCCTTATCTATGTTTGTTCATTATCTATTTATACAACCATCTCAGTCTGTTAATTATCTATTCTGTCCATCTTCGTCTATTTATTAGCTATCTATCCATTTCGGTCCGTTCCTTATCTATCTATATATTTCAGTATTTTTAACAGGCTGACAGTGAAATTCGTATAACCTCCGTATTCATTTTTGTTGTTGTTGTTGTTCTTGCTTTGACCAATTTCACCTGGCCCTTTTCTCTCTTACCGATGGACAACGATGACTTCTCCCCTCAAGTTTTTATAAATGACTTTGCTCTACCCCCTTCCTTTAATCCTATTTCCATTTACCTTTACGTCTCAACAAACCCGCAGTCAGCTAAAACCCTTAACTAAAGATATTACAACAAGGTTTAGAAAGAAGAAAAAAAATCATACGTAAAAAAACAAAAAAAATAACACCCGTCACGTCGTAATATCTCAGCGTACGGGTGGATCAAGAAAGAAAGAAAAAGAAAAGGTTAGATCAACGATTACTTACGGGTACTATTTGTAGGCAAAAAAAAAAAAAAATAGAAAAAAAAAGAGTACAAGTTTGAAGGAGGATAATGTCGGAAGGGCCCGGTAAAAGATAGGGGTGCAATGGCTACTCACTCAACCGTTGCTAACAGGTAGCTACGAAATCTATTGAAGATTGGCTCGCTCACCCGACTCCACTTCTTAGCCCTACTTTTTTTTTTTTTTTTCATTTCTGCTTGCCTTGTGGAGGGTAAAAAGTGTAAGCTGTACATTCTATGCGACCCTCTGTTTAACTGAAGATCATCCAGTCACAAAAATCTGAATGGGGACACCCGGGGTACAGAGCAAAATGATTGCTTGAAGGTTCCGAGAGGCGGGAGACTCCTTTATACTTCCGCCATATTAGAGGCGGAGTGATTTGGGCTTTTTATGTTTTTCGTTTTAAAGGTCAAAGATCGTGGCTTGAACGTAAAATAGACTGAAATTTTGAAGAGAGCGAGAATAATTTAGGAAGAAAAGAAATAAAAAAAAACACACAGAAAATAGGAGAGAGAGAGAGAAGTAAAAGGAAGTGGAGAAAATTATTCATTTAGGTGTATAAAAACGTAAGGCAGTATGTAGTATTAGTTGTAGTAGTATAAGAAAGACGAAAAGTCAAGTGAGAAGGGGAAAGGTGAGTGGAATAAGAAAGGGACAAGAAAAAGCAGAAAGAGAGTATGTGGAGCAAGAGAGAAAGCGAAAATTAGATATAAGGGAGAAGAGGAAGAAGATGAGGAAAAAAGATGACAAACTGAAAAAAAAAAAAAAGATGGAGGAAAAGAAGAAACAACAACAGGATGCAAAGAAAAAGCAGATGTGGAAAGTATAAAAAAGGTTTGAGAGAAAATAACGGACGAAGAAAAAAGAAAAGTGATAAAAGGAGAGAGAGGATGAGGACAAGAAGCAGAACGATAGAGAGGAGTAGTAGAAAGAGAGAGACGGGAGAAAGGAAACGAAGAGAGAAAAGGAAACGAAGAGAAGTGGGAAGGAAAGGGAAAAGAAGGGAAGTGAGAAGGAAAGGGAAAAGAAGAGAAGTGAGAAGGAAAGGGGAAAAGAAGAGAAGTGAGAAGGAAAGGGGAAAAGAAGAGAAGTGAGAAGGAAAGGGGAAAAGAAGAGAAGTGAGAAGGAAAGGGGAAAAGAAGAGAAGTGAGAAGGAAAGGGGAAAAGAAGAGAAGTGAGAAGGAAAGGGAAAAGAAGAGAGAGAGAGGAGGAAAGGGAAAAGAAGTGAGAGAGAGGAGGAAAGGGAAAAGAAGAGAGAGAGAGGAGGAAAGGGAAAAGAAGAGAGATAGAGGAGGAAAGGGAAAAGAAGAGAGAGAGGAGGAAAGGGAAAAGAAGAGAGAGAGAGGAGGAAAGGGAAAAGAAGAGAGATAGAGGAGGAAAGGGGAAAGAAGAGAGATAGAGGAGGAAAGGGAAAAGAAGAGAGAGAGAGAGGAGGAAAGGGAAAGAAGAGAGAGAGGAGGAAAGGGAAAAGAGAGAGAGAGAGGAGGAAAGGGAAAAGAGAGAGAGAGAGAGAGGAGGAAAGGGAAAAGAGAGAGAGAGAGAGAGAGAAGAGAAAAAGGAAAAGAAGACAGGAAAAGGAAAAGAAGAGACAGGGGAGGAGAGTAGAGACGGAAAAGGAAAAGAAGGGAGAGGAGGATGAAAAAAAGAAAGGATGAAAGGGGGACGGGGAAAATATAAGGGGAGAAAAGGAGAGGAAGAGGCGAATAAGAAGGTAAGAAAAAGAGTGGAGGATGAGGAGAAGGGAAGAAAGAGAGAGGAGGATGAGGAGAAGGGAAGAAAGAGAGAGGAGGATGAGGAGAAGGGAAGAAAGAGAGAGGAGAATGAGGAGAAGGGAAGAAAGAGAGAGGAGGATGAGGAGAAGGGAAGAAAGAGAGAGGAGAATGAGGAGAAGGGAAGAAAGAGAGAGGAGGATGAGGAGAAGGGAAGAAAGAGAGAGGAGGATGAGGAGAAGGGAAGAAAGAGAGAGGAGAATGAGAAAATAAGAAAGAAAAGGACTCCCGGTTAAGCGAGGTAATATACAAATCATTTGAAACGCACATTTTCAGTTATTTCTTTTCTTTGCGCATAAAGAAGATATTTATTCGTACGCCCACGTCGCAATAGATTGTGATATAAGATCGAGTGATGTGTGCTTATCGGTAATACCATAAAAACAAAAAAAAAAGTCCAAGGTCCTTCGTCACTGCCCCTTTATTCAAGGACGCCTCAGGCGCCAGGTAATGAGTCCAGCCACCTACCAAAGGAGAAGTATTGATAGGAGGAATGCCACCCCCAGGGCTTGTGCTTAGGGGGAAAAAAGTCACACGGAGTAATATCAGGTGAATAGGGAGGTTGTGTTAGAATGGCGATGTTTTCGGACAGAAACTCGTTGTAATCAGGTGTACTGTTGTGGTGAAGCAGCCATGATTTGTTCTCGTCTCTTCTCCCGCGCTGAGCGAAGGAAACGCTAAGATTACAGTTATATATTCATTCATAGCTCACACAGCATACGCAGTTCTGTTATTACACACACACACGTATATATATATATATATATATATATATATATATATATATATATATATATATATATATATGAGGCAACAATCCTAGTAATATGGAAATATTAGAACTGATCCACAAAGAAGAGCTTTGTTTATACAGAACAATACATTTAATAACCAAACAAATCCTTTTACCTCATATGGGGAAGTGTCTATTTCGGTAGACGACGAAAGTGGTCGTCTGTCTTTTCAACCTCGGTGTGGAATGAAGTTCATGTGGAAATGCAATGTAGTAGGAGTTAGCTGTGAGGAATTGTTATTGGAAGCCAACTCCATACTTAATACCGGGGTTGAAAAGACAGACGACCATTGGATTGGATCTGACGGAATGCTAAACATCTGAAACAATTCGGGAGTCCTTAAAAATAATTTTATATCAAGAAAACAGCATCTATAGTCGCGAGATAAAACAAAATTTACATTATGCGACTCTCAGCTTGATTTTTTTTTACTTTAATCATATTGTTATAGAAATTAGATTTGAACGAATTTCAATTCAGTTTTTCTTTTTAATTTAACTTCCATTCATTTATTTTTACTCAAGGTTTGTGTACCCCACACTGTTTCAGTTTTAATTTAGTAAGCATCGCCTGTTTTAACTAAATTTATATTGAAAAATGTGGAATACGTGGTATAAGAAAATAAAGTAAATACCCGTTTGAAATCAGTTAAAAATCTAATTTCTATAACGATATACTTAAAGTTGATTGATTTTGTTTAGCGGCATATCAATACCTCTATGGATTATTTAATGCCAAAATCTAAATAATTTGAACACAATTTTATGGATTCAACTAAATATATTTTGAACTTAATTTTATGCCATCAACTATAGATAAAATATATTGCTAATCATGTATTGACTGTCTTTTTTATATAAAATTTGTTACTGGTATTTTTTACTATTAAAATGTATTTTTATACTTTCAGAGTATTTTATTTCGTGGGGCTCACTATTTGCCCATAGCTTGGACCCTAACAGATGCTATCAAGTATTCAGCCGATTACATATATTCTTAAATTAAACGCTCTGGGTTTAATTTTTTTATTATATTTTTCCAATTTTCGAATGAGATGTATATCAGGATTGAAGTTATGAATATTCACGCATTTCTCTTGTTTTGTTCAAATACTTTCGAGTGTATCAGTCATTATCAAGAATATCTGATTGTTAGCAGAAGAAAAAGAAGAAATAAAAGAAAAGAAGAAAAGAAAAGAAGAAACAAAAGAAAAAACAAAAGTAAAAACAAAACAAAAAAGAAAAAGAAGTCTTTAGCTTCAATTCCGAAATGCAACATCTCAATCGGAAATTAAACAAAAATATGATAATAATTTAAATAGAGAGACCTACTTGCTTGGATTAATTATTGCTGCCAGAATATACCTTATATATATATATATATATAATGAAATGGACTAAGTCCGACGATTATTTTAATATATTTTTGTTTAGACGATATTTTTATAGATACAAATATTTAAGTAAATGCTCTGTTTATAATAAACAGTATTAAAATATGTGTCCTCCGACAGAAATCGAACCTGTATTCTACAAGGAACCGTCATATAGCCTGACGTGCTATACCATTTACCTATTTATATATATATATATATATATATATATATATATATATATATATATATATGCACATTTCATTAAAAACGACTGACAAGGTGCTTTTATTTAGCATTTATATAATTTCTCGTGCGATCTAATAATTTTTTTCCTTTCCGGATGACAAATTATATAAAAATTGTCCCAATGTTCTTTTTATCCGAGCGCTTTCGGCTATACATTTAGCCATTTTCAAGGATTATATTTTAACTGTTAAAATTAGAAATAGTTTGTTGTATGTATGTTTTATAATATAATATAATATATATATATATATATATATATATATATAATAAAAATGGCTCAAACACTAATATTCCATGGTCATAATTTATTACATTGGAATCGTAATCACGATCCAGTTCATCAGATGTACAAATTAAAAAAGAAATCGGAAAATATAACTCCGGGTATAAAAAAAAAAAAAAAAAAATTAGTCAGAGAGTATGTGTGGGAGTGGGAAAGAAGTGTGAGAGGAAAATGTATGAAAGCTCTAGAGAGGGGTGTAACAGAAGAAAGAACAGGAAAGCCTAAAGGTGAAGGTGAGGATTAAAGGTGAATTTTTTTAATTTGTTGGTCTGATGAATTGGATCGTGATTACGATTCCAATGTAATAAATTATAACCATGTAATATTAGTGTTTGAGCCTTTTTTATTATATTCTTACTCTGGCCTGGACATTGAGTTCTACCTGGATTCTATCCTCTTGGGAATTTATATATACATATATGAAAAGATTACTTAACTTTTAAATATAAATTTTATCCCTCAAAATTAAATTTTTTATGGTTTATATAGAAGTTACCTTATATGATTAATTCAATTGTAATATTTGTTAATTTTTATTATTAATTATAATTTTTTAATTAATATTTTAATTGATTTGTTATGTTATATTATTATTAGAGTAACTAAGTAAATATTTGTTAATATGTCGGCAGCAATCCATTATTTCCTTTGTCTTATTTGATTATTAAAAAGTAATCTTTTCATATAATATTATTAACGCTCTATTTTTAATATTGAACACTATATTTAAAAATATCTGCTATTTCTTAAATTTTATATATTTTAAGACATATATATATATATATATATATATATATATATATATAATTTTAAGACATATATATATATATATATATATATATATATATATATATAATTTTAAGACATATATATATATATATATATATATAATTTTAAGACATATATATATATATATATATATATATATATAATTTTAAGACATATATATATATATATATAATTTTAAGATATATATATATATATATATAATTTTAAGATATATATATATATATATATAATTTTAAGATATATATATATATATATATAATTTTAAGATATATATATATATATATAATTTTAAGATATATATATATATATATATATATAATTTTAAGATATATATATATATAATTTTAAGATATATATATATATATATAATTTTAAGATATATATATATATATATATATATATAATTTTAAGATATATATATATATATATATAATTTTAAGATATATATATATATATATAATTTTAAGATATATATATATATATATAATTTTAAGATATATATATATATATATAATTTTAAGATATATATATATATATATAATTTTAAGATATATATATATATATATAATTTTAAGATATATATATATATATATAATTTTAAGATATATATATATATATATAATTTTAAGATATATATATATATATATAATTTTAAGATATATATATATATATATAATTTTAAGATATATATATATATATATAATTTTAAGATATATATATATATATATAATTTTAAGATATATATATATATATATAATTTTAAGATATATATATATATATATATATAATTTTAAGATATATATATATATATATAATTTTAAGATATATATATATATATATATATATAATTTTAAGATATATATATATATATATATATAATTTTAAGATATATATATATATATATAATTTTAAGATATATATATATATATATAATTTTAAGATATATATATATATATATATATATATATATAATTTTAAGATATATATATATATATATATATATATAATTTTAAGATATATATATATATATAATTTTAAGATATATATATATATATATATATATATATATATAATTTTAAGATATATATATATATATATATATATAATTTTAAGATATATATATATATATATATATATATATATATATAATTTTAAGATATATATATATATATATATATATATATAATTTTAATATATATATATATATATATATATATATATAATTTTAATATATATATATATATATAATTTTAAGATATATATATATATATATATATATATATATATATAATTTTAAGATATATATATATATATATATATATATATAATTTTAATATATATATATATATATAATTTTAAGATATATATATATATATATATATATATATATATATAATTTTAAGATATATATATATATATATATATATATATATAATTTTAAGATATATATATATATATATATATATATATATATAATTTTAAGATATATATATATAATTTTAAGATATATATATATATATATATATATATATATAATTTTAAGATATATATATATAATTTTAAGATATATATATATATATATATATATATATATATATAAATTTTTAAGCCCCAAACCAGATGTTACAGCAATATTCAATGGATGAATGGTAGAGCTATATAAGATAGATTCTGGCGAGAAAATTTGCCATACAAAATAAAGATGAAACTTATGAGGAGTTATGAAGGAGAGACTGAAAAGGGAAGTTAAAAAGGTTAAAAAGGAAGACGAAGAAGGATAGGACGAAACAAAAAAGAAGAAGAAAGAAAATAAAACAGAACATTCACGGAGGGAAGTTCAAGAGATAAAAGAAAATGGAGCAGAAATAATAAAAAAAGAGAGAGGCAACTAAGACAGATATGAGTCAAGAAGAAAAAAAACAAACAAAAAACGAGCGAATGAGGAAAAAGAAAAGGAGAAAAATGAGGATGATAATGGTGATTACAGAGAAGAAGAAAAAAGGAGTTAGGAATAAATTGAAAAAGAAAAGAAAAAAGGTAAAAAGCAGAACTGAAAATCCGAACAAAAAAAAGAAAGATGTGAAAAAAGTATAAATGAAAGGAAGAAAGAGATAAAAAAGAAGAGAAAAAACAGAAAAGTGAAAAAAGAAAACAGTGAGAAGGAGAATGAAGAAGAAAAGAGAAAAAGAAAGATGTTGATAATGATTATCACAGAGAAGGAGAATCCAAAGAAAAATCAAATGAAAAAAAATGAAAGAAAAAATGAACGTGTAATATCGGGGCGGGAATAAAAGTATGGATTAAAAGGAAGAAAGCTACATGAAAAAGTGCATAAAGAAAAGAGGAAAGGAAAAAGAAGGAAAGGAAAAAGAAGGAAAGGAAAAAGAAGGAAAGGAAAAAGAAGGAAAGGAAAAAGAAGGAAAGGAAAAAAGAAAGAAAAATGACGACCCAACGTAGAAGCGGATTAAAGATGATAAAAATGTAAAATCAAAAGAAGAAAAGGTCGAAGAAAAATTAAAAGAATAAAAATAAATAGGAAATCAAAGAAAAAAGAGACGAAGAAATAAAAGGGAAATAATTAAAATGAGAAAAATGTAAAAAAAATAAGGAGTAAGAATTGAAAGAGTGAGGGTAAAATATTAAGAAAATATGAAAGAAAAGAAAAAGAAGAGAGAAGTGAAATGTGAATGATGAAGAGTATAAGAAAAAAAGAGAAGAAAAACAACAAAGAAAGGAAATGTGAAGAAAAAAAAGAAGAATGGGGGTGAAATATGAAAAAAGGACAAGAAAGATAGCGGGAAAGGGGGGGGGGAGAAGATGGTGCAAATAGAAAAAACAGAGAAGAAAGAACGAGAAATTGAAAAAAAAAAGAGAAACAGAAATATCAACAGAAAGCACACAATTATTATTATTATTATTATTATTATTATAATATTATTATTATTATTAACACCAGCAACAACAATAGCAATAATAATAATAATCACCATTATCAATAACAACAACAGAAGTAGCGGGAAAATGGAAAGGAAATAGGAAAAAAATAATTACAAAAAAAACAAACAGAAAACAAGAGAAAAGTTCGTAAGATGGTGGCCGATAAAAAGGAGGAAAGAAAGCAAACGTAAAACGTCGTAATAATCAAAGTACCCGCCCATTTCCCAATAGTCGGCTAGTAATTGACGTAGTGGTAATTTCGCAATATTCCATACACGTAAATTAGGAAAATCGCACATTGAAACGATTGTGTATTAATTTAATCTCTCCTGTTTACAAATAAAAAAAGAAGGAAAAAGACCAATAGGAACATTCAACCAGCTTCCCTCTACGAGAAATTATTTCGTAAATATTCATAATGTGTTCTTCAGTTGAAATTACTAATTTTCTAAGGGTAGAAAACCTTCAGATATTGGCTTTCTTCTGCCAGGTACGGCAGTTCAGATATGCGGGTATCGGAAAGGGAAACCGGTGGGTCGAGTTCGAATTTGAACCGAGTTCGTTACGTTTTTTTTTTTTAATGTGCCGTGTCCCTTCAGGACGTAGGGCGATCATGGCTCTCCACTTCCCCCTATCCCTTGTAGCTCTCAATTTTATCCCTTTGCTACTTCCCCCAGACCATGTTATGTCACCCACTTGCTTAAGCCCGCCACGTATGCCATGCGTTGCTTTCCCTTGTCTGTCTTTCCCTTTATTCGACCTGTGAGTATCAGATTCGCCAATCCCACCATTCTCAGAAATTTCACCTGCCTCTTCCTACTCTCTTTTAAACCTATAGGGGTTTTCTGCTAGATAAGGAACAGGAAGTTGTGGAGAGCCATGATCGCTTTTGTCCTGAGGAGACACGGTTTGTAAAAAGATGGATGACTGTGGCTAGTAGTGTAAGGATTTTTTCTTAATGTGCCGTGTCCCCTCATGACGTATGTGATCATGGCTCTCCACAACTTCCAGTTTTAGCTCTTAGTAAATTTTATTTGTTATTACTTCTAAACCCTGTCCCGCCATCCATTTACGCAAGCTCACTAAGTATGTCATGCGCTGTTTCCCTCCGTCTCTCTTGTCTTCAATCTGTCCTGTGAGTATCAGATTTTCCAAGCCCTCCTTCTTCATTACGTGTAGATGACAGAAATTATGTGCAAATCAGGGATTTACCATCTGTTCAATATTATTTGGAGAGGTGACGGGTTTTGTCAAGTAATTTTAAATGCTTTTAACATGTCATAAAAAAAAACTTAGCATATAAATATTTCTCCAAGATTCTAAGACAAACGATTCAACCAGTTGTCTTCTTCTATGTACCGTGTCCCTACAGTACTTAGGCAATCATGGCTCTCCACAATTTTCTGCCCTTCGTAGTCCTTAATAAATTTAATTTTTAGTTATTTTTCCTAAACCTTGTTCCGCCGTCCATTTACTCAAGTTCCCTAGGTAGGTTGCGCGTTGTTTTCCTCTGTCCCTCTTGCCTTCAATCTCCTAAACCTTGTCCCGCCGTCCATTTACTCAAGTTCCCTAGGTAGGTTGCGCGTTGTTTTCCTCTGTCTCTCTTGACTTCAATCTGACCTGACAGTATCAGATTTTCCAAACTCGCTTTCCTTATTATGGGCCCAGGAAATTTCACCTGTCTGCTCCTGATGTTAAGTTTAAGTTTCCATTTTTCCAAAATTTCCTCGATGCTCACATGTTCGGTATATGGTATCCTCAGCATCCTCCTGTAGAACCACGGGGTTAGCGACCCGAAAAGAGAAATCAACAAGTTGAGTCGAGATTTCAGGCCGAGTATATTACGGTCTCCCTCGCACCTCTCCAACCCCAAAATAAAATTTAAAAAACTTGGGAAACATATTGAATTTTATTCTCTCCTTCTTCATCGGTTAAATGTCACGGCTGATTCGACTCTCTTTGAGGTGACAACCAGTCTCGAAGGAAAAGTGAATTTAAAACGACCCTAAAGAAAGATTGCTTCTGTCTGGAATCTTGTCCTAGATACAGCACCGGTGCTATGCCACCAGGACATATGATGCACTAATGTTTTTAGGAGATTCGTGACGTCACGACCGTTCATTATAGTAATTCTTTATTGCAAATCCAGGGTTGCTTCACTAAATAAACGTATTTTTGTTACTTTTATATGTTTTATTTCCTCTTATTATTCTCACTCTTTCTTTTTCTTATATTCATTCAAACTCAGTAACCCATTGTGTCTTAGTCGCTTTATTGCCTTGCTTGGGGTGAAATAATTAAAAAAAATTTCTTACACATGAGATTTTCCATTTTTTTTTGTAGATTTGAATTCCTCTTCCTTGTATTATTTCCTTTCAGGAAGTAGACAATCACGTATCTCCACAGCTTCTTATTCCTAAATATTAGTTGATTTTACGACATGTCAGCTTTTGTTGGGTTATTTCATTTCGAATTTTGTGTGGGGCATCCAGTCAGGGTTGGTGCAAGAATCTCGTGCCCCCCCACCCCCGAATTTATGATATCTCTCATTATGCATCATCTCAATTTTCATATGGTAGTAATCGTATAAAATACAAAATTTATTGTAATATAATTATGTTCGATAATGGGTCATATGCAACATTAGTGAACAATTCAACATAAAAAATTAAAAATAAATACAATGTATCTAAATACAAATTAGAGACATGTCATAAGTGATCAGTTCATCTTAAATAAATCAAGGTTTTCTGGCACTTTTTAACATTAAGTTGAGTTTTTTTTTGTTAAAAAGCTGAATAATTTTAACACAGTCAACTTTATAGATAAAAATAATAAATTTTATACAGTGTATTTTCAAGACTTAGTATGAACAAAACAAATTCAGATTTGGACGAAAAAACAAACAAAAAAAATCACTAAAAGACCGCAGAATGACGTCAAAATTCGCGGAAATCTTTCATCCTGTAATAGTCAATTGTGCTTTGTTTAATTTATAAGGTATATACTGATTTTCTAAGCGTAGCTTACATGCAGCACAAGGCCGAAAGTAGGGGGAACCCAGTGAGGATCGAACTCACTACTCAATCGTAAAGGTTCTACCGAGACTAGCTTGCTAACCATTACACTGCCCCTAATTTGTAAGGTATATACATGTAGGTAGAAAAAAAAAGAGCAAATATTGATAAAATAGCGTAGATTACAAATCACTGGTGGCGGGTCGGGGTAGTACGCACCGACACCACACCCTGTGACGCGCGATTTCACTACTCAGTAGCAATGATTAACCAGATTAGCCTCGTTAATCATCACCCCACGCCGGAGCACCTCTAGTATTCATTTTAGGTTATTTCTAATATTTAGGTTAGGTTTTGTGATTTTATGATAAGTCAACATTTGTTGGGTTATTTAATGTCCAATTTAACATAAGGGCACTCAGTAAGGATTGAACTCACTACTCCGTATTAATAGTCGACTAGACTAACTTCATTAGCCATTACCCCATGATGACGCACCAGTAATAACTGAGTAGCAGTGGTAAAACAATGGCTGCTTGTGCGTTTGATTTTACGATATGTCAACCCTTGTTGAGTTATGTAATGTCAGTTTTTTTTTTGGGTGGGGGCAACTAGTTAGGATTAAAATCACTACTCAGTAGTAATGTTAGGTTGGTTGATTTTATGAGTTATCAACCCTTGTTGGATTTTCGAATGTCAATTTTTGAATAAGGTACATAGAGAGGATTAAAATCACTACTCAGTAGTAATGTTAGGTTGGTTGATTTTATGAGGTGCCAACTCTTGTTTGCTTATCTAATATCAGATTTACTGAGTTTGATTTTATGAGGTATCGAACAGTGTTGGGTGATTTAATGTCGAATTTTTGTATGGGGCACCTAGCAATGATCGACCTCACTACTCTGAAAAACAGCCGGAACAATGTAAATAGTGTAAAAAGTTATAATACCTCATCTCAGAAATATGAAAAATATTGGACATTACCAGTTTACCGTTTTTTCTTCACGTTTTCGAATTCAGAGTTGCTCTTCTCCCAAGCTGACTGCCAACCAAGGCCTAGTCTGCCCTGCTATTTAACCTATAGTTGACGGATTCATGCCTTTCCCAAGAGCAATTTATTTGAAAGTAAGATAATCTATTCCATCTGGAATTTGAACTCTGTTTACTGATTCCATTTAATAAGCCGATAACCATTACGTCACCAGAACCCGCTGATTTGGATTTCAGAGAAATGTATTTTAATTTCAGCTTGGTTTGATCTGGACTCCGGCGCCAGTTGCTGTTTTCTGATGTCTCTGTCTAGAAAGCACTAACCATCAATTGTATAAAGACAGAAGTTACCGTTGTCAGGAAACAGAACAGTCAAAGATGAGAGCTACAAATTGGTGATGTCAAAATCAGAAAGGCATATATCTGGAAAGTCTTTTACTAGATAACGGAAAATATGACACCGAAATCCGAAGTAGCATAGAAAGATACCTTTAAAAGCTAACAGTGTTAAGAGATTTTAACATTTTAGTTAGAAACAAAAGAAAACAAATGCTGAACTGTAATGTAATACCAGTCTTCTTATATGGCAGTGAATATTGGACAGTTTCTTCACAGATGAAGAGAGGACTTGATGCAACAAAAACGTGGTTCTACAGAAGGATGCTGAGAATACCCTGAACGGAGAATGCGAGCAACAACGATGTTTTAAGGAAAATGGCAGCTAAAAAACACTTGTACTCTGAATCAGAAAGAGACAGTTGAAATTTCTGGGACACCTGCTGAAGAAAGGAGGGCTTGGAGAATTTGACATTCACAGGACATATTGAAGGCAAGACGTGCAGAAAGAAACATTAATACATTTCCCAAGCAGAACAGAGCGTTGGAAGGATTAGTGAAAAAGCGTTGTTAAGAGCTACAAAGAACAGGAGGTTGTGGAGAGCCATGATTGTCCACGTCCTGAAGAGACATGGCACATAAAAAAAGATCCTTATATAATTAGAAAATTTCAAGTATCTACATTATCTATTTTTATGAATTAATTCATTTCCAAAAAATTATGTCGAAGCTTAAATAAAAGCGAAATATGTTTCTTTTCTCCATATTTCATTTTGCGATGAAGCTTAAATAAAAGCGAAATATGTTTCTTTTCTCCATATTTCATTTTGCGATGAAGCTTAAATAAAAGCGAAATATGTTTCTTTTCTCCATATTTCATTTTGCGATGAAGCTTAAATAAAAGCGAAATATGTTTCTTTTCTCCATATTTCATTTTGCGATGAAGCTTAAATAAAAGCGAAATATGTTTCTTTTCTCCATATTTCATTTTGCGATGAAGCTTAAATAAAAGCGAAATATGTTGAATTTATAAACGTTTCTTGTTTGTTCCTTATTCTAACATTGTCCGGATTTTAGTGCACTAGACGAAAAACTGTATTACAAAAAAGTTTATTAATAAATTTATTTATAAGTAAGGATGTACAAATGAAAATATTTTAAATTGACAACTTTTTCCATTTCACTGAAATAGCGGTTAAACAATTCTGTCTTCCCTTCTTTCTTTCATTTTCTCGCTGAAACCAAGTAGCGTTTCTGATATATCAGTTCCGTGTTTTCATGCGGTGAAAGCGAAATAGTTCATTATTTATGAGGTATTGGCAGGGTGTAACTGTCCTGCGAACTAACGAAGAGAGGGACGAACAGAATTAGAATAGAGATATTTTATCCCAATTCACATAAAAAACTTGGGTGAGGTAGAGATAATGCATCAATTTTGCTGAAAATATTTCAGGTTTCTTAGGGATATTCACATACCAAAGGCACACACAAACATTATTTTTATTTTCTGAACTACATTCATGAGATCTTTATGCGCCCCACCTATTTTTAGCCATCAATATAGTGATCATTTTTTTTGTTAGATACGAAACAATTTTTTTACTGTTTTTGCTGAGTGCGTAGTAATAACTATTACCAACCAAGCCCAATAAGTAGCACCTGGAAGTACCCAGCTAACAGCACAGAAGGAAGTACCTTTAAATACCCGGCTAAATGCTCGAAACCAAAAACTTTTTGTAGATAATTAAATGTGGGAACAAAAGTTAACGATTTGGGCTTCGATCCCCACGGTGTACCCTCATGTGATTTCATGTAGCACCAAGAGAAGTTCACTAAATATCATTTAACAAACGTCTATTGAACAACGATGGCTAGCAAGCTAGTCTCGAATACCGGCACCTAAGATATATACAGGGAGTTCGATTCCTACTGGGGGCCTCACTGCCAGAAAACTTTAGCAAATATCCTCTACACTACACAAGTTCAAAAGTTATGTTATTTTTGAACGGATTTTTGAACTGATCATCTTATCAAATCGTGAAATGAAAGTCATCCTGAATGGCCACTCTTCTAGATCTATTTTGTATTATGTAGGTGTCCCCCATTGCTCCATACTTGGACCTACGTTTTTCCTAATCTTCATCAATGACCAATCCTGATGGCTTCAGCTTACAATTCGGTATCTACACTGATGACACAAGTATTTACTTGTTTCTTAATAGTAAGTCTGATCGGTTCGATAAGATCAAATTGACAACTGATCTCAAGAGTGACCTATAATCTTCAGGTAACTGGAGCAAGCAATGCCTTGTTAATTTTAACGTTCCCCAAAACAAAACTGCTTTCTATTAACCATCTGAGAGATCCCATTCTGCTTTCAATTAGAATGGCTGATGCTACCCATCAGGAGACTCGTTGCGCCTTCTGAGGCTAATCTGTCTTACTGGCATGAAATGGAAAGATTATATCGAATCAATTGCTAACTCATGCTAGGAAATTTGGTTAATTCTATTGTGCTAGACAATTTTTCTCACCAGAATCTAACTCACATATTTATAAGACTACCATTCATCCATGCTTTCAATATTGTTGTCACATTTGGTTTGCTGCTGCTGCTATATATTTAGAGATTCTTGATAACATCAAAAAAAGAATCTGCAATGTTATTGGTTCTGGAAGTCAATTTCCCACAGCCGTAAGGTAGCTTTAATAATGTAATTCTATAAATAATTTCATGGTGGTTGTTCTGATGAGCATGGTTTTATTATACCTAGACTTCATGAATTTAAGCAGAGTACTAGACTGGCAGCAAGGTCCCATCAACTGACAGTTGAATTGGCGAGATATAACCGTACGCTTTTCTGCCAAAATTTAAATGCAATGCCAATCGTTATCTACTGTTTTCTTGATTCGTCTTCTTTTCTTTGTTTTAGCTCCTTAATGTTTTCTTTCACCCTCTTGTGTCTTAGTGGCTTTATTACCTTGGTCGGGATGAAATGATTAAAGAAAAATAAATTACATTTACGAAAGAGTTCTGAATTTGGATTTCGTTGATTTTGTTTAGCGGCATATCAACCTCTACGGGTTATTTAATGACGAAATTTAAATAGAGTTCTCAAGTCCAGTAGCTGTTGTTGCTCCTTCCAGTTTTGATGAGAGTTTCCTTGCTAGACTTTTAGCTGAAGTGGTGTTGAATGTTCGTCATTTTCTGTTCGAGTTACATGTGCTATCCGTTTTAGTTGTTACTGCTCTTGGCAATTCTGAAGTCATGTCATTTCTGTTATTTGGCACAGTTAGAAATTTGATAGGATCTGACGGAATGCTAAACATCTGAAACAATTTAGAAAAGTTTTATTCTGACATTTCGTCGATGATTCGGAGTCCTTAAGAAATAATTTTATATCACAAAAGCAACATCTATAGTCGCGAGACAAAACAAGATTTACGTTATGCGACTCTCAGCTTGATTTTTTGTTATTTTAACCGTATTGTTATAGAAATTAGATTTGAACGAATTTCAATTCAGTTTTCCTTTTTAATTTAACTTCCATTCATTTATTTTTACTCAAGGTTTGTGTACCCACACTGTTTCAGTTTTAATTTAGTAAGCATCGCCTGTTTTAACTAAATTTATATTGAAAAATGTGGAATACGTGGTATAAGAAAATAAAGTAAATACCCGTTTGAAATCAGT
>OZ038518.1:38983436-39008436 GCA_964036315.1 Acanthosepion esculentum
GTGTTGTATGAAGATCCGAAATTAAGACGAGTATCCTTTTTTGTTATTTTGATAACTACCTTTCTCCATTGTTCCTTGTGAATTTAGAAGATATGAGATACCGCATATACTTGCGTATCATGCAACTTTTGAAGATCTGATTTTGAAGCTAATTTTAAGGGGGTCGCATCATACATGAGATATATAATTAGCGTATGAGCCAGCAGTACATATGCTAATTTTATGTCTTGTGTATGATGCGACCCCCTTAAAACTAGCTTCAAAATTAGGTCCTCAAAAATCGAATGATACAGGGGTATATACAGTACCTACCAAAAGAACTAAACAAAATAATTAAAAAAAATAAAGCGAGGTGGGAACTAATAACAAAAAAAAAAAAGCAAAAAACCTTACACAAAATATGTTGTAATGGAAAGTCCGACACTCCTTATCACATATGTGGACTGACTATGTCAGTAGACATATATAGTGTGTACAGGATATACCACGGACTTGCTTCGGGAATTAATAGCTTGCTAACCCATTCCGTTTTTCAGTAGTGTATTCTCTTTACAATAAACCTCTTTTTCTTTCATCTATGCCGGTGTTGCCGCTTCTTTCACTAGCATACAACCTTTGTCTGTAACCTCTTTGATGATATATATATATATATATATATATATATATATATATATATATATATATATATATATATATAGCATAATGAGAGGCCACGTATACTTTCTTGATGTGTATATAATATCTGGATAAAATGAATGAAACAAAATTGGGTGTTTTTTTTATGAAAGTATTTATTTCTGTGTTTTTGTATATATTTATTTATTTAATATTTCAGACCACCTAGGTCTTTCCTAGAAGCTAGGAGGAAAGACCTAGGTGGTCTGAAATATTAAATAAATAAATATATACAAAAACACAGAAATAAATACTTTCATAAAAAAAACACCCAATTTTGTTTCATTCATTTTATCCAGATATTATATATATATATATATATAAAAATCAAACTAAGAAGAAAAGACCAAAAGGCAAACACCTACCTAAGCAATATATATATATATATATATATATATATATATATATATATATATATATATATATTAGAAGAAAGGGTCCATGTGTGCTTCTTATAGTATGTAACCTGTGTTTACTGGGGAAAAGATTTATCCTGAAAAATATTAATAGCTGAAACCTACTTAACAAATGGAATGAACTTATGACCGCTGTAACCAACAAACTACTGTATCTACTCACATATCATGCAACTTTTGAAGATCTAATTTTGAAGCTAATTTTAAGGGGGTCGTATCATACATGAGATATATAATTAGCGTATGAGGCAGCAGTATATATGCTAATTTTATATCTCGTGTATGATGCAACCCCCCATAAAATTAGCTTCAAAATTAGGTGTTCAAATGTCGCATGATATGCGAGTATATACTTTCCTAGTCATACACACCTATATATCATTTTATATCTTATCACCATCATCTATATGCCATGTCCCTTCATTACGTGAACGATCATGGTCCGCCACAATTTCCTGTCCTCTGTAACTCTTAGTGAATTTTTTTTCTGTCTCTCCTAATTCCTGTTCTGCCAACCATTTGCACAAGCCCAATAGGTAGGTTATGCACCGCTTACCTCTGTCCCTTTTGCCTTCCTTATACCATGTGAGTGTCAAAGTTTCTAAGCCCTCTGTCCTCATTGTGTGTCTCAGAATCTTTAACTATTTTTTCTGATTCCAAATATAAGTGTCCTTTTTGTTTTCATTTTCTCTAAAACTTCCTTTTTATTCACATGTTCAGTTCATGGTATTCTCAGCATCTTTCTGTAGAGCCACATTTTTGTTGCCTCAAGTCTTTTCTTCATCTGTGACAATATTGTCCAGCATTCACTGCCATATAGGAGGACGGATATTGCATAACAGTCCAGTACTGAGTTCAAATTAGCCGGCATATTATCGCATGTTTAACTTAACTTTCAAAAGTAACAAAATTTGAGGGCTTACGTCCATATCACGTTGAAACACCGGTTCTCGTTAAGCAACGTTGAACCGGGTCAGTACCTAGATGGGTGACCGATTGGGATAAGCTTCGATGTGTGGGTGGAATAAAGGAGTTCGGGGATATCACTTTGGAACAAAGGTTCTCGTACGATCACAGAAGTTAAGCAACGTCGAATCTGGTCAGTATCTAGATGGGTGACCGCTTGGGAATACCAGATGCTATAAGCTTGGGTGTGTGGGTGGTATAATGGATAACGACCGGAATTATTAATCGGAGAGCCGAGTTCCAAATATTCATTTACACGCAAATATCCTTTGGGAAAAATATGAATCCGCCTCTTCTCCCCCATCTATCGGTTATTTAGTAGGACTGATATTAGTAAATCATTATTATCAGCAAAGGAATTCTTACAATCATCTTTATACATAAATCTGCAAACATCCAACTGAACAGTGGCCCCTGTTTTTAAAGGGTTCCCACCACTTTGCATAGTGTAGATCCCAATGTAAGTTACAACAGCGTCGGTTAATTAATATATATATAATGAACCGAATAGGAATTGGAAATCGGGTCTCCGATTTTTAATTCCGAGCCATTATCCATTACACCACCCGCACATCCAATGGCAGGATGTAACTTACGCAGTAGGAAACAGGCAGAATTGTATGATGATGATGATGATAATAATAATAAGTATAGCTCACACATTACGAAGAGCTTTATCTATGTAAAAATATGTATGATATTAAGTATTTTTTTTAATGATCAGCATCTGGTAATCCCAGGCGGTCACCCATCTAGGTACTGGCCTGGCCCGACGTTGCTTAACTTCGATTTCCAATTTCAAGTATTTTAAATACTCTTGGGAAAGGTATGAATCCACTAGCTATGGACTGATTAGAATCAACCTATCATCTACATGTTGATTAATAAGATTTGTATCACTGAATCATTATCTCAAAAAAACAAAAAAAAAAATCTTACATTCTAAAAATATTTTCTGGCTTTAAATAACGTGCAAAGGGTTGATAAGCCTTAAAAAATCAATCAATCAATCAAGCAATGCTATCATAAAGGACGGTATATTAGTAAATCATTATCATCAGCAAAAGAAACTCTTACAATCTAAATATATTTTCTGGCTTTAAATCACCTACAAAGGGTTGATAAACCGTAAGAAAGAAATCAATCAAAATTTGTGTCAGAATTTTCTGATTTTTCGGCGTAAAGTTTTCATTGACGGCATAGGTAAAAATAATAGTAGTATCCGTGAAAATTTCACGATTTTCCTAGTTTCTGATAAAAATCATCATTTATAAGTTAATGATTGAATAAGCTCTTCGCAAGTTCCACGGCTATAGAATACCCGTAGAAATTCTCCTATTACATCGTTAACTACTAGAGCTTAACAGCTTTCACAAAATATTGCAATAACAATCATATATATGGGTGCAGGCCATTAAATAAGGGGGGGGTACAAATGAAAAGCTTTAAAATTGACAAGTTTTTCGTTTCACTGAAGCAAACGATAAACGCATGAGAGAATTAACGCCTCCCCTTTCTTTTTCTCAAGGAAGCAAAATAGCGTCGCTGTTATGTCTTTTCCGTCTTTTCTCGAGATCAAAACATTATTTATGAGGTAATAGCAGGATGTAACTTACGCAGTAGGAAACAAGAATAATTGTATGATGATGATAAGTAAAGCTCACACATTACGAAGAACTTTATGTAAAATTTGTATGATATTAATTTTTTAATGATCAGTGGAAGATGCAATGAAGCCATTTCTGACCTTAGGTCTCTGGTTGGGACCTGGAAGGAAATGTGTATACAACAGAAGTAAAAAAGAAATAATAATGATGATAATGATGGAAAGAAAAGCGATAGTTGCTAGACCAAGAGAAGTAGAAGGTTTGGTTTGGTTTGTTTTACGGCATATCAACCTCAATGTGTCATTTAATGCCGACACCTTTTTTTTTCCTGGTAATATTTTTGTTTTGTCAAAAATCTATTTTTGTTAATATTTTTTTCTCAAAAATGTGAAGCTGGTAATAATATTTTTTCAAAAACGTATAGCCGGTAATATTATTTTTTCTAAAACGTATAGCTGGACATATTATTTTTTCTAAAACGTATAGCTGGTAATATTATTTTTTCTAAAACGTATAGCTGGTAATATTTTTTTAGCTGGTAATATTTTTTTTTTCAAACATTTATTTCTGGTAATAATTTTTAACAAAGTATTTCTGGTATTAAAACCTATTTTTACACTTTTATAATGCTTTTTACCTCAGTTTCGGGGTTAACTATTTGCCCATTCTGGGACCCCTAACAGGTGCTACCACCTCGGGTCAGGGTGGGCCTGGGAACACCAGCAATTAAGAGGTGGTTCCACGCTCCTCAAAGCCTCCTGACCAGAAGCCTTGCTGTTGGACGTAGTTTATCGTCTTACCCTGGACGCGGATGTAGTTTATCGTCGAGAAGTAGAAGAATTTAAATGCTAAATGATCATAATTTCTCATAATATTGTGATATTTACAAAGAAACAAAAAACAAAAAACAACAAAAAGGCGAAAAGAAAATAACATGGATGACATGATCTTGCTCGAGAGAAAATGTCAGTGTATGGATGCGCAAATGTGTAAACTATAATAATTGAAAAATGTATTTCAATATTCACATGTAAAAAAATGACTATTTATAGTGTAAAGATATAGCAAAATAAACTATGATTTTTTTACGGAATTAGCAAACAAATATTAATATAAGGATCTGTGGGGAGATCAGTTTTCCATCGTTGTTAAATAAATACTGAGTGCTCTTCAGGGACGGTAGAGCAATGGATAGCGGCTCGGATTGAGGAATCCTGTCGAATCCATTACATACCCTTGGGAAAGGTATGAATCCTCTTCAAAGCTATGGATAAATAGCAGGACAGACTGGGTTCTATAGCCTTGGATGGCAACTGGTGTACCGCAGAAAGAAATGGCAACCTACCACTGGAAAAAAATGTGCCTTATCGAAAGATATATGATCGTCTAAGTGTGTATCACGCATAGCACATAACTAACTGACTGTTAAGTAGAATCAGATTTTTTTTTTTAGCAAATCACTCCAAGCAAGGCGGGAGTGCCTCTAGCACGCAAGGGTTTACAGAGAGTGAGAGTAAGAGTAAAGAGGAGTGTTTGGGAAAAGGACAAAGAGGAGGACAGGTCAAGGCATCAGAAGATGTCTATTGACATTAAATTTGAATATTTGAAGATTATAGCTATCAGGGAAGCAAGTGATAAGGGAGTTCACTGACGGGAGGTGCGAGATAAGAAGCTGCTGGAGTAGAAGTGATGGCTACATTTAGCCGTTTCGACAATGAAAGGGTGGGGCCGAGATGCCAACCTAGTAGCACGCTTAAATTCACTCAGTTTGGGATCCAGTGAAAGTAACCTGTCGGAGTAGTTATTTCGGATTGTATTTTGTTGCTATGGTGAGAATAGAAATTTATGAGATCATTTTTAGTAGTTGATTTTCGGTTGACAGTAAGTTTTAAGCTACTGTTAATACATGATATCTAGGAAAGGTAAAGTATTGTTTTCTATTTCGTAGGTAAATTCTGTTGTATGTTCGCATTTGTTTAGTTTATCTATAAGATCAGGAAACTCGGAGTATATTAATAAAGCAGCATCAATATTGTGACACTATGAGTTGGATATATGCGCACGCGTGTGTGTGTGCGCGCCCGCACATCTGTGTGTGTGTATATATACACCCCCACATCTGTGTGTGCGTGCACGCGCGCACACATGTGCGAGAAGATTTGTTAGATTTGACCTGGGTATCAAACTTCAAGACCCAATGACTAGATTAGGAATCTAGATAAAAACATGTTTGGACATATGGCTAAAAGGGTAGATAAGTGTTAAGTACTTGTCAAAATACGAAGATAGGAAAAAGACCGGCTCTGGTCAAAACTTAAAAGGGTCTGAATTTAATGTCCCTGAATCGGAGTCAGCTAGGGTAAGAAATATTTTTATGTCCACTTTCTTCAAAGAGAGAAATGGTCATGAAAAAGTTATGGGTTTATTCGTGGGTGTCCCTTGTCCGGAAATGATGAAAGAGGATTCTGCATATATACGGGAGCGCTTTGGGCCACGAGTTAGTTAGACTTAGTTTAGGTTCGAGGAAGGTTGATTTGGGCCGGAGCACGTAACATCGAAGAGCGACCCATTAGCAGCCGGACATTGTTAGTTAAGATATATATTTTTTTTCGCCAGCCGAGAATCAGCCCAGAGTTATCATCCACAAAAAGGTCACACGCCTTCCCTCCTCTTTTCGTCCTACCCAAGTTTGTAGTTGAGTTTTTCTTTTGCCTGTGAGCCTGCCTCTCGCTCGATCCGCCGCACAGAAATTCTACGACGTGGGGTCTATATCTTTGTGCAACGAGTTGCAGAGGTGGGTAGTCTCACAATATGTCGGAAGTGTATTGATTGTTTAGGTAAAATATTTTGAAAAGGAACAATTTCAAGAACAAAACAACAAATTAAAATGCGGAATAATCATCAGATTCTCTTTAAGAGCGCTCAGAATTTGTAGCTCTCTGTATTTACAGGAATGGCAGAAATACAGCGAAAATAGTTCCAAGCTTCTCCAACACCCCAACTATTGTAATTAAGTAATACATTTACTCCTCTTCAAAATTACAACATATTAATATAATAGTTGAAAATAATATATTTAAAGACTTGCATGATAAAACCTAACAGTCGTAAGGAAACAGGAGTAAAATTCATAGGATACTACTGTACATAATAGTGTTTCTTTTAGTGTTATCAAGTAATTAACTGTCCTCCACCAATATTACTGTACCTAAATATAATAATTGGAAAAATATATCGGAAAATCTTTTGGTAATTGCGAGGACTTAAAATATCTATTTAATATAGACCGGAATTTTTTATAGTATCAGTATTTTTTTAATGATTTTACCCCAATCAAGGCAGAGCCTACGGCCGCATCATGTTAAAACACCGGTTCCCGCTTGAGAATATCAAGTATTGTAAGCTTGGATATGCGGTTGGTATAATGAATAATGACTCGGAATTGTTAACCGGAAAACTGAGTTCCAATTCCCGTTGGGTTCGTTACGCGCAAATACCCTAGGTAAAGGTATAACTTCACCTCTTTTCTTCCCAGGTACGTCTTAATTAGTAAGACTTGTATCACTAAACCATTATTATGTAAAGAAAAAAAAATCATACAATCTAAAAATATTACTGCCTATAAATAACGAAATAAATAAAAAAAACCCAAAAACGAATCAACCCAAGCAAGGCGATAATGCCACTAAGACGCAAATGATAACTGTTCCTCCAATATTACTACGCATATATATAATAATTGGAAAAATATATATAATACTAAGATTCTAATCATGTATGTATGTATATTATCGAGTGGTTAGAACGTTCGCTTTCTGACGATGAGATCCGGGTTCGAATCTCACCACGATTGATTTGTCAGGAAGACGACTTCCTGATGTTATCGGTCCGGAGGGGGCGATCCCAGCGGGCGGCAACGTTAGAAATTGCCTGAAAGCCATACCACGGGTTGATCCAAGCCTTGGGAATGAAATTGGGTAGACGGAATACGGGGGGGGGGTATTGATGGCTGTACTAGCACGAAGTCACAAGTCATCGTGACCGAGGGTTTGAGCGTGCTGGCTTTGTTCAGATTTTTGATCACGCTAGATAACACGCTCTCTCCCAGAAACTGTAACTAAGGTCTGCTCAGCATAGTTGCAGTATAAACCACAGGTGGGATCTGTGAGTGTTGAACAAACACAAATATGCCTGAGCGAGCGTCTGCTATAGGGATTGGCTAGCCACCCTAGTAGACAGGTATCATCGAATATGAGTGGCCAGCTGTTATTAATATTACCGAGATACAGCTTAAACTATACAATTTAGGAGAATATTGTACCTTTAACATCTGCTGAGTGGAATGCCAAATTTTATTAAAATTAGACAGGGGATTCTTCAGCTAGGGTCGTTTTTCAGTTTTTATGCCATTTTAAAGAGGAAATTCAGTATTTGTTTTCAGTACACATTCTTATATCGATCCGCGTCTATAAACAAACACTTGCATATTATACTCGATTTATTATGCGTGTGAAAAATAATAAACATTCATAATACATTATAACAACGTTATTAAATAAACTGAAATATGCATAACACAACATATATTTAGACAATACATAACATTAGAACTTATTTTTAATAAACAACTATCGGAAAGGTGAAGATACTATATGCATCAAATAACTTAATGTTATATATATATATATGGATAAAATAACTGGAAAAAAAAATCAAAATACATCCACCTCGCCTCACCTGTGATAGCAATAATATAATTTACTACTTATTCTGTACAATATGTCCTAATAGTGGATATATTGGCGAATCTGCAACTAATTTTAGATTTCGTTTCAACAACCACAAACAAGACATACGTCAAAACAATCCGTATTCCTCCATAGCTGAACACTTTAAACAATCAGGACACTCATTAGACAACTGTAAATGTATATTAATAGACTCAGGCTTTCGTACAACATACACACGAAGAAAAAAAAAGAGAAATACTGCATTTTAAAATTAGATACATATAAACTAGGGTTAAACAAAAACTTGGGTATTTTAAATCTGTATAAATATTTCAATAGTTAAAAAATTCTTTAGATATAGTTAAAAAAAACCTTTTTAAACAACATCTAAAATACTATCGTTAGATTTACGTTAAAAAATTCAAACAAAGTTGCATTCCGCATCACGTGACGTCCGCGTCTAACGACGGACGCTGTAAAGTGTAAACACACTGCCAAAGAGTAATTCAATTAATTTCTGAGGAAGGACCGAGGTGGTCTGAAATATTAAATATATATAAAAACATAGAAATAAATACTTTCGCAAAAAAAAAAAACACCCAATTTTTTTTTCAGTTATTTTATCCATATATATACATATCAAGAAAGTATACGTGGCTTCTCATTATGCTATATATATATATATATATATATATATATATATATATATATATATATATATATATATATATATATATAAATAGATGCACGCTTTTTTGTTGCCGTTACGTATTTTGAAATAAATGCTAGGGAGAAACAAGTATGTATCATAAAAACTATACTTATTATTTTGAAAAACTGTATCTGTTTTAAGCTATGACTCCAAATTTTCACGCAATGTGTTAACTATGAAGCCCAGTGGAACAATACATCTTCTTTTCCAGTCTTTAGTATTACTTCTTAATTTTGTATTCAAAGTAGATTTTATGGAAGAAATTTCTGTAACGAAGTAAAACATATATCTATTGATATCCTAAAATATTTTATTTTTATACTTTAAATCAAGATATATTTGCATTAAGACATTTTGGGTGCTTTTTATTCGTTTTCGGACCGAAAAAAAATGTCAGTTATTAAATAATAATTAATAAAAACTATACTTATTATTTTGAAAAAGACTACACATCATGTAAGCTACTACTCCAAATTTCCAGGCAATGTGTTATCTATGAAGCTTAGTGGAATAATAAACCTTATTTTACGTCTTTAAATACGAATTAAAATGTGTAATTAATAATAAAATAGGTAATGTTGTTAATTAATAATAAAATTGATAATGTTGTCATTTTGTATCATGGACTGCTTTTAATTAAAACGGGTTTATGTCTTGGTCTAGTATATAATGATAACTCACGCATGGCAACCTTTCGGTGATAGTAAGGACTTAAAATATCTATTTCATACATTTTCCGTCAATTTTTATGGCATGGGTAAGCTAGTAATAAGATTCTAGTAAACATAAAGAGGAGGATCGGTTTTCTATTGTTTTAAAGTAATAAACTCACCCCGCTTTAATACTATAAAGATAATATTTAGAAAAACCTTTTAGTAATAATAAGGAGTTAATAAATTTTACATATTACATGATTCTCATGGCATGAGTAAATTGGTAGTAAGATTCTACAAGACATAAAATGGGTGATCAGTTTTCAACAGTTTTCAAGTAATAAACTGATCCCTCTTTAAGAATTAATATAATAAATGGCAAAACATATTTAAAGACTCGAGTTAAAAATAAGATCTATTAATAGTAATGACCTCACAAAATTGGTGCGTAAATTAGTGTTAATATAAAAAAATCTACTGGGCCTAAAGTAGGGGGTCAGTTTTCAATAGGTTTTAAGTAATAAACTAACCCCCTTTGTATTAATATATAATAATATTCTATCACTTTTTATAGGATTTTTGTTACATTGGCAATAAGATTCTACTGGAGATAAAAAGGTTGATCTGTTTATATAGTTTTCAAATAATAAACTGATCCCTCTTTATTCCTACGGTGGAATAATGGATAGCGGCTCGGATTGAGAAATCGGGGAGCAGAGTTCGAATTCCAGTCAATTATATTCATTTACGTGCTAATACCCTCGGGAAAGGTATGAATCCTCTTCCCCCCCAGCTATGGGTAAATAGCAGGACAGACCGGGTTTTATAGCCTTGGATAGCAACTGGTCTACCGCAGAAAGAAATGGCAACATACTGCGGGAAAATCTGCCTCGTCAGTCATGTATCGAAAGATACATGATCGCCTAAGCGTATATCACGCATGGCACATAACTGATTGAATTAGCAAAATATATTTAAAGAATTGGGTTAAAAAACATCCAATAATAACTGGCAACTAATTTTCATAGCATGTGTAAATTAGTTGTAAATATAAAAATATCTTAATGGACATAAAGTGGGGGACGGTTTTATATAGATTTTTAAGTGCTAACCTGATTTCCCTTTTATTATTATATGTTAATATAATAAATGGAAAAGTATATTTAAAGAGTGACATGTGAAAACCTGTCACCAGGACGGTGTCATTATTTCTGTGTATTTGAAATAAATAAAACATTTTAAATTATCATTCTTTTTTTTTTTTTTAAAATAGCTAACATCGTTTTAATCTACCGAGAATAAATCTTTAATCTCTTGTTAACTGGGGCAAGAAATCACATGTTAATTTTAACGCTCCAAAACGAAACTGTTCCTCTTTAATTGTCTTAGTGAATCGTTTTTGACTTCTATAGCGGATGCTAACCTCCAGGTCTAAAGTTTTTCCCGCGAGAAGTCTTAAAATCTGTCTAATTATACAGTGTAACGCGGATATAAGAGAAACGCGGATATAAGAGACTTCTTATCCGGTCCCGCCAACTCTCTTATATCCGGGTTACACTGTAGTAAGAATTTACTGAACGGAAAGTGGAGGATCGGTTTTCTATTGTTTTTAAGTAATAAACTAATTCCTTTATTACTATGTATTAATATATAATAAAATTCCATCATTTTTTATGGCATCCGTACATTGGTAGTATGATTTTACGGGACAAAAAAAGGGGGTTATATTTTCTATAGTTGTCAAGTAATAAATTGATTACCTTTTTTGACTACTTATTAATGTAATAATTAGCGAGATATATGTAAAGATTCGTGTTAAAAACAATCTAATGATAGCAAGGACTTAAGAAAATTGGTGAATATTTTTTAAAGCTTGTGTAAATTAGTATTAATAAAAAGAATCGAGTAGACATGAAGTGGAGGACGGGTTTTCTGTAGTATCCAAGTAGCAAACTGATCACCCTTTATTATTATATCTTAATATGATAAATGGAACAATATACATGGCGTCCATAAAGTTCGTGTGCACTTTAAAAAATTTATAACTTTATTTGTATTTGCGATAGAAATAATCTGTAAAAAATGTTATAAAGTTTAATGTACCTAGTTTTAAGTATAGCTAAAATAACTAATGTGATTTCAGGCATTACTGTAAATCAGTTGGCAAATGTTTTCCATGAACTGCAAAATCGTATTACCCTTTGTATTGCTAATGATGGAGGACATGTGGAAACTTAAATAAAATTTCAATAAAACCTTAAAAAATATAGATTTACTTCTTTCTAATCCTTTTTAGAAATTATTTCTATCGCAAATACAAATAAAATTATAAATTTTTTAAAGTGCACACGAACTTTATGGACACCCCGTATTTAAAGAGACACATCTTATAATAGTAAGGGCGACACGACAGTAAGATTCTATTAGACATAGAGCGAGTTTTTTGTGTTATAATTTTACTCATTCCAGACTGCTATATTGTCCTCTCGGTGGGACCTAAAATATTCCAACTTCATCCTATGGCATGGGTTAAAATATCCACCAGGCAAAATAAGGTGCAAACTACGAAGTAAATGCATAGAAATTCAAATATAAACGACTAATATTCACCTATATCGAAATTAATTAATGTGTATATATATATATATATATATATATATATATATATATATATATATATATATAGTGGCTGTCGACTCAAAGCGAGTATGACCATCACTGACATCAGTTAAACTCCCCGCCTCCAAACACTGCATTCATTTGTTGTGTGAACGACAGTGGCTCATAAAGCCAGCCATCGATCTGCATTTCTTGTTACGTATGTGGCATATCAAATCATTTCCGGGTGGTGGAAGTTGACTTTGAACATCATCACTTTTCATATGCCTTGTCGGGCCCGACCTGCATTTGCACACCCTAGTGCAGGTCGGGCATACAAAGCATGCATATGAAATCGTCATATGCAACAGACTGTTGGTGTGATTTCACGTGAGTGAACACCTGGCCAGGTTGGCACCGCATGGCAATTCAGGGATCCCTTCCGAACCCCTCTCTTCAGCTCTGCATATTTTTGTGAGGCAGGCAGGCAGGAAGGCAGGAAGATTCATCCATCCATATACATGCAAGGTGATTGAAAAGTAAGTCCTTATTTCATGTATGATGGAATCTCCAGTCTTCTAAAATTTATAGTTAGTCCATCATACATGAAACAGGTAGTTCCTTTTCAATCACTTTGTATAGAAAATAATGATATACCTCTGTGTGTGTGTGTGTGCATATTAGAAATACTTTTACAAACTTTGGGGGCGGGTTCTTCACACAAAAAGAAGGACAAAAGTCCATATAAATACGAGGGTCATTCAATAAACAAGGTGAACATTTCGGTATAAGGACTTCTAATACAGATAAAGGCTTCACACAGCAGCCCAAACGGTGCAGACCATCAACGAGCTGGGCTGGGAACTGCTCCCTCATCCCCCTTACAGCCCAGACCTTGCCCCTTCAGACTTTCACCTGTTTGGTCCCTTGAAAGCGTTCACGAGAGGCACGAAGTTGAAAAGTGACGATGAAGTCAAATGTGTTGTGAGCGACTGACTGAGACATCAGTCCAAAGATTTTTACGCTGAGAGAATACGGAAGCTTGTGCACAGATGGGAAAAGTGTGTGACAGTGCTGGGAGACTACGTTGAAAAAAAAAAAGAAAAAAGAAAGTGAGCTTCTATCTGTATTAGAAGTCCTTATACCGAAAAATTGACCATATTTATTGAATGACCCTCGTATATGTCCGTAAATCCTTCATTTTTGAAGTTATTAAGTTTAAGGAAACCTTACGGTAGATGGCGCCGCGTGGACTAGGTTACATTTGTCATTCGTGTCCAGTTGTGGCTAGTCTGTCTTCAAAGTTTAGCGTGTGTAGCAGTGAGTTAACATGGATAAACTATAATTAATACAAGATTCTACTGAACATAAATAGGGGGATCGGTTTTCTATAGTTCTTACGTAATAAACTGATCCACTACATTACCAAATAATTGAACATTTGTAAAAATATATTTATAGACACACATGCGAAAACTTAATAAAACTTACCAAAATATGACATCCTCTATGAGAGTATGGGTAAGTTTATTTTATGTGCCGTGTTCCTTCAGGGCATGAGCGATCATGGCTCTCCACGATTTCTTGTGTTTCGTACGTCTTCGTAAAGTTTGTATTTTTGCTATTTTTCCTAAACCCTTACACAAGCCGTTAGGTAGGTGAAGCGCTGCTTTCCTCTGTCCCTCTTGCTTTCAATATACCCTGTAAGTGTTTTCTAAGCCCTCTTTCCTCTTTATGTGCTCTAGAAATTTCAACTCTCTTTTTTATGCTAAGTGTCCTTTTTGTATCCATTTTCTCGAAAACTTCGTCGTTGCTCACATGTTCAGTCTATGGTATTCTCAGAATCCTTCTGGTGCAGGACATTTCCGTTGCTCAAGTCCCTTCTCTATCTGTAAGGAGATTGGTTGTCTTATTTTGCGTCATATCAATCCGTATGGGTTATTTAATGCTGAAATCTAAATATAAAAATTCAAACATCATAACTAATTCTAGAGAATCATATTTCATGATTAAATTATACTTACTTAGCTGCAGTTCTTTTCACTAAATAATCTTAGTGAAACCAAACGATGAGTGAGGAACTGTTTCCCCTTACAAGAAATGAGATGAACCATGGCAAATTGTTTTTACTTCTCTTTTTTTTTCAATGTGTGCCAGATTTTCAATTTTACTATTAAATGTATTGTCATTTTGCTATAAAATTTATGGTCGGTCATTTTACTATAAAAATGTATGCTCGGTATTTTTACTATAAAATATATGCTCGGTATTTTTACTATAAAATGTATATTCGGTCATTTTACTATAAAAATGTATGCTCGGTATTTTTACTATAAAATGTATATTCGGTAATTTTACTATAAAATGTATTGTTGGTATTTTTAATATAAAAATTTATTGTTATACTTTTATAGGGTTCTGACTTTTTTTTAAAGGTTCGGTATTTGCCAATATCTGGGACCCTAACAGGTGCTACCACCCCGGATCAAAGTGGATCTGGGAACAACAACCGTTAAGAGGTAATTCCACGCCCCTAAAAACCTCCAATGTCCGATCAGAGACCAAGACTAGGAGATTCATTACAGGCGTCCACAATATTAACAACATAAGTTATGTAGATGACACAGAAAGGAAACAAAAAAACTCATACTGAAGGTAGGGAAGGAAAGCGAGAAGAAAGGACTAAGCATCAATTGTAAGAATACAAAATGCCTGGTGGTTAGCAATAAGGAAAAACCCAACATGCAAATTACAAATTTGAGATACCAAAATCAAACAAGTACAACAATTTTAATATCTGAAAAGGGTTTTAACAGAGGTTGGAAAGTACGAAACTGTCATCTGAAAGCGAATTGGGATGGCGAAAGATGCCTTCCTAAAGCTAAGCAAAGTATTAAAAAACAAAAAATAACGTTAGAAAAGAGAACTGATTTGTCATATAATATCAGTCCTCCTATATGATAGAAAATGCTGGACAATCTCCTCACAGATGAAAAAGAGTTGAAGCCAGAGAAATGTTGTTATACAAAAATATACTGAGAATACCATGGACTGAAAATGTGATCAACGACGAAGTTTTAGAGCAAATAGAAACAAAAAGAAGACAAAGTTAATATAAAAAAGAGACGGTTGAAATTTCCAAGAATCATAATTAAGAAAGAGGACTTGGAAAATGTTTATACACACAGGACATTGTAAGCAAGAGGGACAGAGGAAAAGAACGCATAACCTACCTAGAGAGCATGAGTAAATGGATGGCGGAACAAGGTTTAAGAGATTGAAGGCAAGAGGGACAGAGGAAAACAACGCATAACCTACCTAGAGAGCTTGAGTAAATGGATGGCAGAACAAGCTTTAGGAGATTGAAGGCCAGAGAGACAGAGGAAAACAACGCATAACCTACCTAGAGAGCTTGAGTAAATGGATGGCGGAACAAGGTTTAGGAGATAGAAGGCAAGAGAGACAGAGGAAAACGACGCATAACCTACCTAGAGAGATTGATTAAATGGATGGCGTCAAAAGGTTTAGGAGATTGAAGGCAAGAGAGCCAGAGGAAAACGAACGCATAACCTACCTAGAGAGCTTGAGTAAATGGATGGCGGAACAAGCGTTAGGAGATTGAAGGCCAGAGAGACAGAGGAAAACGACGCATAACCTACCTAGAGAGATTGAGTAAATGGATGGCGGAACAAGGTTTAGGAGATTGAAGGCAAGAGAGACAGAGGAAAACAACGCATAACCTACCTAGAGAGATTGAGTAAATGGATGGCGGAACAAGGTTTAGGAGATTGAAGGCAAGAGAGACAGAGGAAAACAACGCATAACCTACCTAGAGAGCTTGAGTAAATGGATGGCGGAACAAGGTTTAGGAGATTGAAGGCAAGAGAGACAGAGGAAAACAACGCATAACCTACCTAGAGAGATTGAGTAAATGGATGGCGGAACAAGGTTTAGGAGATTGAAGGCAAGAGAGACAGAGGAAAACAACGCATAACCTACATAGAGAGCTTGAGTAAATGGATGGCGGAACAAGGTTTAGGAGATTGAAGGCAAGAGAGACAGAGGAAAACAACGCATAACCTACCTAGAGAGCTTGAGTAAATGGATGGCGGAACAAGGTTTAGGAGATTAAAGGCAAGACAGACAGAGGAAAACAACGCATAACCTACGTAGAGAGCTTGAGTAAATGGATGGCGGAACAAGGTTTAGGAGATTGAAGGCAAGAGAGACAGAGGAAAACAACGCATAACCTACATAGAGAGCTTGAGTAAATGGATGGCGAAACAAGGTTTAGGAGATTGAAGTCAAGAGGGACAGAGGAAAACAACGCATAACCTATCTAGAGAGCTTGAGTAAATGGATGGCGGAACAAGGTTTAGGAGATTGAAGGCAAGACAGACAGAGGAAAACAACGCATAACCTACCTAGAGAGATTGAGTAAATGGATGGCGGAACAAGGTTTAGGAGATTGAAGGCAAGAGAGACAGAGGAAAACAACGCATAACCTACCTAGAGAGCTTGAGTAAATGGATGGCGGAACAAGGTTTAGGAGATTGAAGGCAAGACAGACAGAGGAAAACAACGCATAACCTACATAGAGAGCTTGAGTAAATGGATGGCGGAACAAGGTTTAGGAGATTGAAGGCAAGAGAGACAGAGGAAAACAACGCATAACCTACCTAGAGAGATTGAGTAAATGGATGGCGGAACAAGGATTAGGAGATTGAAGGCAAGAGAGACAGAGGAAAACAACGCATAACCTACCTAGAGAGCTTGAGTAAATGGATGGCGGAACAAGGTTTAGGAGATTGAAGGTAAGAGAGACAGAGGAAAACGACGCATAACCTACATAGAGAGATTGAGTAAATGGATGGCGGAACAAGGATTAGGAGATTGAAGGCAAGAGAGAGAGAGGAAAACGACGCATAACCTACCTAGAGAGCTTGAGTAAATGGATGGCGGAACAAGGTTTAGGAGATTGAAGGCAAGAGAGACAGAGGAAAACGACGCATAACCTACCTAGAGAGCTTGAGTAAATGGATGGCGGAACAAGGTTTAGGAGATTGAAGGCAAGAGAGACAGAGGAAAACAACGCATAACCTACCTAGAGAGCTTGAGTAAATGGATGGCGGAACAAGGTTTAGGAGATTGAAGGCAAGAGAGACAGAGGAAAACAACGCATAACCTACCTAGAGAGATTGAGTAAATGGATGGCGGAACAAGGATTAGGAGATTGAAGGCAAGAGAGAGAGAGGAAAACGACGCATAACCTACCTAGAGAGCTTGAGTAAATGGATGGCGGAACAAGGTTTAGGAGATTGAAGGCAAGAGAGACAGAGGAAAACAACGCATAACCTACCTAGAGAGCTTGAGTAAATGGATGGCGGAACAAGGTTTAGGAGATTGAAGGCAAGAGAGACAGAGGAAAACAACGCATAACCTACCTAGAGAGCTTGAGTAAATGGATGGCGGAACAAGGTTTAGGAGATTGAAGGCAAGAGAGACAGAGGAAAACAACGCATAACCTACCTAGAGAGATTGAGTAAATGGATGGCGGAACAAGGATTAGGAGATTGAAGGCAAGAGAGAGAGAGGAAAACGACGCATAACCTACCTAGAGAGCTTGAGTAAATGGATGGCGGAACAAGGTTTAGGAGATTGAAGGCAAGAGAGACAGAGGAAAACGACGCATAACCTACCTAGAGAGCTTGAGTAAATGGATGGCGGAACAAGGTTTAGGAGATTGAAGGCAAGAGAGACAGAGGAAAACAACGCATAACCTACCTAGAGAGCTTGAGTAAATGGATGGCGGAACAAGGTTTAGGAGATTGAAGGCAAGAGAGACAGAGGAAAACAACGCATAACCTACCTAGAGAGCTTGAGTAAATGGATGGCGGAACAAGGATTAGGAGATTGAAGGCAAGAGAGACAGAGGAAAACAACGCATAACCTACCTAGAGAGATTGAGTAAATGGATGGCGGAACAAGGATTAGGAGATTGAAGGCAAGAGAGAGAGAGGAAAACGACGCATAACCTACCAAGAGAGCTTGAGTAAATGGATGGCGGAACAAGGTTTAGGAGATTGAAGGCAAGAGAGACAGAGGAAAACGACGCATAACCTACCTAGAGAGCTTGAGTAAATGGATGGCGGAACAAGGTTTAGGAGATTGAAGGCAAGAGAGACAGAGGAAAACAACGCATAACCTACCTAGAGAGCTTGAGTAAATGGATGGCGGAACAAGGTTTAGGAGATTGAAGGCAAGAGAGACAGAGGAAAACAACGCATAACCTACCTAGAGAGATTGAGTAAATGGATGGCGGAACAAGGATTAGGAGATTGAAGGCAAGAGAGACAGAGGAAAACAACGCATAACCTACCTAGAGAGCTTGAGTAAATGGATGGCGGAACAAGGTTTAGGAGATTGAAGGCAAGAGAGACAGAGGAAAACAACGCATAACCTACCTAGAGAGCTTGAGTAAATGGATGGCGGAACAAGGTTTAGGAGATTGAAGGCAAGAGAGACAGAGGAAAACAACGCATAACCTACCTAGAGAGATTGAGTAAATGGATGGCGGAACAAGGATTAGGAGATTGAAGGTAAGAGAGACAGAGGAAAACAACGCATAACCTACCTAGAGAGATTGAGTAAATGGATGGCGGAACAAGGTTTAGGAGATTGAAGGCAAGAGAGACAGAGGAAAACAACGCATAACGTACCTAGAGAGATTGAGTAAATGGATGGCGGAACAAGGATTAGGAGATTGAAGGCAAGAGAGACAGAGGAAAACAACGCATAACCTACCTAGAGAGATTGAGTAAATGGATGGCGGAACAAGGATTAGGAGATTGAAGGCAAGAGAGAGAGAGGAAAACAACGCATAACCTACCTAGAGAGCTTGAGTAAATGGATGGCGGAACAAGGTTTAGGAGATTGAAGGCAAGAGGGACAGAGGAAAACAACGCATAACGTACCTAGAGAGATTGAGAAAATGGATGGCGGAACAAGGTTTAGGAGATTGAAGGCAAGAGGGACAGAGGAAAACAACGCATAACGTACCTAGAGAGATTGAGTAAATGGAATCCGGAACAAGGTTTAGGAGATTGAAGGCAAGAGAGACAGAGGAAAACAACGCATAACCTACCTAGAGAGATTGAGTAAATGGATGGCGGAACAAGGATTAGGAGATTGAAGGCAAGAGAGAGAGAGGAAAACAACGCATAACCTACCTAGAGAGCTTGAGTAAATGGATGGCGGAACAAGGTTTAGGAGATTGAAGGCAAGAGAGACAGAGGAAAACGACGCATAACCTACCTAGAGAGCTTGAGTAAATGGATGGCGGAACAAGGTTTAGGAGATTGAAGGCAAGAGAGACAGAGGAAAACGACGCATAACCTACCTAGAGAGCTTGAGTAAATGGATGGCGGAACAAGGTTTAGGAGATTGAAGGCAAGAGAGACAGAGGAAAACAACGCATAACCTACCTAGAGAGCTTGAGTAAATGGATGGCGGAACAAGGTTTAGGAGATTGAAGGCAAGAGAGACAGAGGAAAACAACGCATAACCTACCTAGAGAGATTGAGTAAATGGATGGCGGAACAAGGATTAGGAGATTGAAGGCAAGAGAGAGAGAGGAAAACGACGCATAACCTACCTAGAGAGCTTGAGTAAATGGATGGCGGAACAAGGTTTAGGAGATTGAAGGCAAGAGAGACAGAGGAAAACGACGCATAACCTACCTAGAGAGCTTGAGTAAATGGATGGCGGAACAAGGTTTAGGAGATTGAAGGCAAGAGAGACAGAGGAAAACAACGCATAACCTACCTAGAGAGCTTGAGTAAATGGATGGCGGAACAAGGTTTAGGAGATTGAAGGCAAGAGAGACAGAGGAAAACAACGCATAACCTACCTAGAGAGATTGAGTAAATGGATGGCGGAACAAGGATTAGGAGATTGAAGGCAAGAGAGACAGAGGAAAACAACGCATAACCTACCTAGAGAGCTTGAGTAAATGGATGGCGGAACAAGGTTTAGGAGATTGAAGGCAAGAGAGACAGAGGAAAACAACGCATAACCTACCTAGAGAGCTTGAGTAAATGGATGGCGGAACAAGGTTTAGGAGATTGAAGGCAAGAGAGACAGAGGAAAACAACGCATAACCTACCTAGAGAGATTGAGTAAATGGATGGCGGAACAAGGATTAGGAGATTGAAGGCAAGAGAGACAGAGGAAAACAACGCATAACCTACCTAGAGAGATTGAGTAAATGGATGGCGGAACAAGGTTTAGGAGATTGAAGGCAAGAGAGACAGAGGAAAACAACGCATAACGTACCTAGAGAGATTGAGTAAATGGATGGCGGAACAAGGATTAGGAGATTGAAGGCAAGAGAGACAGAGGAAAACAACGCATAACCTACCTAGAGAGATTGAGTAAATGGATGGCGGAACAAGGATTAGGAGATTGAAGGCAAGAGAGAGAGAGGAAAACAACGCATAACCTACCTAGAGAGCTTGAGTAAATGGATGGCGGAACAAGGTTTAGGAGATTGAAGGCAAGAGGGACAGAGGAAAACAACACATAACGTACCTAGAGAGATTGAGAAAATGGATGGCGGAACAAGGTTTAGGAGATTGAAGGCAAGAGGGACAGAGGAAAACAACGCATAACGTACCTAGAGAGATTGAGTAAATGGATGGCGGAACAAGGTTTAGGAGATTGAAGGCAAGAGAGAGAGAGGAAAACAACGCATAACCTACCTAGAGAGCTTGAGTAAATGGATGGCGGAACAAGGTTTAGGAGATTGAAGGCAAGAGAGACAGAGGAAAACGACGCATAACCTACCTAGAGAGCTTGAGTAAATGGATGGCGGAACAAGGTTTAGGAGATTGAAGGCAAGAGAGACAGAGGAAAACAACGCATAACCTACCTAGAGAGCTTGAGTAAGTGGATGGCGGAACAAGGTTTAGGAGATTGAAGGCAAGAGAGACAGAGGAAAACAACGCATAACCTACCTAGAGAGATTGAGTAAATGGATGGCGGAACAAGGATTAGGAGATTGAAGGCAAGAGAGACAGAGGAAAACAACGCATAACCTACCTAGAGAGATTGAGTAAATGGATGGCGGAACAAGGATTAGGAGATTGAAGGCAAGAGAGAGAGAGGAAAACGACGCATAACCTACCTAGAGAGCTTGAGTAAATGGATGGCGGAACAAGGTTTAGGAGATTGAAGGCAAGAGAGACAGAGGAAAACGACGCATAACCTACCTAGAGAGCTTGAGTAAATGGATGGCGGAACAAGGTTTAGGAGATTGAAGGCAAGAGAGAGAGAGGAAAACGACGCATAACCTACCTAGAGAGCTTGAGTAAATGGATGGCGGAACAAGGTTTAGGAGATTGAAGGCAAGAGAGACAGAGGAAAACGACGCATAACCTACCTAGAGAGCTTGAGTAAATGGATGGCGGAACAAGGTTTAGGAGATTGAAGGCAAGAGAGACAGAGGAAAACAACGCATAACCTACCTAGAGAGATTGAGTAAATGGATGGCGGAACAAGGATTAGGAGACTGAAGGCAAGAGAGACAGAGGAAAACAACGCATAACCTACCTAGAGAGCTTGAGTAAATGGATGGCGGAACAAGGTTTAGGAGATTGAAGGCAAGAGAGACAGAGGAAAACAACGCATAACCTACCTAGAGAGATTGAGTAAATGGATGGCGGAACAAGGATTAGGAGATTGAAGGCAAGAGAGAGAGAGGAAAACGACGCATAACCTACCTAGAGAGCTTGAGTAAATGGATGGCGGAACAAGGTTTAGGAGATTGAAGGCAAGAGAGACAGAGGAAAACAACGCATAACCTACCTAGAGAGCTTGAGTAAATGGATGGCGGAACAAGGTTTAGGAGATTGAAGGCAAGAGAGACAGAGGAAAACAACGCATAACCTACCTAGAGAGATTGAGTAAATGGATGGCGGAACAAGGATTAGGAGATTGAAGGCAAGAGAGACAGAGGAAAACAACGCATAACCTACCTAGAGAGCTTGAGTAAATGGATGGCGGAACAAGGTTTAGGAGATAGAAGGCAAGAGAGACAGAGGAAAACAACGCATAACCTACCTAGAGAGATTGAGTAAATGGATGGCGGAAGAAGGATTAGGAGATTGAAGGCAAGAGAGAGAGAGGAAAACGACGCATAACCTACCTAGAGAGCTTGAGTAAATGGATGGCGGAACAAGGTTTAGGAGACTGAAGGCAAGAGAGACAGAGGAAAACGACGCATAACCTACCTAGAGAGCTTGAGTAAATGGATGGCGGAACAAGGTTTAGGAGATTGAAGGCAAGAGAGACAGAGGAAAACAACGCATAACCTACCTAGAGAGATTGAGTAAATGGATGGCGGAACAAGGATTAGGAGATTGAAGGCAAGAGAGACAGAGGAAAACAACGCATAACCTACCTAGAGAGATTGAGTAAATGGATGGCGGAACAAGGATTAGGAGATTGAAGGCAAGAGAGAGAGAGGAAAACGACGCATAACCTACCTAGAGAGCTTGAGTAAATGGATGGCGGAACAAGGTTTAGGAGATTGAAGGCAAGAGAGACAGAGGAAAACGACGCATAACCTACCTAGAGAGCTTGAGTAAATGGATGGCGGAACAAGGTTTAGGAGATTGAAGGCAAGAGAGAGAGAGGAAAACGACGCATAACCTACCTAGAGAGCTTGAGTAAATGGATGGCGGAACAAGGTTTAGGAGATTGAAGGCAAGAGAGACAGAGGAAAACGACGCATAACCTACCTAGAGAGCTTGAGTAAATGGATGGCGGAACAAGGTTTAGGAGATTGAAGGCAAGAGAGACAGAGGAAAACAACGCATAACCTACCTAGAGAGCTTGAGTAAATGGATGGCGGAACAAGGTTTAGGAGAATGAAGGCAAGAGAGACAGAGGAAAACAACGCATAACCTACCTAGAGAGATTGAGTAAATGGATGGCGGAACAAGGATTAGGAGATTGAAGGCAAGAGAGACAGAGGAAAACAACGCATAACCTACCTAGAGAGATTGAGTAAATGGATGGCGGAACAAGGTTTAGGAGATTGAAGTCAAGAGAGACAGAGGAAAACAACGCATAACCTACCTAGAGAGATTGAGTAAATGGATGGCGGAACAAGGATTAGGAGATTGAAGGCAAGAGAGAGAGAGGAAAACGACGCATAACCTACCTAGAGAGCTTGAGTAAATGGATGGCGGAACAAGGTTTAGGAGATTGAAGGCAAGAGAGACAGAGGAAAACGACGCATAACCTACCTAGAGAGCTTGAGTAAATGGATGGCGGAACAAGGTTTAGGAGATTGAAGGCAAGAGAGACAGAGGAAAACAACGCATAACCTACCTAGAGAGATTGAGTAAATGGATGGCGGAACAAGGATTAGGAGACTGAAGGCAAGAGAGACAGAGGAAAACAACGCATAACCTACCTAGAGAGCTTGAGTAAATGGATGGCGGAACAAGGTTTAGGAGATTGAAGGCAAGAGAGACAGAGGAAAACAACGCATAACCTACCTAGAGAGATTGAGTAAATGGATGGCGGAACAAGGATTAGGAGATTGAAGGCAAGAGAGAGAGAGGAAAACGACGCATAACCTACCTAGAGAGCTTGAGTAAATGGATGGCGGAACAAGGTTTAGGAGATTGAAGGCAAGAGAGACAGAGGAAAACAACGCATAACCTACCTAGAGAGCTTGAGTAAATGGATGGCGGAACAAGGTTTAGGAGATTGAAGGCAAGAGAGACAGAGGAAAACAACGCATAACCTACCTAGAGAGATTGAGTAAATGGATGGCGGAACAAGGATTAGGAGATTGAAGGCAAGAGAGACAGAGGAAAACAACGCATAACCTACCTAGAGAGCTTGAGTAAATGGGTGGCGGAACAAGGTTTAGGAGATTGAAGGCAAGAGAGACAGAGGAAAACAACGCATAACCTACCTAGAGAGATTGAGTAAATGGATGGCGGAACAAGGATTAGGAGATTGAAGGCAAGAGAGACAGAGGAAAACAACGCATAACCTACCTAGAGAGCTTGAGTAAATGGATGGCGGAACAAGGTTTAGGAGATTGAAGGCAAGAGAGACAGAGGAAAACAACGCATAACCTACCTAGAGAGATTGAGTAAATGGATGGCGGAACAAGGATTAGGAGATTGAAGGCAAGAGAGAGAGAGGAAAACGACGCATAACCTACCTAGAGAGCTTGAGTAAATGGATGGCGGAACAAGGTTTAGGAGATTGAAGGCAAGAGAGACAGAGGAAAACACCGCATAACCTACCTAGAGAGCTTGAGTAAATGGATGGGGGAACAAGGTTTAGGAGATTGAAGGCAAGAGAGACAGAGGAAAACAACGCATAACCTACCTAGAGAGATTGAGTAAATGGATGGCGGAACAAGGATTAGGAGATTGAAGGCAAGAGAGACAGAGGAAAACAACGCATAACCTACCTAGAGAGCTTGAGTAAATGGATGGCGGAACAAGGTTTAGGAGATTGAAGGCAAGAGAGACAGAGGAAAACAACGCATAACCTACCTAGAGAGATTGAGTAAATGGATGGCGGAACAAGGATTAGGAGATTGAAGGCAAGAGAG
>OZ038518.1:39030022-39047522 GCA_964036315.1 Acanthosepion esculentum
ATATATATATTCCCACACACACAGACATATATATATATAAATATATATATCCCCACACACACACACATATATATATATAAATATATATATATCCACACACACACACACACATATATATATATATAAATATATATATATCCACACACACACACATATATATATATAAATATATATATATCCACACACACACATATATATATATAAATATATATATATCCACACATACACATATATATAAATATATATATATATCCACACACACACATATATATATATAAATATATATATATCCACACACACACATATATATATATAAATATATATATATCCACACACACACACATATATATATATATAAATACATATATATCCACACACACACACACACACATATATATATATATATAAATACATATATATCCACACACACACACACACACATATATATATAAATACATATATATCCACACACACACACACACATATATATATAAATATATATATCTCCACACACACATACATATATACACACGCACACACATTCACACACACACATGCATATATACACACACACACATATACTCATATATATATATATATATATATATATATATATATATATATATATACATGCATATATATATATATATATATGGAAAGAGAGATACGAAGAGTAAGAGAGAGAACCCTCGTTGGCGTTTAACCAAATTTAACCGAGAGCTGCCATTAATCTTTCACTAAAATGCTGATCTTTAACCAAATTTTTATAAATGAAATACTTCTGTCCTTATACATCGTGTAATAAAAATTTTCTCCAGCTCGTCTTGAAGTTATCTTGAATAAGTAAAAATATTAAATTAAAGAACAATTAAAAGGAAATGGAAATAAATCTGAAATTTAAGAATAAACAGTTTATTATGGTCTTTTCTAGAATAACAGATATGATCAGTTTTTTGCTTGTGTACGGTACCAATTACGGTAATTAAAAAAAAGGCCATTTTTCTGCTCATTAATTGTACATTTTAGAAACATAGTTTCTGTAGTTTTATAACATAAATTTATCAGACTGCTTCAAGAAATTTCCAATCCAGTTATACGCTCCAATTGGTCTTGTGCCAAAGTTAGTTTGGTTTTTGCATCTAAAATGGTTGCCATACTGCGCATAACGTTCTTGAACATCGATTTATGAACAAATTCACACCAAAATACATCCGCACATGCATTCAAAACTCAAATATACTGATGCAGGTCGACTGATTGAAGTTTTTACAAGTCTTACTATTCAGCCCATAGATGGGGTAAAGAGATGGATTCTTTCCGAAGCTTATTTGCGCATAAGTGAATGTAACGAACCCGACTGGAATCCGAACTAGGTTCACCTATTTCTCATTTAGAGACGCTATCAGTTACTCCACCCGCACATCCACCAGACAGACAGACAGACGCATGCACGCACGCATCGAAAGCGTACACGCAATCACGTGACACCGTTACACATACTCGTTTTTTATCTTTCTTTTTTTTTTCGGGGTGGAGAGAAGTTTAGAATCACGCACCGACCGGTGTTCGAATTGCAAAATCAGTCTTCTTTACGTCGAGGTTTTTCCCCTCACGCGTCCCTTACCACAGGCACGCGTCGTCGGCGCGCCGCAACGCAGGCACGTGTAGCACTCTCCCATTCCGGCCCGCAATTTGCGGGTTGGCGCTGACGGCCCGCTGTCTACAAGCGGTCTATCTTCTCGCAAATTATACATTACGGTTCGCCACAGAATGAATTCTATGATGTGACTTCGGCCCTGTACTATTAAATGAAAGAAAGAGAAAAAAAAATTATGGGGATAGATTCTCTCTTATTTATATGAGAGAAGAGGGAAGTCTTTATAAAGAATTAAAACCTTTCTCTACTCTGGTATCTTCATCTTTCTCTCGACCTAGGTCTCGCATTTTCTCCTATACATATTTCCAAGCGTTTCTAAAAATACATCAAAGAACAAACACACACACAATTACTATAGAGGTTATATTTAATGGGTACGCGTGTTTGGGTAGACATTTTATTTAATGGGGAAATTAACGTCTACTAGCCTAGAGATTGAGAGTCCTACTAAAAATAAAATGCGCCCCCAACAGGAATCGAATCAGTATTTTCCTTTCCAAATAGTATCCCTGGTTGAAAAAAGGAATACGGCTTTCATTTCTGTAGGAAGGCACGTTTATTTGTAGTAGGACTCTTCATCTCGAGAGATGAAGAGTCCTACTACAAATAAACGTAGGCATTAATTTCACTGTAAAAAAACAAACAAACAAACAAACAATAACAAAAAAATGGTATATCTTCTCAAACACGTGTACCTACTTAATATAACATCTATAGTAATAAAATTTAGTTTTAAGATCTGCTATATCTATGGGTAAAAGAGAATAGAGCGTGTGCTAATAAAAAAGTTGACACTGAAGTCAACATCGAATGGCGACAGGCTGTTTCAAGCGCAATCATCAGACGAAACGAGAGACACAGGTAGTTTCGAAAGTTTTTGAAAGAATATTTTCGTGCGCATGTGTAGACGTGGCAACGGCAACAAAGACCAATCCGATGAAATCCTAACGGATGAAAAGCGTCACAAAAAACCTTTCCAGTTTGTCATATTTTTTTCTAAATACTCTTTGTTGATATATAAAATTATACGCTAAATTGTATCGTTATATCATATATGGGCGTCAAATAAAGATTTGCGTAGATTTCGGTGTGTGAGCGTCTAACAGTGATGAATCGGAGAGCCGAGTTCGAATTCCAGTCGAATCCATTATATTCACTTACGTGCTATAACCCTTGGGAAAGGTAGGAATCTTCTTCTTTTCTCCCCTAGCTATGGGTAAATAGCAGGAAAGACCGGGTTCTATAGAATTGGATGGCAACTGGTCTACCGCTGAAAGAAATGGCAAACTACTGCGGGAAAAAAAAATCTACCTCGTTAGATACATGGTCGCCTAAGCGTGTATCACGCATGGCACATAACTGACTGATCAACAGCAATGATTTGATTGTAGTGGTGAAGGCTTGTGTAAAAACTAGCCACATCTTTCGGAATAATTAATAACAGGGGAAATGGTGTACAGTGTGGCACGAAGTTTTGAATTCAGTATGGATTCAGAGGATTTCTTTTCCTAGGCCAACCAGGGTAGGAGAAGAAATCCTACCCAAGGAAAGAAAGTAGAGTCTGCTTTGCTATTTCACTCACACCTAGAGGGAAATTAATTTATACTTTTTCTAAGGGTATTAGCGTAAAATGGACAAAACAGAACCCACAAGAATTTCAATTCGCCTCGTCTATCCCATATTACGAGATGATAATCGTGTCACTATTACCCTCACATCCAATAATATATATATATATATATATATATATATATATATATATATATATTGTAGTGGACTCTCCCGTCGTTTTTGATGCATGAAGTTCCAGCAGTTCAGTTCTTAAAACCGAACAGCTAGACTACACGCACTTGTGATTTGATTATAGCGGTGAAGCCCCGTGAAGAACCGAATACGGAAAATTAGTTCACACAGTGTGCCACAAGATCATGAAGCCACCCTCATCAGATTTTGAATTTAGGGTTGTCCTTCTCTTAGACTGGTTGCCAACCAAGGCTGAAGAGCCAAGTTCAGCCTACTATTTCACCCAGGAGACGAAATAATGCATTCGTATCTTTCCTCAAGGTATTTGCGCATAAGTGACGGTAACGAACTCCACTCTTCGATTTCTCATTCCGAACGGCTATCCATCACACCGCCCGCACACCCATCAATCGCCATCACTTCCACCCGCAAAAAATAAAACCTGCAACATCCCTTTTGTGACCACTTAGGAAATATGTTCACATAAACCGACAGCGTTCATCGCTATCTACATTCTTCATAGCCACTTTCTTCTGGCTATGTAACATATCCATTCAGGACGTGGAGTATCATGGCTCTACACAATTTCCTAACCTCTGCAGCTCCAAAATACATTTTTTTGCTATTCGCCCCCCCACTCCTTCATCAAACATCCATTTACACAAGCTTGTTAGGTTATTCGCTGTTTCCCCCCCTTCTCTCTAGTCCTGGGCATGACGATAAACTACATCCGGCAGCAAGGCCTCTGATCGGGAGATGGGAGATTTTTAAGAGAATGGAACCACCTCTTAATTGCTATTGTTCTCGGAGTGGTAGCACCTGTTAGAGTCACAGATATGGGCAATTAGTGACCCCCGCCAAACAAAAAAAAACAACAAAAAAAAACACTATGAAAGTATAAAAATACATTTTTACATAAAAAAATAGCCAACATTATATATTGATAATAAAATTACCAAGAATGCCTATTTATAGCATATATTTAGTTGAAGCCATAAAATTGTGTTCAAAATATTTTGATTTCGGCATTAAATAAACCATAGAGGTTGATATGCCGCTAAACAAAATCACCCAACTTCCGTCTTTCTTACCCACAATATGCTCCGCGAGTGTCAGATGCTCCAAGCCCTCTTTCCTCAATACATCTCCAAATTTCAGTTTTCTGAAATTAAGTAAAAGTGTCCATTCTGTTTTCATTTCCCTTCATGCTCCACCACATGGTATGCTCAGCATCCTTCTGTAGAACCATATTTCTGTTGCCTCAATATCTCAATCAACTTGAGAAAATGAAATAAAAAATATGCACCCTGAGTCAACGATTCACACCCGCTAGTTAAATGATTTTCTTCATATCCAGTGTTCCTTTAGGATGTGAGAGATCATGGCTCTCCGCAACCTCTTATTCCATGTAGCTTTTAGTCACTCCCCACCCCCCGTTATGCCATATATTCACAAAAACTCAACAAGTAAGCCGACCGCTGTATTCCCCTGTCTAAACGATCCGTCTCCACACCAGGCGTGTCTTCGATATGTCCTGCGGGTTTCAATTTCTCCAAGCCTACTCTCCCCATTATGCGTCCAAGTAATTTTAGCTGCCTCATTCTGTGTCTAAGTGTTCTTTACATTTCCATTTTCCTTGAGACTTCATCGTTGCTAACGCGCTCCCGCGATATCACAGTATTCTCAGTATCCTTCTGCAGAACAAGATTTATGTTGCCTCCAGTTTCCCGTTTATCTGTCGGAAGATTGTCAGCATTCACTACCATACAGGATGATTGATTTTTTTTAAGCATTTAACCCCAAGCAAGGCGGGAGTGCCTCTAGCGCGTAAGGGGTTACAGAGAGTGGAAGCAAGGGTAAAGAGGCGTGATAGAGGAAAGGACGAAGAGAAGGACGGGGAATAGATCAAGGCATCTGGTGATGTCGATTGACATTACATTTGAATAGTTGGAGATTATAGCTATCAGGGAAACAAGTAAGAGGAAGGGAGTTCCACAGACGGGAAGTGCGAGACATGAAGCTATTGTAGAAGAGACAGCTACATTTAACCGTTTCGACAGTGAAAGGGTGGGACTGAGATGCTAGCCTGGTAGCTCGCTTAAATTCAGGCAGTCTGGGAACTAGCGAAAGTAGCTCGTCGGAGCAGTTAGCGTGAAAGTATTTGTAGAAAAAACAGAAGGAGGCGACGACACGTCTGTGAGAGAGCGACTGTAGACGAGATGCCGGATCTGGGCCAATCACATTATCATATCAGAATTCAGGAGTTCTTTCCATGTTTCTAAATAATAAATCCGTAGAGTAGACATATACTTGTATCACGTCACATTTCGAGAAAAAAAAATCTTCGAAAATAACTAAGCCCTTAACTTCACATAAGAACTCACAGAACCCAGTTTTTAGATCTATAATTGATTCGAATATCTTTAAAATCTGTTTATAAAATAACTACCAACTGTGGTTGTTTTCTACTCAACTACAATAGTGAATGCCTACACAGATGCAAAACGGCTGTCAAAATTAATAATCTTAATATTTTCTACACGCAAAGTATTCTATAATGAATTCTGAAACATGAATATTAATTAACAATAATTTACCTGACCCCGCTTTTGTAATGTCAACGAACACTCGGTGCCACTTTTGTAATGTCAACGAACACTCGGTGCCACTTTTGTAACGTCAACGAACACTCGGTGCCACTTTTGTAACGTCAACGAACACTCGGTGCCACTTTTGTAACGTCAACGAACACTCGGTGCCACTTTTGTAACGTCAACGAACACTCGGTGCCACTTTTGTAACGTCAACGAACACTCGGTGCCACGTTTGTAATGTCAACGAACACTCGGTGCAATTTTTGTAATGCTCATTGTAGTAGAGACTCTGTAATCGCAGATACAACTATAGTAACGCCGTTGAACAATGCTGGTATCAGACGCCTTCGAATATGACTCGCACTAATAGCACTTGCTCGATAATACTCGCTCGAAAAGTAACCACCGAACAGTAATCCGTGTAGTGATCAGTATAGTGAATATAGCAGAGAATAGCGATCCGTATAGTAATAGAGGATAAAGTAGAAATAGCTAATTCTCATATACGCATTTCCTTTAGCATCACATGATCTACTTATTATTAGAAATGGAATCACTTGTGTTTTCTCACTGGTGATCTGTGTTCAATCTCCAGTGTCAGCAGCGACACTTTATTCCTATATAACACCCATAATATATAAATTAAATTAATCTTTGAAAAAATAAAAATGAACAAGACAAATCGTAACATAAAAAAAAAATCACCATTAAAATATTCTACAGAAACAACAATACAATAATCACAAACTAGACTAGAAATTATAAGAAACTTAACACAGATAGATATCACCTATAGACAAAATATAAAATACTACATCATTTACCATAAAAATCTAAAAAAATATCTCACATGATCACCATTAATGATGCAACCCCCCCCCAAAAAAAAACATAAATAAACGATTGCTGTCTAGGAATTCACTTTCCCACTTGGATAAACAAAACAATTTAAACACCATATACATTGGTCACAAGCCCACAACATTATCGCGTCGGTTAACTTCCTATTTATCTAAATGATCGATTTGTTTTTTGTTTTTTTTACTGTTTACCAAACTTTTGCAGGTTATTTGAAGCCACAATATATATTTCGATGGTAAGATGTACTTGCAGATAATGATTTACTGATACAGATTCTGTTAATGGTATTTGAACGTAAGTGATTATAACGAACCCGACCAGAATTGGAAATCTTCTCCGCCGTTATCCATTAAAAGAATGACATCGCCAAGCTTACAGCACCTGGTATTTCCAAGGGGGTCACCCGTCTGGGTACTGATCAGGCTCGACGTTGCTTAACTTTGATGATCGCACGAGAATCGTTTTTTAACGTAATATGAACCTAAGGCATATATATATATATATATATATATATATATATATATATATATATATATATATATATATATATATATATATATATATATATATAAAAAGGTACGCTATATTTATGGGTTAAAGTCCTCATTGAAGGGATATAGCGTGCGTAAATATAAGAGTGGACAATGGTGTTACCACCGAATGTTGACAGTTTGTTTCATACTTGAACGCTTACCACTTAAGAGTGGAGGGACAAGACCGCCTACGAAACTCTGGAGTCAGGTTGGTGAAGGTAACACCAAACAGCTTACCTTAATCCCCACCTCTCTCTCTCTCTCTATATATATATATATTTTTTTTTTTTTAAGCGTATCACCCCAAGCAAGGCTGGTGGCCACTATCACGCATGGGGTTACAGAAGGGTTGGAGGAAGAGCAGATAGGAGTGGTAAAGGAAGGGATGTGGAGAAAGAGAAGGACGGAGGGCCGATCGAGGTGGGGAGGTTACGGGAGATATAGAGCGAGAGCAGATAGGAATGAAAGATGAAAGGAAGTGGAGAAGGGAAGTGGATAGATCAGTGCAATTGGAGATGACGATTGACGCTACACTTAAACTGTTGGAGATTGTATTTGTCAGGGAAACAGTAATAGGGAAGGGAGTTCCATAGGCGAGATGTGCGAGACATGAAGCTATTGGAGTAGAAAAGACGTCTACATCTAACAGTTTCAACGGTGAAGGGGTGGAAACGGGATGCCAGCCTCGTAGGACGCTTAAATTCACGAGGATTAGGGACAAGCGAAAGCAACTCCTCGGAGGAATTACCGTGGAAGTACTTATAGAAAAGGCAGAGCGATGCAACATCGCGTCTGTGAGAGAGCGACTGCAGACGAGATGACAGATCAGGGCCAATCACATTGCATATCCGTCTCTGGATCTTATCAAGAACCCTGAGGCAACACGCAGGGGCCCCAGACCATAAATGGCAGCAATACTCCATGCAAGGGCGAATGGTAGACTTATAGACTTGGAGTATCGATTCCGGGGAGAAGAATTTCCTAGCTCGGCACAGGGAACCAACTTTTCTTGCGGTGGATGATGCAATTGACTCGATGTATTTGTTCCATCTCAGATCAGCGGACAGCGTGAGACCGAGCAGCCGCAGAGAGGAGCTCTCGAGAAGTTAGTCCTCAGACATTCTGATGGGATGCAGGGATGGATCCTTGTGGTGGTTAATGGAGAGCAGTTTTGTTTTAGAGGCGTTAAAGTTGACCATCCATTTCTCTCCCCAGTCCACAACCGATTGGAGGTCCTTTTCAATTTGAGCTGCCAGGTTAATTTTGTCCGCCTCAGTAGATTTGTGCTTGAGGCAGGAGTAAATAGTAGTGTCGTCAGCGTAGATACCGACTTGGGAGTCTATGGCGTCAGGAAGGTCGTTTATAAATATGAGGAACAGAGTAGGGCCAAGGATGGAGCCTTGAGGAACACCAGCGATAGTGGGATAGGAGTTGGAGAAGAATCCACTGAGAACAACCTTCAAATCCCGGTTTGATAGGAACGATTGAATTAGGTCAAACAATAGACCTGTGATACCATAACCCCGGAGCTTGCGAAGGAGGCCGGCATGCCAAACCCTATCGAATGCTTTGGAGATGTCAAGGGCCACGGCACGGGCTTCGCCGTTACTATGGATAGCTTGGTAGACAAATTCAGTGATGGCCGTAAGCACATCGGCAGTAGACCGGGCAAAGCGGAAACCATACTGCTTGTCTGAGAGCAGATCGTGGGATATCAGGTGAGTAATCACTTCGGTGTTGATAATGGCCACGAAGACTTTGCCGAAGAGGGGAAGGAGACTGATAGGACGGTAATTAGAAGGGTTGGAGGGGTCGCCAGAGTTCTTAAAGACAAGAACAATGGTAGAGGACTTCCAGCAGTCAGGAAAACAGGAGTCCTTGAAGCAGCGGTTGTACAATTTAGAGAGGGCAGGTGCCAGTTCAGGTGCGCATTTCTTCAGGACCGGTAGCCTTGTGGAGATCTAAGTTAGAAATAATGCCCAGTACCGACGACGGGGTTATGTGCAAGCCGTCCAGTAGGGCCTCAGTTCTGGGAGGGAAGTCGGGCAAGGGTACCCCAGAAGAGTCAAGCATAGAATTGGAAGAAAACTTCCGAGCGAAGCATTCGGCCTTGTCGGCAGAGGTGGTCAGGACCTCAAACTGATTGAACAGTGGAGGAATGGAGGGTTTGTTACTATTCAGAACGCTCTTGCAGAGGCGCCAATAGTCCTTGGAGCCAAATTTGCGGGATGCAATACGTTCCTGCCTCCGAGCTGCAAATAGTGCCTTGGCATTGTCGAGGGTACGCTTACACTCATTGCGTGCAGAGGTAAATAGACGTCTGTTGGAGTCGGACATGTCACTACGAAAACGGTGGAAGAAGTGGTTCCTATGGGCAATGGCGGCTGAGCAAGCAGCTGTGAACCAGGGGGAGGAGCGCGGTTTGACCTTGAATTTCCTGGAGGGGATGAAAGCTTCGATACCGGCTTTGATCCAGGAAGAGAACTCAGAAGCACAATCATGAGTGGGGAGCTTAAATACAGCATCCCAGGGGACATCGCGGAGGAAGTCCCGAAACGAGTTCCAGTCAGCCCGTTGGTAGCAGAAAGTGGTTCTGGTGGTAGGAGGTTCTTTGCAGGGGTGGGGCTGAAGGAGATACTAACAGACACGACAGAATGATCGGAGTTACCGATAGGACAGAGCTGCGTGGCACTACAAGACTCAGGGATGGAGGTAAAACACAGGTCGAGGAGTGAGGCCTTACACTCACGATTGTAGGAAAAACGCGTGGGGAAATCGATTATCTGGGTGAGGGATTGAGAGATTGAAAAGTTGAGAGTATGTATGCCAGCGAGGTCAGTGGTAGCGTTCTGTAGCCACTGGTTGTGATGGGCGTTAAAATCACCAAACACAAATATGTGAGCGTACGGATGGACAGAGAGGGCCTTATCTATGCTGTCAGAAATGACATCGAGTATCCCGCAGTCCTGAGAGGATGGAGAGCGGTAGAGGAAGAAAAGATAGCTTACAGCATTGAGAAGAGATAGACGTTGACACAAGTAGGAATGATCCGGCGATTCGAGAGAGGTCTCTCTAGCCAGAGGGAGATGGTCCTTGACGTAGACACCCAGGCCATGCATGTGGGTTAGAGAGTCTTTTTTGAGGAGAGGGAGGTATCCAGGGATCGAGAGATCAGAGGAAGGGATAGAGGAGTCAAGATTGACACAGGGCGAGTATATCCGGGCACTTAGCTATGAGGAAACACTCAACGCTGCAGAAGTTGGTTCTAATGCCACGGATGTTAGAGAAGGAGATATTTAGAGGTTTTGGGGATTTTTGGAAGGCTGGTTTAGGTTTGTATTTCTGTTTTTTGTTATTCATGTTGGTAATTGGTTTTGGAAAAAGAGAGAAGGCCTGAGTTAAAGGAAGCCGACGGTTGACACCCATGACGCGGACAGAGAGGGGGTTTGGCACAGCAAGATTCATAATGTGGCCTCAGGGTTGCCCACCGGAGATGACTGCAGGGACACCTATCCATGCGCGACATGGCACTACAGACACCCCGATATTATGCAACTGTTGATCAGAGCGGCCGCTCAAGACGCTACGCAAGAGTTAGGGCTCCTAACTACCAGTCGGAAACGGCAACCAGGGAACTGTCAACCGTGTACCCTCAGAATGAACAGGCTGCGCGCATCATGGGAGAAACACAGCGGCACCAGTACAGAGGCCAGTGAGAGAGAGAAAGAGAGAGAGAGATCCGGGAACCCCTTCCTAAACACGAAACAAGGTTTGGGCCTCTACTCGCGTCCAATAGAAGGGGGAGGAGTGTAGACCGGGCGGTAGGAAAGCCTACCTTCTCCAATTACATAAAACGTATACAACGATGACAGAACAAAACAGTGGGGGGATGAAGTTGGGATAGTTGCAGGACTTATACAAGTTGAGGGTACTGGGGGATAGGAATGACATATGGTACTAAGTTTTAGTATAAGTCCCAGTGGCCTATATTAAAAACAAAATTGAAAAAAAAATAAACTGAAGAAAATAAGGTTAGTAGTGATTAGGAAGAACCAGGTAAAAAAAAAAAAAATTTAAAAATAATTATTAATAAAGTATTTACTCACTCTAAATCAGCTTCAATGTCGACTACACACATCGCAAAAATCACAAGCGAAAGTGACGGCGTGCTCGAATCCCCAAGCATCAAGTTACAAAGAACGCAGTGTTGGTGGTAGTGTGTGAGGAGGGTCGTACGCCCATTCCACCATAACGTCCACGACAATATATATATATATATATATATATATATATATATATATATATATATATATATATAAAGAAGAAATATGGTCTTAAGGTGTGCTATATTTATGGGATAAAGTGCTCAATATCAGAGATAGAGCGTGTGTAAATATAAAAGTGAACATTGAAGTCAACACTTAGAAGTGACAGTCTGTTTCATGCTAGACGCAAACGTCATCGTCTCAAATGAACATTCCTGTCCGCATTCACGATTTAGATAAATATTAATCTACAATAAAACTATACACAACCACGAATTAAAAAAAACAACTTAAACTTAAATTCTGGAAGCCCTTTATATATAAAATCCATTATGAGTATAGCAACAAAGTTATAAAATGCTTATACCAGCAATGTTTTAAAATATCTAAATTGTAATTGTTAAAAACTACAATTAAACAATATTTTAAAACACGTAATTACAATTTTTTATTAAGAATTTACATAGTGTTAAATCTTTCGGATTTTACAGTGGTCATGCTCACACATATTCATAATTTACATTAATTCTTTGTCTTAGCAATTCACCGTTAAAGATGATCTTGGATGAGACTGAAAGTTCTTGGGAAAATAGAGACCATATTGATAATTACAGCGTTTTTCTTGATCAGTTTTTTACTAACACTAAGAAATTTATCTGTGAATTTGAGAGGATTAAATCAATAAAATAGACAATGTTTAGACTATTCAACCAAACACACACACACACTATATATATATATATATATATATATATATATATATATATATATATATATATATATATATATACACACACCCACCCCAGGTCAAAATCTTAAGACCAGATACAAATGGGTTAAAAAAATATTGTTACTTAATCAAAATATATTTGCGAATCATTTACATTTTATTAGGAAATATAGTTTACCAACAAACAAGTGAAAATTTTAAGCTTTTAATTGATTAATTTAAACAAACGTTGAAAAAAGGATTTTTTTGGTTGGTCATGAAGATAAGACCATGTGTGAAAAAAACAAATTACTGGGCAAAAATTTTAGAAATAATGTGTTCATAGCTTTAGACGTTTAGACATCTACGTAGCTCATTTCGAGTATTAAATTTCAGATTTTAAAATGGCTATGGGTTAAATTTTAAAGTTCGAATAGGGCAGAATTGTTGAATTTCAAAGACGTGGTTTTTCACAACGAGCCATGGCAAATGAAATTGACTGTAGCAGAACTGTCATTGCTAACTTCATTATATATATATATATATATATATATATATATATATATATATATATATATAATGATATATTTGCTTCAACCAAACGTCTTCCGTAGCCACTGACCAGTCTCTCTCATCTGCTTTTGGGAATTTTTACCCACTTCTTGCAAAACTAAACCAGTTGAGAGAGATTGAAGGGACATCTGCCATGAACCGCCATCTTCAGTTCTAACCTGATTTTTTTGGATTGCGATCCCGACTTTGACCAGGCCAATCCAGAGTACGAATCCTCTTCTTCTTCTTCTTAAGCCATTCCTTGGTACTTTTGCTGGTATGCTTAGGGTCATTGTCCTGCTGTAGAACTTTCAACTCCCTGGCTAATAATAGGAGATTCTGCTCCAGAATTTGTTGATAGGATTGAGAATTCATATTTTCCTAGATAATATGGCGATTTCCAGGCCCAGAGGAAAAAAAAAGGAGCTCGAGATTTTAAAATTTCCACCACTATGTTTCCCTGTTGGACTGAGGTTCTTTACTTGGTAAGCAGTGTTGGCTTTCCTCCAAATATGACAGTTTTGATTCTGACCAAAAATCTTTTGTCTTTGATTCATTTGTCCAGAGAATGGACTACCAGAAAGCCTCTGGTTTATCCAAGTGTTCTCTGGCAAAGTTTAAATGGGCAGCTTTGTTCTTCGTTGAGAGCAGAGGTTTCCTTCTAGCAACTCTCCAATGAATGTCATGTCCATTCAATTTTTGTCTGGTTCTAGACACGTACATTTACTCCAGATGCTGCCAGAGAGGTCTGCAACTCTCTGCAGGTGATGTGTGAGTTGGCTTTTAACTCATTATTTTTCGAGTGTTTCGATTTTGAGTGATTTATTAACAGCCTGATGTTTCAAACATTCAAGTAAGGTGAACGGAACTGGAGTGAATTACATGTCGAATACAACGCGGGCGACATTTTTATATAATAAAAAAATACTACACAGTAAACTTAATTTAAAACATTTTAAGCATACTAATATTTTATTCAATTTTAGGTATTTTGGATTATAGCCTTACTTACGAAGACGTTTGTTGAGAAATTGTTATAAAATTACCAATAAATTCAAGATTTATTATAGTTAACGCTCTTATTTTCTGATAATGTCGCGCATAAACGTCCGTATTTACAAAAATCGTCACGGTTATACACACAGAGACACACAAAATTCAAAATTCTTTTTAAAATACTGGGGTTTGTTAAATTGTAGTTAGCTTTTCCATTTATGATTAGGTAATACAGCTTTAATTTAATAACAGTATCACATGACCTCTACAAATTAATACAGAAGTTTAAAAGTTTATACATTCTTCTATTAAAAAAAAAAACACACAAAAGCAATTCATTATTCATCGAAAAAGAAAAGTTTCATAAGACAATAATGTCCATAATATATTTAATTCATAAAAGCAATTAAAAGTTTTTCTAATTAAATAATGTCTTAGATTTATTGCATTTTTTATTTTACGATTCAGAGGAGATTTTCCTGTCCTTACCCAAAAAACTAATAATTTAAATTCTCCGAGGACTTGTCCTTATAACAAATATAAACATTAAGTGATAAACGAATGAATTTCTTGGAATTTTAAAATAAATAAATAAACGAGTCTCCGTGGGTATGGGTAAAAGATGAAAAAAATATCTTTACAAAGACTTTCTTAAAAAAGAAACGCTTCAAAAACAATTTCATTAATTTCTGAATTAGTCCTAAAAGCTTCATTAAAATTCGACAACTATTTGATTTTTTCAAGATTTTCCAAATTAATGTGTTTTTCACTGCAAAGAGACGCACAAAGGTCAGGTGTTGAAAAAAAAAAAAAAAAAAAAAAAAAGAAGATTTTTAGTCAAAATTTCCAAGGTTTTAAAAAGGATTTAAAAAAAATTACATTCGATCTTTCCTCTTTATAATAACAAAAACATGTTGATAAAATGTTTTTTCATGTATTCTGATTTTAGCGAGTTTCTGGAGGTACCCGGATAGAATATATTGGTGAATATGATACAGACATTTCTATTTTCAGTGAGGGATATTTAAAAACAACACCGATAAGAACAAGAGCATTGGGTAACCGAATGAGATTAGCTGAGCTGTGCGTCTAGACACGTCGAACGCCAGAAAATTTTAAATTTAAAGTCCCTACATCACCAGCATTACCTCTTGGTGCATAGTTACAACCAATACTTACGTTTATATCTGCCCCTAACATGAACCTACATCTATGTATTTCCATCAATAAGAAATTACTTTAGTCTGATGAAGTCTTTTCAGAGGCTGAAATGAGTTATATAGAATTTATTTTTCACTTTGATATTTAATTGCCAAACATAGAATATATTAAATGAAGAATTTTGTGTGCTGTGCGGACATTTAAGTCTTATTGTCACAAGCTGAACATAGGCAGTGTCTATCGAAAAGAAAAGAGAGAGAGAGAATTACGCAGAGGGAGAGAGAAGGTATTTGTTCAAGATAAACAGAAAAGAGAGAAATAGGTGAAGAGTTTGACAGTGAGGAGGGGAAACCGAGAGAGAGAGAGAGAGGGAAACCGAGAGGGAGAGAGAGGGAAACCGAGAGGGAGAGAGAGGGAAACCGAGAGGGGGAGAGAGGGAAACCGAGAGGGGGAGAGAGGGAAACCGAGAGGGGGAGAGAGAGAGAGAGAGGGAAACCGAGAGGGGGAGAGGGGGAGAGAGAGAGGGAAACCGAGAGAGAGAGAGAGGGAAACCGAGAGGGAGAGGGAGGGGGAGTGAAAGAGAGAGAGTGAAACCGAGAGAGAGAGAGAGAGGGGGAGGGAAACCGACAGGGAGAGAGAGAGAGGGGGAGGGAAACCGATAGAGAGGGAGGGAAACCGAGAGAGAGGGGGAGAGAGAGGGAGGGAAACCGAGAGAGAGGGGGAGAGAGAGGGAGGGAAACCGACAGAGAGGGAGAGAGAGAGGGAGAGAGAGGGAGGGAGAGAGAGAGGGAGGGAGAGAGAGAGGGAGGGAGAGTGAGAGAGGGAGGGAGAGAGAGAGGGAGGGAGGGAGGGAGAGGGAGGGAGGGAGGGAGAGAGAGGGAGAGGGAATGTGTGTGTTTTCTTAGTGTGTAAATGAGAGGATGTCTACATGAGAGTGAGAGAGAGAGAGCGTCTGTGAGAGAGAAGGCATATGAGATGGGGAGTGTTTTTAAAGGATTTAAAGGATTTATGAATGGCTACATGAGAGTGTGTGAGAGAGAGAGTGAGCCTGAGAGAGAGAAAGAAAGTGTGTGTGTGTGTGTGCGTGTGTGAGAGTGAGCCTGAGAGAGAGAGTGTGTGTGTGTGTGTGTGTGTGTGTGTAAGCCTGAGAGAGTGTGTGTGTGTGTGTGAGAGAGAGAGTGTGTGTGCGTGAGAGAGAGAGAGTGAGAGAGAGTGTGTGCGAGAGAGAGAGAGAGAGTGAGCGTGTCCGCGAGAGAGAGTGTGCGTGCGCGCACGCGAGAGAGAGTGTGTATGTGCGAGAGAGAGAGTGTGTGTGTTGGTGAGAGAGACAGAGTGTGCGTGCCAGAGAGAGAGAGAGAGAGTGTGTGTGTGTGTGTGCGAGTGACAGTGAATGAGAGTGTGCGAGTGACAGAGTGTGTGTGCACGCGCGATAGAGAGAGTGCGTGTGAGTGATTTAGAGAAAGTGTGTGTGTGTATGAGTAAGAGACAATGTGTGCGTGAGAGAGATAGAGAATGTATATGAGGAGAAGAGTTTTTGGTGTGTAAATAAAAGGATTTATGAATGTCTACGAAAGAGGGGGCGAGAGTGAGAGATTGTGTGTGTGTAAGTAAGAATAAGTGTATTTACGTGTGGATGATTGTAGAAAAGAGATAGATTGACGAAACAGGTCTTATTCTTTTTATTTAAACAAAGCGTTTTACATCATCTACCCATATACAAATAGTGGGGAAGGGCAAAATACAAAAGACTATAGGAATAAAAAAGAAAAAAAAGATACCTCTTCCACCCAATTTTTTCCTTTGCACAAGGAGTCCACCCGCTTAAGACTTTTAAAACTGTAATTACCACAAACCCACTATTTCCAGTGCATGGTAAAAAGTAGTCAAACCACTGTCTGCAACCAGCCCTCCCTAATCTCACCCCGACGTCGTCTTACCTTCTGAAGTCCCACCCTAGAATTTCTACTGATTTGTTCAATGCAGTAATACAAAACTTACTAGTTTCCAATATCATCTATTTGTGATATTTCGTGGTAGCGGAGGCTGGGGGTAGGGGAGTAGCACCGCCTCGGAAAATCACCCCGCAGTGTCAGCGACTTTGCGACACATGACTTTCCTCGTTAATGAAAAAGAGATTACCCGAAGCGATCGCACCTTAATAGAACATTGGACTGAAGATCACAAAGCAGGAGGCTGAAATTGTCGTCCGATAAAAACAAAACAAAAAAAAAAAACTCAAAAAACTCTCCGTCACTGACGGGGAATTAATCGCAAAGATTTTATGCTCCACACAAGAGGGGAGAATAATATTACGGTGTAGCCTACCGAAGGCGCTTTAGGCGGCGAAGTTTACTTCAAATATAGCGCTCGGTGTCCGCGTTTGTCACGCTGAAGATTGGTGTTCGATTCCCTGGCGGGTAAGTATGATA
>OZ038518.1:39052522-39055022 GCA_964036315.1 Acanthosepion esculentum
ATATATCTCAATATATATATATATATATATCTCTCAATATATATATATATATATATCTCTCAATATATATATATATATATATCTCTATATCTCAATATATATATATATATATATCTATCTCAATATATATATATATATATATCTATCTCAATATATATATATATATATATCTCAATATATATATATATATATATCTCTCAATATATATATATATATATATCTCTATATCTCAATATATATATATATCTCTATATCTATCTCTCAATATATATATATATATATATATATATATATATATCTCAATATATATATATATATATATATATATATATATCTCAATATATATATATATATATATATCAATATATATATATATATATATATCTCAATATATATATATATATATATATCTCAATATATATATATATATATATATCTCAATATATATATATATATATATATATATATATATATCTCAATATATATATATATATATATCTCAATATATATATATATATATATATATATATATCTCAATATATATATATATATATATCTCAATATATATATATATATATATCTCAATATATATATATATATATATATCTCAATATATATATATATATATATCTCAATATATATATATATATATATCTCAATATATATATATATATATATCTCAATATATATATATATATATATATCTCAATATATATATATATATATATATCTCAATATATATATATATATATATATCTCAATATATATATATATATATCTCAATATATATATATATATATCTCAATATATATATATATATATATATATCTCAATATATATATATATATCTATATCTCAATATATATATATATATATATATCTCAATATATATATATATATATCTCAATATATATATATATATATCTCAATATATATATATATATATCTCAATATATATATATATATATCTCAATATATATATATATATATCTCAATATATATATATATATATCTCAATATATATATATATATATCTCAATATATATATATATATATCTCAATATATATATATATATATCTCAATATATATATATATATATCTCAATATATATATATATATATCTCAATATATATATATATATATATATATATCTCAATATATATATATATATATATATATCTCAATATATATATATATATATATATCTCAATATATATATATATATATATCTCAATATATATATATATATATATATATCTCAATATATATATATATATATATATCTCAATATATATATATATATATATATCTCAATATATATATATATATATATATCTCAATATATATATATATATATATATATCTCAATATATATATATATATATATATATCTCAATATATATATATATATATATATCTCAATATATATATATATATATATATCTCAATATATATATATATATATATATCTCAATATATATATATATATATATCTCAATATATATATATATATATATCTCAATATATATATATATATATATATATATCTCAATATATATATATATATATCTCAATATATATATATATATATCTCAATATATATATATATATCTCAATATATATATATATATATCTCAATATATATATATATATATCTCAATATATATATATATATATATATATCTCAATATATATATATATATATATATATCTCAATATATATATATATATATATATCTCAATATATATATATATATATATCTCAATATATATATATATATATATATATCTCAATATATATATATATATATATATATATATCTCAATATATATATATATATATATATATCTCAATATATATATATATATATATATATCTCAATATATATATATATATATATATCTCAATATATATATATATATATATATCAATATATATATATATATATATATATATCTCAATATATATATATATCTCTCAATATATATATATATATATATCTCAATATATATATATATATATATCTCAATATATATATATCTCAATATATATATATCTCAATATATATATATATATATATATATATATATATAAAATATTATCATTAGAGTCTCAATATACAGGTGTGACTTTTGTATGTTTGATACACATTATCGTATACGGTAATTATTTTCAATTATCGGTAGGCCCAAATTTTGGGCCACTGATAGCTCACCGGATCTTTGAGCTGAAAATCTTGAGGTCGACTTGTACGCCACAGGTGACGATAATTCGAGAGTTAGATGCACTTACAAGATTTACTTCTTGCAAAGTAAGAGTTAAAAAAAAAGTATTATTTTCATGAAATCGACAGGATTAACTTTTTTGTATTATTTAAATAATCTGTGGATCGGTACAAATATTATTAGGTCATTTAAAAAGAAAAAAAAGAAAAGAAAACGGACATTTTAAAAAGTTGATATATGTATCTTCTATTTAATAAACGAACGATATTTTTG
>OZ038518.1:39060022-39072522 GCA_964036315.1 Acanthosepion esculentum
TATATATATATATATAACAACTGAAAAGTTGCAAATTAAAAAAAAATTGAATGTGTTTTTTGTGAAAGTATATATATATATATATATATATATATATATATATATGATATTTCAGATCGATCCTGATCTTTCATCAGAAATAACTGTTTTCAGAAGTTTGTTTACAAGTAGCGTCCGTCGCGAGACGCGGACGTCACGTGATATGGAATGCAACTATGTTCGAATATTTCTAACGTAAATCTAACTGTAATAAGATTTTAGATGTTGTTTAAAAAAAATTTCTGTAACTATATCTAAAAAAAATTTTTTGTTTAACTATTGAAATATTTATAAAGATTTTAAATACCCAAGTCTTTATTTAACCCTAGTTTATATGTATCTAATTTTTAAATCCAGTATTTTTCTTTTTTTCTGCGTGTGTATGTGGAACTGAAATCAGAATCTATCAATATACATTTACAGTTTTTCTGATGAGTGTCCTGGTTGATTAAAATGTTCAGCTATGGGGGAATAAGGATTGTTTTGACGTATGGTTAGTTTATGATTGTTGAAGCGAAATCTAAAATTATTTCCAGATTCACCAATATATCCACTATTGGGACATATTGTGCGGAATAAATAGTAGATTATGTTATGGCTATCACAGGTGAGGCGAGGTGGGTGTATCTTGATATTGGTGTTGAATACAGAAAATACACATAAACATTCAATTTATTTTAATTTGCAACTTTTCAGTTGTTTTTTCTATATATACATATTAAGAAAGTATACGTGGCTTCTCATTATGCTATATATATATATATATATATGTGTGTGTGTGTGTGTGTGTGTGTGTGGCCTTTCTAACAAGAAATAAAAATTTTATCAACATTTATTTCTTATTACTATTGAATACGCCCTCCAGATAACCTTTTCTTTTTATGTGTTATGTTCTTTCAGGAAGTAGACGATCATGGCTCTCCACCTCCCTCTATCCCTTGCAGCTCTCAACAAGTTCCCTCCCTCTGCTATCTCCGTAAGACTGCGTTCTGTCAGCCACTTGCTTAAGCCCGCCAGGTATGTCACGTGTTGTCTTCCCTCGTCTTTCGTTCCCTCTATTCGACTCGTGAGTATCAGATTCTCCAGGCTCTCCTTTCTCATTAAGTACCCAGAAACTTCAGCTGCCTCTTTCTGGTGTTAAGTATAAGCCCCCCTTCCTTGTTTGCAACCTCATCTTTTCTCGCACGCTCGGTCCATGATATCCTTAGCATGCTTCTGTAAAACCACATCACTGTCGCTTCGAGTCTCTTCTTCATCTTTGAGGAAATCGTCCAACATTCGCTGCCGTAAAGAAGAACAGATGTGACGGAACAGCTCAGTATTCTTTTCTTTGTTACAAGAGAAATCCTCATGTCTCGCAATACTCTACCATCCCAAGACATCTACGGATCTCAGTGTCGCACTTAACGAATATCCGAAAAAGAATGAATTTTCTAAATTTTAAGAGTCGGGAGTTTGCTATGTGAATTCATTGCAAATTGAGACCATTACATTCACTTACGAGACGGATTCATACCCTTTGAAAATATATGAATCCATCACCATCACCCACCCACCTGCAAAAAAAAAACCAGCTATCGAAGAGCAGGGTTCCATAGCCTTGGGTGGCAATCACAGATGCCACTTAACTGAGTGATGCAAGTAGATTCCCTTATTGATATTTCTTGAGAGTCTGTCTATATTTCTGAGATGAGGTATTATGTACAGTATTTACATTAGTCGGACTATTGTCCTCATCTTTGTCGCCATTTTTATCACAACGTTTCGGCCGTTGTACGCTCCGGCCTTCTTCAGGTTGTTGGAATTTCGAACCGAACCCTTTATTTCGATCACTGGGGTAGACTGTTCTAGTTCCACGAGCCATGTTTGATATTTGTTGTCCTTGAGGACACATGGCACAGTGGATAAAGGCGTTGGTTAGATCCAGTGACAGACCCAAAGAGTGTGAGTTCAATACCCGGTTCAGGCAGTGGAGAACTTTCAAAGGGAAAATTAGCAGGAGATAACTGATAACTGACATCCATCATACATGGCTCGTGGAACTAGAACAGTCTACCCCAGTGATCGAAATAAAGGGTTCGGTTCGAAATTCCAACCACCTGAAGAAGGCCGGAGCGTACAACGGCCGAAACGTTGTGACAAAAATGGCGACAAAGATGAGGATAATAGTCTGACTAATGTAAATACGGATATTTCTTGATACACCACTATGCAAGAAAATTCATTGTAAATTGATTCCCTATTTCTTGACTCCCTCTACATAAGTAAATTCATTGTAAATTGATCCCCTATTTCTTGGTAAGAAATTGATCATTTATGTTGAATGACATATTGACGGATTCCGTGAGGATAATTTGTTCTACGGAAGGAGAAAAGTGAAATATTTTACATTTAAGTGAACAAATTATTTACGTCGTTACTTTTAAGGAAAACTTTCAGCGCTCTATTTTTTTTTGTACTTAGCTTTCACCTTTACGTTTACGATGCTTTATGGAAAATATATTATAAAGAAATTAAAACAAGACTGTTACGAATGAGATTAAATTTCATAAGAAAGGTATCTAATTAATTTATAGGTACCTTTCTTATGAAATTTGATCAGAAGTGTACATAAAATACTATAATTTTATGTACATTTATTACATTTTACTGTGTTATCTGTATTTCCATTCATTTTATTATTAATTTTGATATTTCATTTATGGAAAAAATGCCATAACTGAGATTAATATAAAAATAAGATCATATATATTTCATAAGATGATACTGAGACATTTAGGTACCCTTCTCAGTTGCAATTGAAAAATCAAATAAACTTCTCCACACGTGTTTCGCAAAATTAAAGGCCTGGTTGGTCTTCCGTACTTTATAATTAGAGCCCGATTATAAACACAAAATTACATTTTTTAATTACCGCGGATCTTCTGATTAGTCAAAACGATACAATTTACAACGCACTAAAAAAAAGATCTATCTCATCAGGACACTTAGAAAACCTGATGCAGCTTTTAACTAAATTTATAATATTTTAACAACTTAAATGTAAAAATCTATTATAATTAAAAAATAACAAATAATTGTATTAAAAATTCATTTTTCATCGAAAAATTTTTTTGCTTTCAGAAAATATTGTCCATGTTCATAAAAACAACTAAAAGCAAATAAAAGCATTTGAAATTAAATAATAAATTTGTTTTATTGAGTTTTGTATATTACACATCAGAGCTGATTTTCAGGTAGGTGGGGGGGATCCAATTAAAAAAACAAAACATGATTTGCATTCCTCAAAGCCTTGTGCTTTTAACTATTGCAATCACTAAACCTGACGCGATCGCATTTCTAGCGTTTTCATAAAATTAGTTATGGGGGGGGGGTTATAAATATAAAAAAATATTTCTGCCATGACTTTAATAAAAGAAAACATATTTATAATAATTTCGATCATCTTTGAATATTTTCTGAAAGTTTCATTAACATCCGACAATTATTTGTATTTTTGCCAGATTTTGCAAATTAATGTGTGTCATACAAAAAAAAAACGTGTTAAAAATAGTATACGTTATTTTACTAGTTCCGGTGATACAAAGAGAAACAAGGGTTTTTAAATGAAAATTCAGATTGTACTAAAAAGGAAAAATTTAAAAATATAATTAAAATTAACTTTGATCTTTCCATTTAATAATAACAAATATTTTTAGACATTAAAATTTTGTTTTCGTCAAGTTTGGCGTCTTTTTAATCATGCTATGCTCTCTTTTTTAGCGATCTTATGGCGGTACCTATCCTAGAGCGAGACTTTTCTATTGCATTCCAATTGAGTTGACCTTTGCGATCGCGCCAAATGTGGGCGACACGAATGCACTATTTGTAAGTGTGGGGGTCTGCGTCGAGCTCACCCCGATAAATAAGCCAGAAACACATTTCTTTTTTTTTTTTTTATTGTAAAAAAATCCCTTGTAAGTACCTCGAATATGATCCGCACTTACGAAATGTGTATAACTCCCTGACTTTGGGGTTGGAGTTGTTGCGAGGCAAGCTAAACAAACTTTGATTTAAAATTTATAGTTTCTTGGTGTGAACTAATATTTGCAATAAGTAACTCTACATTATTTGGAGTGAATTAACAAAAAAGCCCAGAGAAAGTTTTATTAGCTTTCAATAATTCGTTGAATGTCTGGAGACTTATAAAATGGTGGGTGTATGAAGCATTCAATTCTATCATTAATTTTTATAATCACATATTAAAAGGAAGTAACACCTTACCTGCCATGTCCCGGAGTTTCTTTTAATGATTCCGAAAATAATTTAGACCAAGTCAAAAACAGCTCGTCCTTCAACTAGAGTCGAAATGTAAAATCGCAGCCGATTGGTCAGAGAGCTTAAATAAAGGGGAGATAACCCTGTTTGTCCATTAGATACAGGTCAAAATAACAAGGCCGTGAATTCATAACCGAAGAAAAAACATGACGCATAGGATATGTGGTTCTACCAGCGAATATTGAGATCATCATGTACAGATTATGTGAGAAAAGAGGAAGCTTTGAAGAAAATAATATATATAGAAAGAAATGGCTGCTAACAACCAGAGACAGACAGCTGAAATCGTTAGAACACGTAATGAGGAAAGAAGGCTTAGAAAATTCAACACTCATCAGGTACAATAAAGGCAAAAGAGACGGAGGAAATCAACGAGAAATCTACTTGATAATTTTGAACAAAGGAATCGAGAAAGAAGGACAACAAGGCCAGAAAGGGATCGAAGAAAATACAGGAAGCTGTGGAGAGCCATGATAACTCACAACGTAATGACACATGGTGTATATATATATATATATATATATATATATATATATATAGAGAGAGAGAGAGAGAGAGAGAGAGAGTATAGTATAGTATAGCTGGACACTCGTATTCGAGGATACCTATCTATTAGGGTGGCTATCCAATCCCTATTGCAGACGCTCGCTCAGGCACATTTGTGTTTATTCAACACCCACAGGGCCCACCTGTGGTTTATACTGCAACTATGCTGAGCAGACCTTAGTTATAGTATTTTGGAAAGAGCGTGTTATCTAGTGTGATCAATAAATTGAACAAGGACAGCACGCTCAAGCCCTCGGCCACGATGACTTGTGACTTCGTGCTTTCACAATTATCGACGGTCCCCAAGGGTTCCGTCTACCCAATTTCACTCACCAGGCTATGGTTTTCAGGCACTTTCCAACCCCTCCAGTCAGATACCATCAGGAAGTCTCCTTCCTGGCAAATCGACGATGTTGAGATTCGAACCCGAGTCTCATGGTCAGAATGCGAACGTTCTAACCTAACGGCCCATATATATATATATATATATATATATATATATATATATATATATATATATATATATATATATATATATATATATATATATATATATATATATATATATCGTCGTGGCCTGACGATATATATATATATATATATATATATATCGTCGTGGCCTGACGATTGCGTCTAGCATGAACAGACTGTCGGCTCTAAGTGTTAACTTCAATATTCACTTTTATATTTACACACGCTATCTCTGATATTGAGAACTTTATCCCATAAATATAGCACACCTTAAGACTAAATTTCTTCATATATATATATATATATGTATATATATATATATATATATATATATATATATATATATATATATATATATATATATTTATAGGATGTATTAAAAATGCTTTTACAAATTTTGATGAGGGTTCCTCGCACCAAAACAAGGACAAAAGTCAACATGTCCGCCAATTCTTCGTTTCTGAGTTATTTAGTTTAACCCTTTTAGCTGTGACTACCGCTTTACCGGTGGTAGAGAAAAATGACGTAATGACCAGCCACCGGTTGAACAGTGGTAGAGAAAAATGACAATGCCCATCCACCGCTTGAACAGTGGTAGAGAAAAATGACTTAATGCCCAGCCACCGGTTGAACAGTGGGTAAACACTTGCAACTCTTTTTATATCTACCATAAAACATCACATACATATTTGCGAATTTTGACTCAGGAGCTCAGTAAGAAGGGTTAAAATTGTTCAGGAATGCAGGGTTCAAAGGATCAAAGAAGGTTTTTGGTAGATGGCGCTGTGTTGCCATTTAGATTAGCTTACGTTTGTCATTCGTGTACATTTGTGGATAGTCTTTTAACGTGTGTAATGGTGAGTTAACTGAGAAGTGTTCCGTTTAACAATGGCAGAATATTCATATTGTGAGTAGGCAGATATGACTTTTACATACAGTCATGCGAATGGTTATGGACGCGAGGAAGCACGGCTGTATCAGATTGCATTTCTAGACCGAAGGCAGATGAGTCATCACAAACTACAATTTGTCGGAGACGATCCAGTCATCAGCACGCGTCAAATGGCCCTAGCATGTCGTACATCTCATAGTACCTCATGGAGGGTACTTCAAGAGAAGCTCCTGTATCTGTATCATTTGCAACGTGTGCAGAGGCTTTTGCCCTCTGATCCCTCACCACGGGATAACTTTTGCCGATCCTTTATTGCACAAACTGCCGATCCGTTGTTTGTCCCTTCTCCTTTGTTTACAGATGAGGCAACATTTGGAAGAGATGGAATAAGAAATTTGCACGACCAACATTTGTGGTCGGATCGGAATTCTCATCGCATAACACAGACTAGACACCAGCACCAGTTTACAATTAATGTGTGGGCTGGCCTTGTAGGTGACTGTCTGGTAGGTCCCTATGTTCTGCCAGCACGTCTTACAGGATCTGTCTACAGGGACTTTTTTTCGAACACACTTCCAGATCTGCTAGAGGATGTACCCTTGCTAATACGAAGATGCATGTAGTTCATTCATGATGGGGCTCCAGCAAATTTTAGTCACATTGTTCCCGATGCACTTGCTGACATCTACCATGAAAGATGGATAGGTAGGTGAGGACCGGTTCCATGGCCTGCACGTTTCCCCAAACTCAGTCCTTTGGATTTTTATCTCTGGGGCCACCTAAAACAATTGTTTTGTTTTTTTCAGCAGATATTAATAATGCAGAGACACTTCATCAGTGCTTCATCATTTGGTCCTCTGGAACCATTTGACACCGTGTGAAAAAAATTGAAAGGGTCCGCCAGTCAATAATCCAGCGAATGCATGCGTGTGAAGAAGCAAGTGGAGGACATTTTGAACATTTCTTATGAGTTGTGTTGAGGTACAACGATGGTATTTTGGACATATGTAAAAAAAAATATAAAAAAAATCAGTGAGAGTGTATGTATGAGATTGTGGGACGAACGATAGAGCAAATGAGATCTATAGAGAGGGGTAACAGACGAGAGAAGAACAGGAAGGTATGAATCTATATATATATATATATATATATATATATATATATATATATATATATATATATATATATGTATCTATATATATCTATATCTATATATATATGAATCTACGAACAATATATATATATATATATATATATATATATATATATATATATATATATGTGTGTGTGTATTTTAACATTTTTTTATCCGACACTATTCTTTATTACTAGACGTGTTTGAGTTGGTATTCCTTGTTTTTATTTTATTTTATTAAACAGTAAAATTAATAACAATCAACCTAAATTGACAAGTACTATTAAAGAAAAAATGTATCTCCGACAGGAATCGAACCGGCATTCCCTTTTCCATCAAAGAAACCATTTATAGGAATAAGAAATATTTTTGAATCAGTTCAGATTAGTTTCTGGTTCCTCTTTCCCTCCCATATCCTCTTGCATCTCTGGCATTATCGCCTTGCTTGGGGTGAATTTATTAAAACAATACAAATACAGGTCGCGTCGTATCCCGTCGACACTCCCACTTTTTAAAAACAACCAGGGGAAGAAACTTTACCTAAAAGGACCCGCCACTGTTGTGTAGCTGACTCAGCATAAAAAAGGCCTCTAAAGCAGACAAAATGGTGCCATATGTCATCAAGATATCTGAGATCAAGGTGTAGTATCCGTTCCAGCAACAACCGACCCTCACCTGCAGTAGCAGCAACTATATGCGTTAAACTGTCCTTTTCAGGACAACGCTTTTCAGCGCACGACAAATCTGGCGTTTTCAAGAATAACACACTTCTCACATGCTGCTTGAATAAGTAGATATCTTTTAACTATTGAACTGTCACCATATTTTGTCAATATATTGTCTTTAACGACAATAAACTTGTGTTGTAATGTTACCTTTGAACAAAATAGCCAAGAATTCGGAAGGCCGGAGTTAGCGAGAGAATTGAAGAGGTAGAAAACTAGGTAGGGAAAACAAAGAGGTTTATTGAATACTCAAACATAGAAAAGAAGAATTTGAATAAGTCAACTACTCAAATGATGCCTTAATGTGGCTCCTTTTTTTTTTAAGCTTATCACCCCAAGCAAGGCTAGAAGCCACTAGCACGCAAGGGGTTACAGAAGGTTTGGAGGAAGAGCAGATAGGAGTGGTAAAGGAGAGGGTGTGGAGAAAGATAGTGGATGGATCAAAGCAAGGGGGTTACAGAAGATTTGGAGCGAGAGCAGATAGGAATGAAAGGTGAAAGGATGTGGAGAAGGGAAGTGGATAGATCAAGGCAACTGGAGATGTCGATTGACGTTACACTTAAATAGTTGGAGATTGTATTTGTCAGGGAAACAGGAATAAGGAAGGGAGTTCCACAGGCGAGATGTGCGAGACATGAAGCTATTGGAGTAGAAGAGACGTCTACATCTAACAGTTTCAACGGTGAAGTGGTGGAAACGGGATGCCAGCCTCGTAGGACGTTTAAATTCATGAGGCCTAGGAACCAGCGAAAGCAGCTCATCGGAGCAATTACCGTGAAAGTATTTGTAAAAAAGACAGAGCGAGGCAACGTCGCGTCTGTGAGAGAGCGACTGCAGACGCGATGACAGATCAGGGCCAATTACATTGCATATCCGTCTCTGGGTCTTATCAAGAACCTTGAGGCAAACAGCTGGGGCTCCAGACCATATATGGCAGCAATACTCCATGCAAGGGCGAATGGTCGATTTATAGATTTGGAGGATCGATTCCGGGGAGAAAAATTTCCTGGCTCGGCACAGAGAGCCAACTTTCCTTGCGGTGGATGATGCAATTGACTCGATGTATTTGTTCCATCTCAGATCAGCGGACAGCGTGAGACCGAGCAGCCGCAGAGAGGAGCTCTCGAGAAGTTGGTCTTCAGACATTCTAATGGGATGCAGGGATGGATCCCTGTGGTGGTTAATAGAGAGCAGTTTTGTTTTAGAGGCGTTGAAGTTAACCATCCATTTCTTGCCCCAGTTCACAACCGATTGGAGGTCCTTTTTTCATAAGTAGGAGCAGTCAATTGTCACACTCGTAGGGAAGACAAGGAAGTAGACCAAGTCCTACTCTATAACAACTTGGCAATAAAATCTTTTTGACTCAAATTATCGTTTCTTCTTGTTGTCGTCGTCTGTCATTCAATATCTGTTTGCAGGCGAATATATAATCCGTAAACAGACACATACCTATGTTTCATAGACCAAAACATATAAAACAAGTTATGACATAAATACCTATTTGAAATGCTTGGATATCTATATTAAATCATATTAACTTAAAAATATGTTTACATTATGCCAAAAAGAGTTTTAAATAATATGAAAATATTTTTTAAATATTGCAAAAGTATTTTTTAAATATTTACAATATTTTTTGTTTAAAGAAAGCTGAAATATAAATAATTAATCTACAAACAACTGAACAAAACAGCAAAGCGGGATCTCTTTGTGTCTGTCTTTAACTTTAAAATATTTTAATTAAAAATTTTCTCTTTGAAGAAAGTTAAAATAAAACTACTTATTGTATAAACATTTCGTATTTTTAAATCCTCTTCACTTAAAATATTTTTAAATCAGATTAACTTAAAAATATTTTTTAGTATGCCAAAATATTTTAAAATCACATTCAATTGAAAGTGATTTTTAAATATGGCAAAATATTTTTTAAATATTTAAAATATTGTTTCTTTAAAGAAAGCTGAAATATAAATAAGCATGCACAAAATCTCAGAGAGGTGGAAAGAGAAAGAGAAAGGTGAAAAGAGAGGGAGAGAGAGGCGGAGAGAGAGAGAGGCGGAAAGAGAGAGAGGCGGAAAGAGGAGGAAAGAGAGAGAGGTGGAGAGAGAGGTGGAAAGAGAGAGAGAGGTGGAAAGAGAGAGAGGGGGAAAGAGAGAGAGAAGTGAAGAGAGGGGGAAAGAGAGAGAGAAGTGGAGAGAGGGGGAAGAGAGAGAGGTGGAGAGATGGGAAAGAGAGAGAGGTGGAGAGAGGGGAAAGAGAGAGGTTGAGAGAAGGGGAAAGAGAGAGAGAGAGGTGGAGAGAGTGGGGAAAGAGAGAGAGAGGTGGAGAGAGGGGGAAAGAGAGAGAAAGGTGGAAAGAGAGACAGGCGGAAAGAGAGAGATGTGGAAAGAGAGACAGGCGGAAAGAGAGAGGCAGAAAGAGAGAGAGAGAGGCGGAAAGAGAGAGGGGCAGAAAGAAAATTAAACCATTATTATGAGCCCGATGGTCGACGCACCACGAAAGCCCGATTCACAGACTTTTAATATTTGATAGATAGATAGATATACAACGAGGCGATCGTAAGAGAACTAGAAGTTCTACATGGATTTATTACTGGTGAACATGCTGTCGACAACATAAGATACGCATGAGATACCCTGTTGATGGTAGATAGAGAAAGAAGACGACAGAACACCTAGAAAACTTAGTTAAAGTAAACTGGAAGGAAGGACTGTCAATTGTATGATCAATTGTCACCAAGAACGGCCCAAGATGCAAGCTTTAAATTAGATATATCGAAATCAAGCAAGTGCAGAATTTTAAATATCTGGGAAGTGTTTTAACAAACGCCGGAAATTGTGACATCTAAATCCGAAGATGCATTGGAATAGTGAAAGAGGTCTTCAAGGAGGTAAACAAAATTATTAAGAAACAGGAAAATTTCGGTCGGATCAAAGAAAAATTTCTGAACTGCTGTGTAATATCAATCCTCCTATATATGAATGAATGCCGGGCAATTTCATCACGGATGAAGAGGAAACTTGAGGTAGCAGAGATGTAGTTCTACAGAAGGATGCTGAGAATTCCATGGACATAAACATGTGAACAACGAGAACATTTGAAGGAAAACGAAAACAAAGCTAGCGATTATACTTTGAATCCGAAAGAGATAGTTAAAATTATATAAAGAAGAAAGAAAGCTTGGGGAATTTTACACGCACATGGCATATTGAAGGTTATCGAATAAGGTACCTAATAATCTTGTGTAAATGAATGGAAGAACAGGGACCGAGAAGGATATAAGGAGACAAACATTGGATTATAAAGGTGTTGTAACGTAGAAAGAGTTACTGAATAACCAAAACGGAGGTTGGAAATGAAATGGTAATTTTTATAATATCAACAAAATACAATACTCGCCAGCGGCGCGTAGTAGGTAAACCACTACTAGTGGTAACGACTTGGACTGCATATTACCCCCACTTACAAATGTGTCCAACGTATGTATGAGGATTGGGACATACCCATTGATATTCATAGGCACGGTATATAACACTATATATTTCTGTTCATTATCTATCTATCTATGTTCATTATCTATGTTAAATATTTATCTATCTATTGTAACCTACGAAATGTTACTGAAGAGGAATAACCAAAACGGATGGTGGTAATGAAATGGTAATGTTTATAACATCAACAAAATACAATACTCGCCAGCGGCTTGAAGTAGGTAAACCACTTATATTAACGCCACTTACAATAGTGTTCAACGCATTTATGAGGATTGGGACATACCCATTGATATTCATATGTACGGTATATAACACTATCTATCTCTGTTCATTATCTATCTATCTATCTATCTATCTATCTATCTATCTATCTATTGTAACCTAGGAAGGGTTACTGAATGAGGAATAACCAAAACGGAGGCTGGTAATGAAATGGTAATCTTTATAACATCAACAAAATACAATACTCGCCAGCGGCGCGTAGTAGGTAAACCACTACTAGTGGTGACGACTTGGACTGCATATTACCCCCACTTACAATTGTGTCCAACGTATGTATGAGGATTGGAACATACCCATTGATATTCATAGGCACGGTATATAACACTATATATTTCTGTTCATTATCTATCTATCTATCTATGTTCATTATCTATGTTAAATATTTATCTATCTATTGTAACCTACGAAGTGTTACTGAATGAGCAATAAGCAAAACGGAGGTTGGTAATGAAATGATAATGTTTATAACATCAATAAAATACAATACTCGCCAGCGGCATGAAGTAGGTAAACCACTGAGTGGTGAACCACTTGGACAGCATATTACCCCCACTTACAATAGTGTCCAACGTATTTATGAGGATTGGATCATACCCATT
>OZ038518.1:39087522-39105022 GCA_964036315.1 Acanthosepion esculentum
GATCAATTATGATTGAGTAGTGAGTTCGAGCCTCACAGGCTGATTCACACTTTCGGCCTTGTGCCACGTCTAAGCAACGCTTAGAAAATCATTCGGTCACTTCGACGTGGTTTATTGGTTAGCGGGCTTGTCTCTATAGGTCAATTACGTCTGAGTAGTGAGTTCGATCCTCACCGAATGCTCCACACTTTCGGCCTTGTGCCACATTTAAGCAACGCTTAGAAAATCATTAGGTCACCTCGACGTGGTGTAACGGTTAGCAACCTTCTCTTGCTAGATTAATTTTGACTTAGTAGTGAATTTCATCTTCACTTGGGGCTCCACACTTTCGGCCTTGTGCCATATCTAAATTACGCTTAGAAAATCATCAGGTCACTTTGAAGTGGTGTAATGGTTAGCGAGCTAATACTTTTTTTACGAAAGTGACCAGTGAAAAATGCCATGAAGCCATTTCTACCCTTAGGTCTTTGGTAGTGACCCGGAAGGAAATGTATATACAACAGAAATCAAAGGAAATAACAATTTAAAAAACAAAATTGATCACTGGGAATTGTCATAAAGCCATTTGTACCCTTCGGTCTCTGTTTGAGACCCGGTAGGAAATGTATATACAGCAGAAATCAAAGGAAATATTAATAATATTTTTTTTAAGAAATTGATCAGTGAAAAATGTCATGAAGCCATTTCTGTCCTTAGGTTTTTGGTAGTGACCCGGAAGGAAATGTGTATACAACAGAATCAAAGAATTAATAATAATAATGTGAAAGGAGTTTTATTCATCTAGAATTGTCGTACAACAACTATTGGCTTACTAGAATCCATGGAACTAACAAAGGACTAGGTGATACAATTAGTCAAACGACACGAAAACAGAAAAGAAGTTTGTAAATACAGACGAGATTTACATTTAGTAAATTTCTGTAGAAAGCCAAAACAGAAACCAAGAACCAGCGGTTGAAGCAACAATTATGAAAAAGAAAGCCAAGGATAAAACTCTTGAACAAATGAAACAATACTGGCAAGACAAACCTCTACATGGCCAATATGCAGAATGTGTTAGTAAAACCGCTGTTGATAAAATTAGCACTCATCGATGGCTACGAGCATCTGGATTAAAGGCTGAAACGAAAGCCTTTATTCATGCAGCGCAAGGTCAGAGTCTTGTCATTAGATACTTTCAACCATACATAATAGTGTGGATCCAAAAATGCAAGTTCATACATAAGACTGTGGATCCAAAATGCAGGTTCTGTGACAAATATCAGGAAACCATAGGCCATTTATTATCAGAATGTTCTGTACTTGCGCCAAATGAATATAAAATCGTCACGATAGAGTGGGGAAATATTTACACTGGACAATGTGCGAACACTTTGGAAAAGATGTTAATAAACAATAGTATGAACATCACCCAGCACCGGTTACAGAAATAGAAGAAAGACATCACAATTCTATGGGATGAAGCCATCTTTAGAGACAGGGAGATGGAAGCCAATAGGCCGGACATAATTGCCAAAAACCGAAAAGAAAAAGAAAACTTGCTTACTAATTGATATGGCTTGCCCAGCGGACTGTAACATAGCAACCAAGGAATTTGAAAATCTTAACTTTAAAAAAAAGTATAAAGAACTTGTTGAAACTCGACTAATGCATGGAATAATAATGCAACACAAAATGTACTTAGAACAAAATGTATTGAAAGAAGAAAATGTACACAATATTTACATATAGTCTTTTGTATATTCCTGGGAAGACCGTTCCTAGAGAATGTGTTGACTAAGTCGCAGTCGGGCAGAGTCTCTAGTTGAATCTCTTGATTCGCCTCCTTGTCTCCCCGGTACCAACCATATTTATATCGTCGGTACTCCACTATGCAAATTAGGTGGATCCTACCACAACAGAACTGAAAATCGAAGATGTGGCAATTGAAAACAAATATAGTAACTGTCATAGTAGGTGCGCTTGGAATGATAAAATAAGGAACCTAACGCATTTTAAAAAAATCCCTGGAAGTTCCAGCTTAAGAGAAATACAAAAGATCTCTTGATAAGTACAGCCGACATACTAAGAAGAACTTTGTCCAGTGATGTTATGGAAGTTAGAAAAACAAATCATGAAATATATTCATAACAACACACCACTACCTGCCTTAGGTCTTCCCGCAGACTTGGTAGGTAGTGTGACCATTGCAGAAATCGAAATATAATAATGATGATGATAATAATAATAATGATAATAATAAATTTCCTGGCTCTCTTCCGACCATAACTGATTGGATGTGTTAACATATATTCAAACAGATCGCACTCTTGAAGCCATCTAACCAGACATTACCGTCTTTGAGAAAAAACAAAAAAACCAAAAACAAAAACGCTTACTCATCAACGTGGCTATTACAGGCGAGCACAATATCAATGTCAAAGAAATTGACAAACTTAAGTACACCGACTCCCGAATAGAGTTTGCCAGAATGTGGAACGTTCAGCTCACTATTACCCCAGTTATCAGTTGAGCGTTGAGTCAATATCACCGAACTTAGTCGGATACTAACAAAATTGGAAGAAAGACTAATATCCCATCTCTTCAGAAGTCTGCGTTGCTTGGCATTCCAAATATTTCGTGAACGTTGCTATCAGTTTGAGGACGTAGCACTTAATAGAGAACTCCCATAATGCAAGATCTCCAGCTGTAAACGAAAAACTACACAGAAGAAAGGAAGATAATAATAATAATAATAATAATAATAATGTGGAAATTGAAAACAAGAATAGTACCAGTCATAGTAGGTGCGCTTGGAATGATAAAAAAGGAATACAACAACACATTGAAAAAAATCCCTGGAAATCCCAGCTTAAGAGAAATACAAAAAGTTGTCTTGATAAGTACAGACCACACACTAAGAAGAACTTTGTCTGTGTAACACTAGTGATGTTATGGAAGATGTAAAAACAAATGAAATATAGTCATAACAACACACCACTACCTGCTTTAGGTCTTCCCGCAGACTTGGTAGGTAGTCTGATCATTACAGATGATGATAATAATAATAATAATATGTTTTTTGTTGTGGTATGTACTAGCGTTACGCTTTGTAAACAGGACCTGATACAATAACCATTGCCCTTCCGATGCCATGGAAGTCTTTGTCCGAGGATCCCTGCGATTGCATGTCAATATCTCAATTCATTCTTTCTTTCTAGTCTATTTTCTCATTGCTTTTCTCTATTATCTTCATATGCGTCCATTTGTATTTAATATCCAAATAATAGTCATATTCTGTCAGTAATTGCAGTAATATACAAACAAGAGAGATTCCTGGAGAATGTAAGCTCAAAGGTAATCCTTTACTTAAACGGCGTAAAATAAACTTCTATTCCCTGAACGGCGTAAAAGCAATAAGACCAAGGTTTATTACAATCAAACGTTATTACAACGGCTAATGGTGGATAATGCAGCTAATAAATGCCGAACAAAAGCAGTACAGTTATAGGCTCCTTAAGATAATGAAGGAGTGATGCTAGAGCTGTGAAGTCCTGCATGCATTAATTTCAACTCTTCTTATTAATAACTGCATTGTTTCTTTCCGGTACGAGAGTGATAGTTCATAGGTTGATAATGGAGGAGTTATGCTAGAGCTGTGAAATCTTGCAAGCAATAATTTCAAGCCTTCTTATTCATAACTGCATTGTTTATTTTCAGGTAAAATGACATCTCAATGTTCAAACAACACTTCAAATATACAAGGGTGGGATGATAAGTTAATAGGCTGACTATGAAGGATTGAGGCTAGACCTGTGAAATCTTGCACTCATCAGTTTCAACCTTTCTTATTAATAACGCCATTGTTTCTTTCTAGATACGAGGCTGAAAATTTAACAGGCTGACTATAAAGGAGTGATGCTAGAGCTGTGAAATCTTGCATCCATTGATTTCAACTCTTTTTATTAATAACTGCAATGTTTCTTTCTAGATACGAGGCTGAAATGTTAACGGGCTGGCTATAAAGGAGTGATGCTAATGCTTTGAAATCTTGCATTCATGAATTTCAACATTTCTTATTAATAAATCCATTGTTTAGATACGATTCTGAAAAGTCAACAGGCTGGCTATGAAGGGAGGATGCTAGAGCTGTGAAATATTACTTTCATTCATTTCAACTCTTTTTATTAATAAATAAATGGTGAAAAAAAAATCCAGGAAGGATCGAACGTTGGTTTAACTTAACAAGATCGAATAAATCCAGTACAGGTTCACTATTCCTAACCCGAAATCCTTGGAACCTGGGGGATCTAAAGAGCGAAACATAGCTTTGTTTCGGTTCTTAGACATTTTCGGATTATATAACTATGATCAGGACAAAAAGAAATATTACTGAAACAATATAACACTACACTTAATGGAAGACTATACTAATAAATAATAATAATAATAATAAATAAATAAATATATATATATATATATATATATATATATATATATATATATATATACTGAAGTGGCGTCAGTCGGAAATTTTACAACTAAGTCGTCGGCTCACGTCAGGGATGATGGTGAATATTAGAGTATTTATTTTTTAAATAAACACAGTGACCGACAGGACTCAATTCGCTTTTGCCGAAGTGTTGTGTGTTATAATAAAAGAAAGAACACTAAGATATATAATCCGGTGTTCTTATTGATATTTTTACAAAACAGTGCTCAATGTAAATTTACAGAGCATAAATATTACAAATTAACTGATTTAAAATATGGTTTCTGCGCTACACAGGAATTACCATGTTCTGTTTAATCTTCAAGCGAATTTCCAAAATTTCGCTTGAAGATGAAACAGAACTAATGCTTTTAATTTACAGTATTTACATTAGTCGGACTATTGTCCTCATCTTTGTCGCCATTTTTGTCACAACGTTTCGGCCGTTGTACGCTCCGGCCTTCTTCAGGTGGTTGGAATTTCGAAATTCCAACCACCTGAAGAAGGCCGGAGCGTACAACGGCCGAAACGTTGTGACAAAATGGCGACAAAGATGTGGACAATAGTCCGACTAATGTAAATACTGTACATAATACCTCATCTCAGAAATATAGACAGGCTTTTAATTTAATTATATAATTAAATTTGAAGTTTTTAGCTTCGGTTTTTGAAACATGATAATTCCTTTGTAGCGAAGAAACCATATTTTAAATCAGTTAATTTCTAACACTAATAAATAATATAGTAGTGGGATAATTGTATTCCATAAACACATGCAGACCATTAGGTAAAACTTAAGTCATCTGTCAATGATGCGCATGTCTTGTCAGCTGCCACAGACTGCTACATCTCTAAAGTCACTCATGTAGAACTGTCTTTTTATTTGCGTTACTATCGTCATTGTCACGAAGTACCTAGGTGAATGGTGTTGATTCCTGTGATGACGTTGCATTCTTACGACGAGCCTTTGTAAACATTTCTGTGAGTGTCGTCTGCTTCATCAATTTCGGTTTCTCGGTCAGCAATAATTGAATGAACTGACATAATTTTCTTGCTCGCCGATAAATTTTCATTGTTCAAGTCCAGTAATTAACTGGTCACACGTTTTCGCCAGATCATCTAGAGTTTTTTTTTTTACCAGTGTTCACAGTATCATCGTCATTACTACTGTTCTCGTTCTTTTCTGTACTTAACACCGTATTAATAAAAGCGCGCGTCATCAGTTTACTTACAACACCGCAGGTCCAAACTTACCGTCGGCCCTTCTCCGCGGCTATACCGATCTTCGCGCTACGGTCTCGCCTTCCCTTACTCGTACTCCATGGAAGAAAGGTGCGGTCTCTTCGAACTTTGGATCTTCGGATTAGTGATGAGCAGCCTGTATAAGTAAGATTCACTCCAGCCTGACTAATCCAAGTTTGATATGATTACTTTATTTTTTATAAAATATAAGTCGGCTGACCTAATGAAAGTTCATTTTTACTTTTGTGCTATTCAGAAAATTCCACGTGAAATTATAGGAAGAATCAATTACTAGGTCATGAGCCGCTTTTCAGCATTAGGGTCATCTGGTTCTCACACATTGGAAGACGCTTGTGAACTTGCGATTCATTTCAAGAAAGCAAGAAATGCACTCTAACAGTGAAAATCACTTTTATATACTTGTAACACTATTTAGAAACGGCAGGTTAATTAATCAATTAATTAACCACAGAAGTTAATTACGGGGATTACTTAAACCGATAGATATAACGAAAGACATACTGAGCGATTACTTAAACCGATAGATATAACGAAAGACATACTGAGCGATATTCTTTTTGTTTTGTTATTTTCCCAAAACAGGGTATCGGTGAAAAAAAGATTTTTTGTTTTGTTATTTTCAAGTGCGAATCAAGATAACCATTTTACTTTCTCGCGGAAGTGTGATGCTGAGATATGCCAAATTATCTGCGAGGACAAAAGAAGGAAAAAGAGGAAGAAGAGAAGGAAACAGAGGGACAAGACTTAACAACTTAGATGATAAGAGAAAGAAAAAGGCCACCCACAAAAGCGATGTTGTTTTGGGTAGTGGAATGGCGAAAATTCTGATGGTCATTGTCGTAAAAATTAGTTGAGGGATACCAGAGCTTCTGGGCAGATAAAACATTAACTGTGTCGAGATGACGAACTTATATTATCAGTAACCAATGGGTCGTCTGCCGACCGCACACAGGGCCCGGCCCTGGATTGAGATGTCGCCTGGACAGAACATCTGTGTTCTGTTTAAATTCCTTTGTGATAACGAAGGCTATGTTATTGTATTTATTTTAATTAACCCAATTTCGCTAAAAAAATTGTCCACTTAATGTTGGCGGAAAAACTTGGTTGAGAAAAACCATATCCCGTGAAGTTGGATAAAAATTGAGATTATCAGTTGACGCCTATTGGCCGAATAGCCAGGCGGAGATGATCATGTGACGCAGAGAGGAGGCCTGCCACCGCCCATTGAGAGGATAGGTATGAGATGTTACTGCGAGGAAGTGGGAAAACCGTTGACGCCCTCTAAAGTATGGTGAGATACCCATATGAGAGCAGAAGAGGGTGGGAGTGGAATAAGATTTCCAAATATGGAAAATGATAATTATTTTTGGCCGAAAACAAAGAAAATCCTTATTGGGGATTTGAAATCAACGTGGTGGCCACACCACGTCCGACCCCACGCCAGGTTTTGATCGGCGTCCATATAAGCAAACGTCTTCGGATGTTTCAGAGAGTCCAGTCCAGTCAGTGAGTGAAAAGTACAGCCAGTACAGTAAGAGAGAGCAGTGCAGTGCAGTTCGCAGAGAGACGCGCCTCGCACAGGTGACCGCACGATTCCATGCTTTCCGACTTAGACTTCTAACCAAGAGCAAATTTGTTGAAGTCCGACTTTAGATTTCCCACCAAAACAAGTTTCCGACTTAGACTTCTAACCAAGAACAAATTATAGAAGTCTGATTTATATTTTCCACGAGAGCCGTCTTTATTGAAAGACAATCCAGATATCCAAAACTAGTTAAGGAACGCAAAAAGTGTTACAATCCACATTTTTTTTCTTCGGGCTGGGAGCGAAAGAGAGAGACGCACTCCTGTAACTCAACAAACCGACATAAAATTAATCACTATTCCTAACCAGTCGCTCGCCTTGAAGTTGTTGTTTGTGCTTTTGTTGTTTTTTTTTGTCTACAATTATTGTGCAGTATCACCTTGACCCGGATTCGGCTGGCACTATGGCCCGACGTCTGATTGATCTCGTCAACCTAAGATCAAATCACAACGTGGGTAGGTTGAATCGAGATCAAAGCAGTTGCTTCGGTGACCAGGCGTTGGAAGCGAGCCGAGTACGACAAGTTGGTGCTAGAACCCAACAAGACTTCAACCGATGTCCCAGGGTTAGCCCGTCACAAAGGACCGACGTCACATATTGGCGTCGTGACTGAAAAAGAAGTCGGGTGTCACAAACGGTGCCCTGACCAGGACGACGGGTGTCACATACTAAGTACTTTCCATCTCTTTCTGAGATCATCGTCAGGGGTGCAACTGGTAAGGCAAAAACTATGTGTAGCTCTCTCCATTATTGAATTTTTTCTTTTGCGTTTAAATGCAGCAGCTGACATTTATGCTTTAGCGTTACATTGTATTTCTTGTCACATTTGATTGTTATATACGGAAATATATTTTTGAATATGAAAGGATTATGATAAAAAATGCAGACATAATTTATTCAATCAGACATGCCTAAAAGAGAATTTGCTGCCTAAATACACACACACACACACATATATATATATATATATATATATATATATATATATATATATATATATATATATATATATATAATTCGTTGGTATATAATCCAAGTGAATCATAATAATATAAAATATTAAAACTGATCCACAAAGACAGCTCAATGTATTTATTCTAACAGAGCATATAAATTACATAAAATAAGAATTTAAATTACCTCATAATTATGAGGTAACTGATATATATATATATATATATATATATATATATATATGAATAAAGACAAAATGAAGATATTTCATAGCTGACACGTTTCGTCCTCTGATGGTTTTTATCAAGGCTAAAGTAAGGATTTTTATACTGCAACAAGTATTTGTAAACAAGTAAGAAATTAAATTAGTTTTTTCAGAATTTTAAAATTTAAGAACGCTCATGAAATATTCTTCAGGTTAACTGAAAGTCAAGGTAAACTATAAAGAATGCTAAGTGATGTAATTTAATGTGTAATAAATGAAAATGAGTAAACGTTGTTATTGTTGTTGGTGAATTTTTTTACTTTTTAATTATTATGTATGTTGTTTTACTTTGAGAAATTAATTTATGGATTTATATATTTTAAATAATAGGTGGTTAGGTATTTATTTTATTTTATTTTATTTTTTTAATTATTTTTATAGTCATGTATGTTTTCTTGGCAAATAAGTATATTCTTTAGGGAAGGCGACATTCGGGACGCAGCTTTATGCTTTAGTTAAATATCATAGCGACACTCTCAAGAAATTTCCGTCTAAGTAAGTTAATTTCTCTTTTAACAAGTGCGACATTCTTTATATCGAAGTTGTGGCTGAAATTATTTCTACGTATGATATATATTACAATGCAAAACGATTACTAATCAAACACTACAGAAGTACATTGGAAATCAGGAAGAAAATTATTGTCATTGTTCAGGAATTAAACACTTTATGGAAGACTACACTAATAAATAATCTAGTAGTAGGATAATTATATTCCATAAACGCATGCAGACCATTAGGTAAAACTTAAAAGTCATCTGTCAATGATGCGCATGTCTTGTTAGCTGCAATACGCTGCTACATCTCTAAAGTCTTTCATGTACAACTGTCTTGATCGACATTGATCTAGTGAGACAAGCTTGCTAACAAATTACACAACGTCGGAGTACTCCCATGTATCCGGGAAAATGGATTGGCAATTGTTAGGAATTAATGACTGAAGAGGATGATTATGGGTAATGAGAGGACATTGCTAGTGTTTAAGTATAGAAATGCGTTGAAAATTAGAAAGAAAATGGCCAGGAATTCAAACGTTAAAACAAAAATCGAGGTGTTTAACAGAGAGAATTGTTCTATTATGTGCATAACGTAAATTAATTGCTAAGAATTCAGTGAAGAATTCCATTGAACATGTAATGGATTGTCAGTGGCCAGGAATTAATATAAGAATGTTAGATATGATAACTTATATTACTAATGATTTTCTAGAGAACTGCACTGAAAGTCAGGAAGAAATGGAGATTTTCCAAGCGTAGCTTAGATGTGTCAAAAGGCCGAAAGTATGGGGCAACCAGTGAGGATCGAACTCACTACTCAGTTGCAATTGATCTAGTGAGACAAGCTTGCTAACCACGTTGAAGTACCCAAAAAGATTTTCTAAGCGGAGCTCAGAGGTCTCAAAAGGCTGAACGTATGGCACACGTATGGTGAGGATCGAACTCTCGATTGAGTCGTCATTAAACTAGCGAAGCAAGGTTTCTAACCATTGCATCACGTCGAAGTGCACAAATGATTTTCTAAGCGTGGCTCAGATGTGTGACAAGGCCGAAAGTGTGGGGTATCCAGAAAGGATTGAACTCTCTATTCAGTTGTTAGTGGTCAAGCGAGATAAGGTTGCTAACCATTGCATCACGTCGAAGTGCACAAATGATTTTCTAAGCGTGGCTCAGATGTGTGACAAGGCCGAAAGTGTGGGGTATCCAGAAAGGATTGAACTCTCTATTCAGTTGTTAGTGGTCAAGCGAGATAAGGTTGCTAACCATTGCATCACGTCGAAGTGCACAAATGATTTTCTAAGCGTGGCTCAGATGTGTGACAAGGCCGAAAGTGTGGGGTATCCAGAAAGGATTGAACTCTCTATTCAGTTGTTAGTGGTCAAGCGAGATAAGGTTGCTAACCATTGCATCACGTCGAAGTGCACAAATGATTTTCTAAGCGTGGCTCAGATGTGTGACAAGGCCGAAAGTGTGGGGTACTCAGTGAGAATCGAACTCACTATTCAGTCGTCATTGATCGAGTGAGACAAGCTTGCTAAACATTACACAATGTCGGAGTAGTCCCATGTACCCGGGAAAATGGATTGGAAATTGTTAGGAATGAATGAAAGCATTCTTGACTGAAGATGACGATTATGAAAGGACATTGCTAGTGTTTAAGTATAGAGATGCGTTGAAAATTAGAAAGAAAATGGCCAGAAATCGAAACGTTAAAACAAAAAATCGAGCTGGTTATGTTAAAAACTTGTTTTATAATAGTAGTTAAATAGTAACACATCTTATTTTAAGAGTTTCACTCCAAACAAGCCGAGTGTGCCATTAGTACGCAGGAGTTTAGAGAAAGTGAAAGTAAGATAAAAAAAAAAAAGGGTGTAAGGGAATTGCGGAAAGGATAAAAAGAAGGAGGGGGATGAAGGCGCCAGAAGATGACGATTGACATTGCATTTAAATTTTTGAAGATTGCACTTATCGAGAAAGCAAGTAAGAGGAAGGAAGTTCCACTGTCGGGAAGTGCGAGAGATGAAGCTGTTGGAGTAGAGGTGCTAGTTACATTTATCTGTTTCAACAGTAAAAAGGTGGGGCCTAGATGCCCACCTAGTAGCGCGCTTAAATTGATGTCATCGGGACACCCGGGAAAACAGCTTGTCAGAGCAGTTGGCATGAAAACATTTGTACAAAAGACAGTGGGAAGCCACCTCACGTTTGTGGTAAAGTCACTGGAGTCGAGATGTCAAGTCAGAACCGACTATATTACAGATCCTTCTTTGGATTATGTCGAAGACCTTGAGATCAACAGCGGGGGCACCGGACCTTGTATGGTAACAGTATTCAATGCTGGAACGAATGGTAGATTTGTAGATCTGAAGGATGGACTCAGACGAGGAAAAACTTCTGGCACGATAGAGAGAACCAACTTATCTTGCGTTAGATGGAGATATTAATTTAATATAGTTGTTGCGCCTTGGGTTTTAATAATATTTGTTTTAAATAAAATTAATAAATATGTTATTACTGTATTGTTTCATTTTATGTATTCTTTTTTCTTTAAACTGTGACCTCAAATTAAAAAAAAGAAGAAAAAAAAGGAAGAAACAAGAGTGTGGTTAAAGATCGTCTTTCGCTTTTCGATATCTCTGTAATTTATTACCGATTCAGGCAATGTCGTAGATTTCTCCCTGTCCGACTCCGATGTGAACTACCTAATGAATTGGATAAAAAAAAAAGAAAATAATACAACGTAAAAGTTTCGGAACACGTGGCTTCGAGCAATCGACAAAGAGCAGGTTCATGCCTTGTTAAGTACCAAAGAAAGAAAGAAAAAAAAAGAGAGAAAGAGAAAAGAAAAGAAAGGGGGCAGCTGTCTGTTTTGCTGATGACAACCTCCCTCTGTCATGGTCACGATTTTTCAATGATGTTTTAAAAATTCTCGTTCCACAATACTGACGGCTTCGACCCCGCCGAGTCTCGCCTTATAAAAGACATCCTAAACCGCAGCTTATGGAAGCGGTTACGATCAGTGACATGCAGAAAGCCGTTGTCCGGAAGACAGAATGTAATCTCGAACCTCCTGCTGTCCAGACGGCGAGATCTTTTATTCGTCTTTCCGAATTAGATTCATTAAACTCAACGTGATAGACTCGCGAAATGATCAGAGTCCATAGCTATTGTAAAATAATAAAGAGGCCAGAAGAATTATAAGCGTGAATTAAAAAAAGCTTAACAAATTGTTTTTTTTCTTAAAGAGAAAAGAAAATATGAGATGGAGGGGGGAGCAGTAAAAGGTGAACTATTACCATGTTGAAGAAATGATTTGGTGAACACACGTGGTTATCATATCATGTGTTCGAATAGTACATTGGAGAGTAAAGTGTTCATTAATTAGATTTCACTTTTATACATACATGAATGTATGCATGCAAATTACAGACGTACACACATATGCATACATTCGCATGCAAGGACGTACGTCTACGGTTTTTATTTTTTTTTGACACGAGTGTAAAATCGGACCTGCGCCCACATTACTATTACTTCTTAATGATTTTTGTCTCATAAGGATGGCTGGTAATCGATATGAAATAGCTGAACATGAGTTGTTATGTTGTTAAATTAACTAGCCTAATCTAACACACACACACACACGAACAGCACGCACACAGACGAAGAAGCGCTGAAAAGTACTCAGCACGACCAATATCTCATAAAGGACCAGAAATGTTTAAGTAGGGCTTTTATTTCAGCATCCTTTCTTACATATATATATATATATATATATATATATATATATATATATATATCTGTGTGTGTGTGTGTGTGTATGTGCGCGCGTGTACGAGTCTGTTTGTGTGTATATATATATATATATATATATATATATAATAAATATGCAAAACGGTTTATATTAAATTCTAATGTTAAGGTGTTTAAAATATCATGGACGTCTACTCAAACACCTGCATACACTAAACATAATATTTATAATAATTACATATTATATTATATTATATATGTCATTCGCAGACAGTACTGTTTCGCTGTATCACAGCTCCTCAGTGCGACTAGACATCAGAATGCTTCAAGCCAGGACTGAAACCCGACCAATTTGATGTCTATCATCATTCAGCAGAGAGAAACAGCTAATTCTAGCGTATTGATTTTACGAATGTAAACAAATGCCAATCAATCAGAGTGATTTTACATATATATATATATATATATATATATATATATATATATATATATGATAATTGTGATTTTAAAAAATGTCATAGATTTTCTTAAAAATTGTTCTCAATATAATTTAAATATGTTTTCAGACACACACACAAATATATATATATATATATATATATATGATAATGGCTTATGTAAGCCGAAAGCTTAGATTGGATTAAAAATATGTATCAATATTGTGATTTTCTTTCATTGTTTAATGATAATGTTATTAAGTTTATCAGACGATATGAAAAGAACTTACATAAAATAAAATAACATAATAGCGATTTTGTTTCAACAATTCTGGTGACTTATCAAATGATGGTTTTGAGTGTAGAATAAAGGGTTTTAAAAGGTTCAAATCTTCTAAACACCCCACGCTAGGGGAAACGCTGTTACATTAGCTGCAGTGGCCAATCAAAATACAAGTATATGGGAATTCAAAAAACTTGACACGAACCTTGGTTATAATAATTATTGCCTTAATGATAGGGTTAGACTAAAATAGAAATCATTCTAACTAATTAATATTAAATTTTACTATAAATTTGAAAATTAAAAATTACCAATTTTCAATTTATTCTGTATTAAGTTTAAAATATTATAAAATTATTTAAAGAAACCGAGGAAAAAATTTTTAAAAAAATTTATTTTGTCTTAATTGAAAGGCTAAAAACTCAGAATAAATGTTAAAATCTAATGTTGATGCAAACCTTTGTTACAACTTTTGAAGTGGTGATATGATCAGGGGAGGATGGAATGTCGCAAATGACAATACACACACATTCAGATTATAATACATAAACACGTAGACATATTTAGATATATAAACACACGAAAACAGAACCGAAACAGGAAATAGATGTCCACAACCCTTAACAAAACCCGGACAACATATACATACAATGAAAGGTATATATAAGCGATCATACCCACGTATATTAATAAAGACACACACATATACACACAACAAATTTTCAAATTTGAAAGTTTCAGTAAACGAATTCAAATTCATACTATTAAAATATAACTTACATGGGCAAAGATAAATAGATGAAAATGGTTCAATAGATAAAATTTAACAGGAGCAGAATAGAAAAAAAAAAACAAATATTCGTCAATGAACAAACGTAAAGAAAAAAGACGCTAAAATATATAGAAATGGATAGAAAAATATATACGAATACACGCACATATAAAAAACACCAAATTCAAATATCCAGGCAAAATAAAACAATTGAAATAAAATAAAACCAGCGAATATATAAAAAAAGAAAACACAAAAGCACACAAATATATTAGGTCATCCCATAAGTTCTGTCCGAATTTTAACTTTTTGTTAAAATGAACGAAATTTAAAGAGTATTTTATAATGTCTAATAGAGATGAACATTATTTTTTATGTTTAGATGCATTTCAACTGATCAAATTTTATTTCAGAGAACAATAAAATAAAATTTTCTTTCATTAAAACCCTGCTAACATGGAAGTACCCAATAATCATTTGAGGCACATAATGCTTTATGAGTTCAAGAAAGGAAACTAAGCAGCCGAAGCGGCTAGAAACATTCACTCAGTTTATGGAGAGGAATGTGTGAATGAAAGAACTTGTAGAAGATGGTTTGCAAAATTCAGAGGTGGATATTTCACCCTTGAAGATGAAGATCGAATCGGACGTCCAGTTGAGTTTGATGAAAAGCTTCTTGAAGCAGCCCTTGAAGAAAATCCTGCTTTATCAGTTAGGGAATTGGCAGTGGTTCTCAGTTCAAACCATACAACTGTTCATCGTCATCAACAACTTGGAAAAGTTCTTAAACTTGGAAAATGGGTGCCTCATGAATTGTCTGAAAACAACCTCAAATCCCGAGTTGACATCTGCTCTTCTCTCCATTCTCGCCAACTTGTTTCATCTTTTTTGGATAGACTTGTGACTGGCGACGAAAAATGGATCTTTTATCGAAATGTTAAGCGTCGTAGACAGTGGCTTGGTAAAGGGGAAGGACCCCAGCCACAGCCGAGAAGGGAACTTCATGAGCAAAAGGTTTTTCTTTCAATCTGGTGGGATTGCCAAGGAATAATCCACTTTGAATTCTTACCACCTAATGCAACAATTAATGCTCAAATATACTGTCAGCAATTAGAGCGTTTAAACCAAGCTTTGAGGAAAAAAAGACCTACTCTTATGAATCGAAAACGGGTGATGTTACATCAGGACAATGCGCAACCACACACAGCAAGAATCACGCCACAAAAGATCGAAGAACTTGGTTGGGAGAAAATTCCTCATCAACCTTATTCTCCCGACCTTGCTCCTTCAGACTACCATTTGTTTCGTAGCTTACAGAATCATTTGGAAGAAACAGCTTTTGTAACACAGGAAGAGGTTAAAACTGACATTTGTGAGTTCTTCGAATCAAAGCCAAAAGAATTTTACAGTAATGGAATTAGTAAGCTTGTTAATAGATGGAAGGAAGTCATAGATAATCAGGGAAAATACATTGTTGATTGAATCTGTAATTAAATGTAACATTTGGTCACTTGTTTTCTTTATTCAAAATTCGGACAGAATTTATGGGATGACCTGATATATATAAAAATATCTCATATATTCTTATATACGCATAAGTACACATACACGAGTACAAATATAAATATATCAACCTACACAGTAACATAAAAAATAAAATAATATATATATATATATATATATATATATATATATATATATATATAGTTTACGAAAAACTAGGTAATCCGTATGGGGAGACCCAAGGAGGATAAAATCCAGAGAGCTCAATGTAAATCAAAGCTAATAATTTAAATAAAAATAAAAACAGACCACTTTAAGGTTCCATGTAATAAATTATTTCACCACAGCCCTTTTAAAGGATCGCGGATCGTTGAAACGAAAAATGAAAAGAAATTTACACATTTTTGACGGGTAGTACTAAGCATATGTAAATTAACGAAGTGACGAAGTGAGGGAAGAGAGAGACATGATTGAGTTAGATGTAAAATTTCTATTCTCTCAAATTTAATATTGTTTTAGGAAGTTCAGACATTGACACATTAAATCGGTTAACTTAACGGAAGTTATATATTGATATAGAAGGGGGAGAGGAGAAAAAAGACATAAAGAGAAAAAGAGAGAAAGAAGTCATGAGAGAAAGTGTCACTAACTTTCTTTGGAATGAAAGGCCCGAAATAGATGCTGTTGTTTTGCTTTACTTTGAGAGTTCATAAATATTATAATGTTTGATATAAATTTGAATGTTTAAACACTATAAGGAATTTAATTTGATGTTTGTTAGCGATTTAATTTTTTTTTAAAAACTTTATTACAAAAACTTTGGGGATTTAATATGAAATAGTCGATTAGAAAAATATTCATAATGTAAACAAACTGGCGCCATATTTGTTACCAGCACGGTGATTTGAGCGTGCCAAATTATTAGAAAAGTGTAAGAATTGAGTGAAAAGATGGGCCGTAAAAGCAGTTTAAGTGATGCTGAAAAGAAAACTATCACCTCAGAACTCTCAAAAGGTAAATCTCCCCTAGAAATTTCTAAAATGATAGGGAGGTGTCATCAAACAGTGAAAAAGTCCACCGCCGACCCTACACAAGTACGCAAAAAGGGCAGATAAAGGCAAGCCGAGGGTTATTTCACGTCGTCTCATGTCACGACTTAAACGAGAGGCCACGAAGAACCCTGGACTTACCAGTCAAGAGCTTTTCAGTCGCATTTGGGATCCTACTGTGTCTAAAAGTACTCGGTGTCGGTATCTGAGGGAAATAGCAACAACAGTCAAACCTGTATCGAAGCCTCCGTTGACGAGAAATCACATTCAAAATCGATTGAAATGGGCCGAGGACAATATGAAGATTGACTTCTCTAAAGTTTTGTTCACAGACGAAACTCAGGCAACACTTGATGGGCCAGATAGATGGTGCAAAGGCTGGGTAATGAACGGACAGAATCGCCATCAGCGTTTGAGACGCCAACAAGGCGGTGGGGGCCTAATGATCCGGGGTGGTATTATTGGAAAAACATTAGTGGGCCCATGGAGAGTACGAGATGGCGTCAAAATGACTGCTGATGCATACATAGCGTTTATGAAGGAGCATCTTGAACCGTGGATGAAATGACAAAGAGTTGCCTTCAGAAGGGCCATTGTATTTATGCAAGATAATTCTCCCTCACATGCTGCTCACAAGACTACTGAATATTTGAAACAGTTAGGCTTCGATG
>OZ038518.1:39110022-39135022 GCA_964036315.1 Acanthosepion esculentum
TTTTTGTAAAATAGGAACACCACTTACCGAAAATCTGCCCTGAAACAAAAAAATAAAAAGGAATAAAACGAACACATTCTTTAATTAGAAATGCTTTTAATTACTTTTATATTGTCTTAAGAAAATTTTTCTTTCGATGAATTATTAATTTTTTACAAGAATTAATTAGAATAATTGATAAAGTTTTAAGTCTTTAAATTAGTGTATTTATTTTTATCGGTTAGGTGATATTGTTATTAAGTAAAAATTATATTTGCTAATCGTAAATTGAAAGGTTTAATACAATTCATCGAGTACCAATATTTTAAAAAGAAGTTTGAATTTTTTTTTTTGTGCATAAACGTGCCGGGTTTTGTTAATACGACATTATCAGAAAATAAGAGCGATAACTACAGTAAATTTAAATTCAAAGTACCTAGCATTCAGTAAAACATTAGATTAGCGGAGAATATTTTCCTAAATTCTCAAGATTACTGGGCAGCTAAAAATTATATAAAAAAGGCGCTCACGTTATATTTCTCAAGTAAATTTTACAGATATATCCACCACAAAAAAAAAGAAAGAAACATGCGTCTACCATTCAAGCTGTTAACACCTAAAATAAACAGCTACCGTGTAAAAATGCATTTCTCCGATATTTTAGACTTAAAGTAAGTAATAAATTCCTCAAATAAAGTTTTAGAAAAGTATATTTTATTTTTGAAAGAGTTTTTAATAAAGAGGATTACATTGCGATAAGAGAAGGCTAAAAATAGCGGTAAAATCAACGATGTTATTGATTTCGAAACGAAAACTCCTTCCAGACAATTTCAATTAGTTTTGAAATACAGAAAAGTATTTTGCTTATTGGAAATATTAAATTTAATTTATTAGCTTGAAATTAAAACTAAAATAAAATCTTCAAGAATTAATTTTCCATTTTTAAAAATTAATTTTAAACCTTAGGTATCACGAATCTTTGGAGGGACCTATAGATAAATGTTTTTGATAGCAAATGTCTTATTTATTCCAAACTTTGCTGAAAATTTCCCGTTTGTTTGTTTTTTTCTACTTTCCGCAAAAATAAAAACAAAAAACAGGAATTACGTTAATCCCATGTTAAAGTTCGGTGTCAATGTCATTTTTACGGTGACGAGTGGTAAGGCCTAAACCCAAACTGAAGCCTCGGCGTTGGTTGGTGTTAAGAAGAGAGACGACACCGACACGTGACCAAAATTATCTGTTGTCTCCGGTTTTCTTGGGAGACGGGTAGCGTCGAGAAACAGAGCCGCGCCCAGCTGCTGAAAGACTGGTGCTAATGTCGGTAAAAGACCGTCGACCGCAGTTCCAGAAAACGAACAAAAATAAAGCGAGCGCTCAGATTACGGATAATCGGTCTTTATTCCTTCCTTTATGACCTGAAATTTGTGCACGTGACAGAGGCAGAAACGCGTCGTCTCTTTGACGGGCGACAGGCTGACTTTCCTCGACGGCGTCGACGCTGATTGGCTAATTCGTTATGAGAGAAGCAGACGCTTAGATTTTAAGGTACAAAAAAGACAATCGAAATTGATTCACGTTTCTTGTTTTTTTTCTTCTTCTTCTTTTTTTTCCAGGATCTCGTGATTACGAGGGATTTATGTTCAATATTTTTAATGACCAATCACTGGAATACTTTGAAAGAATTACTTTACTGGACGCCAGAAAGTGAATTAAATCAGTCACGTCTTCCACAATCCAAATATTATACGTAAGTAAATTAATAAGTTCGTAGCTTAATGATAAAACATTTATGAATCTCATTCCTTGTCAATGCCCATAATTAAGTGGTGAAAATGTAGGTACATCGATAAATCTGTAGCCTAATGTTGAATAAGTTTCGATTTTACACAATAAATATGTACCTTTAAACAAATTCTATTTTTGTGAATGCAGTTGTAAATATGAAAGTGAATCATTAATTCCATAACCTGATGAGGAAAACGCATTTATTTTGCGCACAAATAATTATTTTTTCAACATAGTATCTTTCCTTGTCATTGCCCTTAATTCGGCTGTAAATATGTAGGTGCAACATCTAATTCCGTAGGCTGATGACAAAGAAGCAATTTCTTTAACCAAAAATAATTTTAACTTAATCTTTTTCCTTGTCAATGCACCCAATTCAGCAGTGAATATTAATTTCATACGTAGGTACATCAAGAAGTCCGTAACCTAATGATGAAAAGGCATTTCTTTTAGACATAAATGTATATTTTTTAATATGATCTTGTACCCTGTCAATGCACTTAATTCAATGGTGAATAATAATTTCATGAAATCTCATTACCGATGGAGAAGAAACTTGAGGCAACAGAAGTGTAGTTCTGCAGAAGGATACTGGGAAATTTTTTTAAGCAAGGCTGGAGTCCACTAGCACGCAAGGGGTTACAGAAGGTTTGGAGGAAGAGCGGATAGGAGTGGTAAAGGAGAGGATGTGGAGAAAGACAGTGGATTGATCAAGGCAAGGGGGTTACAGAAGATTTGGAGCGAGAGCAGATAGGAATGAAAGGGGAAAGGATGTGGAGAAGGGAAGTGGATAGATCAAGGCAACTGGAGATGTCGATTGACGTTACACTTAAATAGTTAGAGATTGTATTTGTCAGGGAAACGGGAATAAGGAAGGGAGTTTCCCCAGGCGAGATATGAAGCTATTGGAGTAGAAGAGACGTCTACATCTAACAGTTTCAACGGTGAAGGGGTGGGAACGGGATGCCAACCTCGTAGGACGTTTAAATTCATGAGGCCTAGGAACCAGCGAAAGCAGCTCCTCGGAGCAATTATCGTGAAAGTAATGCCATGAAGTGAGCATGTGACTATCGACAAAGTTTTATAGACATTTGAATCGAAAAGGACACTTATACTAAAATCAGAAAGAAACAATTGGCATTTCTAAGGTGCATAATCGCTGAAGAGGGCTTGGAAAAATTAACCCTAACAGGACATGCTGAAGGTAAGAGAGCCAGAGGAAAAGCAGCGAATGACTTAACTAAGGAGCTTGTGTAAACGGTTGGCAAAACGGGGATTAGGAGAGATCGCAAAAAAAAAAAAAGGACAAAAACTCAAGAGTGACAAAAGACTAAAAGTTTTGAAGAATCATAATCGCCCACGTCTTTGAGGAATTACGGAACATTATCCAGTGAAAAATTTAAATCAAAATTCAGTTCTGTCGAGCTACGGATTTATTGATGAAGCCTTGTAAGCATTTATTAAATCTTTAGGTTGGCACAAGATCACAAAAACGAGACACCGAGATTAAAATCGAAGTAACTAGACAATGCCCTGCTAGAATTTCGGTCATCTTATAGCATCAGTTTAGCTTAGTATGGTGCAAGGACACAGTAACTGAGCACCCAGTGGAAATCGAATTTGAGTGGTTGATTTTGTTTATCAACCTCTATGGGTTATTTAATGCTGAAATCTAAAAATTCTGAACACATTTTATGGCTTCGACCACATATATACTATAAAGAGGTATTTTTGTTAACTTTGGTATATACTATAAAGAGGTATTTTTGGTTATTGCTATAAAGAGGTATTTTTCGTAATTTCGGTATATACTATAAAGAGGTATTTTTGGTATATGCTATAAAGAGGTATTTTTGGTAATTTCGGTATATACTATAAAGAGGTATTGTTGGTAATTTCGGTATATACTATAAAGAGGCATTGTTGGTAATTTTGGTATATACTATAAAGAGATATTTTTGGTAATTTTATGATAAATATGTATTGCTGGTAAGTTTTATATATACAAAAAAGTATTTTTATACTTTCATAGTGTTTTGCTTCTGTTTAGGGGATCACTATTTGTTCATAGCTGTGACCCTAACAGGTGCTACCACCCCGAGTCAGGGTGGGACCGGGAACAACAGCAATTAAGAAGTGGTTCCATGATCCTCAAAACTTCCCATCTCCCGTTCAGAGGCCTTGCTGCCGGATCTAGTTTATCGTCACACCCAGGACTAGAGAGACAGTGGGGAAACAGCGAGTAATCTAACAATCTTGTGTAAATGGATATTCGATGAAGGAGTGGAACGAATAGAAAAAAAAAAAGCAAATATTTTTTGTGGGCGTGGTGGGGGGTTGGTCGGGGGCTACAAAGGATAAAAAATTGTGGAGAGCCATGGTACTCCACATCCTGAATGGAAATGTTACATAACCAAAAGAAAGTGGATATGAAGAATGCTGATAGCGGTGAAAGCATGGCGACACTGTCGGTCTGTGCGAATATATTCCCTAAATAATCATAAAAGGGATGTTGCTGCTTTTATTTTTGCAGATGGAAGTGATGGAAATAGATCGATTTGCGGGTGGTGTGATGGATAACCATCGGAATGAGAAATCGAAGATCCGATTTCGAATTTGAATGGAGATCGTTACATTCCACACTTTTCAAAACCTCCTTGCTGCTGGATGTACTTTATCGTCATACCCGGGACTAGAGAATCGAATTAATTAATTCTTCAACGAATGGTGAATCATTGTTCTAAAGAAAGCGCCTTATGAACAGTGTTCCAATACCTGTTAAATACAGCTCAATACGACATGAAGCCATTATTGTAAACGGTATGCAAAGCATGACTTGTGCAGGCTAAGTCCATTTCCACTGTTCCGGTGCACTACGTAGTCGTTATTACACTGGAGAAATTTACGTCGGCCGCAAAATGGTCCGAGTGAAATTTTCATAATTAAAGTAGTTCGTTAGGTTGAATTATTTAGCAATCGTTTAATTCACATAAGGCATTTCATAACTTGTAATATATTAGATTTGAAAATATTCATTTAAAATTGTCAGAAATACTTACTATATTTACGCAAATGAATTCTTGAAGTCTTATATAAAAACAACCCGTCATCAGATCCTATAAATCAGCGCTATAAAATCGCAAATAGTTTTACCAGTTAATGAAAATCACATCAATCGAAAACTTTTAACAGAAATAATGTTGATTGATTCGTTTTCTACGGTTTATCAACCCTTTGCAGGTTATTTAAAGTCAGAAAAATATTTTTTTTAAATCGAAGTCATCCCAAGCAAGGCAGCAAAGCCACTAAGACATAAGGGGGTTACTAAGTGTGTAAGAATTAGAAAACAGAAACATTACTAAGCAGCGAGAATAAAAGAAGAGTAATCAGAAAGACAGTAGGTAGCGATTGACACTGCATTTAAATTTAAATTAAAGTTGGCTGGAAAGCGGACGAGAGTTCCACAAGCGTGGAGTGCGAAAGAAGAAGATGTTAGCATAGAACTTACGGTTACACCTAGCCGACTCAACTCTATATACGAGATACTACTAAGGGGCGAGAACAATAGAAGAGTAATCAAGGAAACAGGTAGATAGCGATTGAAATTGCATCTAAATTTTTGAAGATTAAAACTGGTTGAAAAGCATAGGGCCGGAAGAGAGTTCCACAAGCCAGAAGCGCAAGAGAAGAAACTGCTATCATAAAACTTATACGGTAACATCTAGCTGACTCAACTGTATATCGATGAGATATTATTAAGGAACGAGAACAATAGAACAGTAATCAGGAAGACAGTATATAACGATTGACATTTAAATTTAAATTAATTTTGGCCGGAAAGTATGGAACCGGGAGAGAGTTCCAAAGGGGAGAAGTGCGAAAGAAGAAGCTGTTAGCATAGAACTTACGGTTACATCTACCCAACTCAAATGTAAATTGGTGAGACCTCGTCGCCAGTTTAGTACTACGCTTTAATTCATAAAGTCGAGGTACCATGGCGAAGAGCTCATTCGAACAGTTGCCATGGAAAAGGGATAAGCGTCTCTAGATATATAGCAGGAACATCAGACCATATATGGCGGCAATATATTTTTAGATATTTTTTTTTAAGTCAATAATGATTTAGCGATACAAGTCTTACTAATTAACCCATAACAGAGTTGAGATGAGGTGTTTTCATACCTTTGCTAATGGTATCAATGTGTAAGTGAATAAAAATAAACAACTGGAACTGGGCTTTCCGATTAAAAAATTTCAAGACATTATTCATTACACGACCCGCATATCCGAGCTTATAGCATTTGGTATTCTCAAGCGGTCACCCATTTAATTACTGACCAGTCTCGACCTTGATTAACATCGGTGCACGGTGTCTCAATGTGATGTGGCCCTCTTTGGAATTAACGCACTCACTATAAAGTGAGATACCATTAATAATCTGTAATATCGTTAAGAACGAAAAAATTTGAAATAAGTAGACATCAAAGACCTATTGGGATAGCCAAAGATGCATTCCAGAAGCTAAGCAGAGTATTGAGACAGAAACATTTCATTAGAAAGAAAGAAAAGAGTATTGGTATCTGACATATGTCCTCTTGTATGGCAGCGAATGCTGGACGATCCCCTCAAAGATAAAGAAGAGACTTGAAACAACAGAAATGTAGTTCTACAGAAAGATGCTGAGGTTACCATGAACCGAACTGGTTAATGGTATCCGGGTTTTCACTATATGGCTGGACTCAGTTATTAAGTTAAATGACTTAAACAATCAACATATTATTGGCGACAATTGAGTGAAATATGTATTTGATTGCTTGAAAATTGAGGGAGTTTTTAGTTCAAAATTTATGTTGAAATCATTTTTTCTTTTTTCACGGTTTTTTGCTAAGCACTGTGGCGTAGAAATAAAAATGAAGTATCGTTGAGATCATCATGATTTAAGTAACCTACATATCGAGTTTGAACGAAATAGGAGGAACAATGTTGAATTTATCGATTTTGATCGGCTTTATCGATTATTGATTTAAAAAATTGATCGATGTTTTACGCTAAGAACTTATCTCTTACATTGTACAATGTATGTGCAAAGTTTGGTCAAAATCGGTTGGATCGATCTCGAGTGAAAAGGTATCACACAGACAGGCACACACACACACACACAGACACCCTTTGTTTTATATGTATTGAGATTAACTTCAGAAGATTTAAGAATTAAGATTCATCCAAAACTTCAAATAAGAAAACCGAACATGTGAGCAACGACGGGGTGTTGGAGAAAATAGGAAAAAACAAATGAGGAAAGACGGCTTGGAAAATCTGGTACTCACGGGACGGATGGAGGAAAGATGGACAGAGGAAAGCAGCGTGTAACATATTTGATGAGCTTGAGTAAATGGTTGGAAGGACAAGGTTTGGGAGAAATAACAAAAAGACAAAACATATGAAGAGCAACCATGATCGCCGACATCCTGTGAGGACACGAGACATAAGAATGAAGAAGACGTAAAAAATGAACATCTTTTTTAGAAAAAATTAAGCAACGTCTTTAAGAAAATATATGATTTGCGTATATAAATTCAATTTTACTATCAAAGCCCCTGACGAGTGGATAGCATATCTGAGTGGGGATGATAAGTTGAACATTTAACCTTTTTTTTTCTCTCTCATATATATATATTATATATATATATATATTATATATGTATATATATATATATATATATATTATATATGTATATAATTATATATATATATATATATATATTATATATGTATATAATTATATATATATATATTATATATGTATATAATTATATATATATATATATTATATATGTATATAATTATATATATATATATATATTATATATGTATATAATTATATATATATATATATATATTATATAATTATATATATATATATATATTATATATGTATATAATTATATATATATATATATATATTATATAATTATATATATATATATATATTATATATGTATATAATTATATATATATATATATATTATATATGTATATAATTATATATATATATATATATTATATATGTATATAATTATATATATATATATATATTATATATGTATATAATTATATATATATATATATATTATATATGTATATAATTATATATATATATATATATATATATATATATATATATATATATATATATATATATATATATATATATATACCGGCGCTATATTGAGTCTGATTTCCTACCTCTTCGCCCATAGTACAGTTGGTAGTGTGTTCGCTTGACAACCTAACTGTCAGGGTTTCAATTCTCGGTAGTGGATGCGCACTGCTGATGAGTCCCAAATATAGGACGAAACGGCCGTCCACTGCTTTCTGCATTCTGTTGAGGTTTCAGACACGATGAATTACTTAATTACATTTATTAAATCCTCCTAATTATTACTTATATATCATTGCTTGATCCGGCTTCTAATAGCTCCAGTTGGGGTGGCTTGGTGATAGTAGTCGTGGCTCCCAGGGACACACTCCTATGGTTAGAGAAAATCTCAGTTGGGTTCCACCACGGAATAATCTGAGTGAGCGGCGCTATATTGAGTCTGATTTGCTACCTCTTCCTCACCGAGGCCCGTAGAACAGTTGGTAGGGTGTTCGCTTGATATATAATATAATATAATATATATATATATATATATATAATATAATATATATATATATATATATATATTATAATATATATATATATATATATATATATATATATATATATATTAAAGCTATTAAAAATATAATTGGTCAGAATATAATAGTTGATAATTTTAGATTTATCATTGGCCATTAAAAATTTAAAACGTCTGCAGGTGACGTCATTTTCAACTGAATTACATTCTAATTTAATCTGAAAACGTCGAAATTTTGTCAAAAACATCCTGCTTACCATACCGTACTCCAAATTCTTGACAGTGACTGTGACAGTCGAAAGCTCTTGAATGTCAGAGAAATTTATGCCACCGATTTTCCGTTTATTGATTTAACCCTTTTTATCCGGACAAAATTACGAGCAAGCATTTGAATTTCATGGAATCGAAGACTAACTGAATCATTTAATTCACTTGGGAAAGGTATGAATCTTCACCCTCCACAATATTTAAATAACAGAAGAGACTGGTTCCTATCGACTTGGTTGGCAACCAGTCAACCGTAGAAAGTGACTGCAGCTTGCAGCAGGAATGCTTTTGTCGAGTGAGTCATGAGTCGAAAAGAGACATGATCGTCCAAGCGTTCGTCATGAAGGATTCTAAAGAAACTATTGTGGTGTCTTCCCTCTAATGAGTCTATTATGGACTCTTTCGCTTACTATAAAGTTAGTAGGAAAAGTAAGCCTCGAGGGAACGGTGATATAGACCGTTCATTAGTGTCAAACTCTCCGCTTCAGCAGAGAGGAATTCGGACGAGGCTTTGCCGAAGGGCAAAGTTTCGTTCGGGGAGGTAGACAGGCCCTTAACCCGTTTATACGGGTTCGAAGGGAATATTTTTTGCCGAGCCTATGGGCTCGGAGAACCCACGTTAAACTCGGCCTTATGCCACATATATCCCTCGTAGGGGGGGCTGTTAAATATTAACAGTGATATAGACTGAACGCTGGTCAATCGACACACACTCCCAAGTCGTGTAACACTCTTCTGTTGTATTTACTGTTCAATACACTATTTATCTGCAACCTCTTGTTTTCTTATTTCTTAACCATTTACTTGGTCACAACAGAAATGAAGAAAGGAATTCGCGTATATTAATTACTACGTTTAAATTATAAGTTTCTAATTACCTCGAGACTAGTCCATCTTCTCCCACAGCTATGGTTTAAATAGTGGAACTTTTATCTGTGTATGGCACAGTGGATAAAGGCGTTGGTTAGATCCAGTGACAGGACCCAAAGAGTGTGAATTCAATACCCGGTTAAGGCAGTGGAGAACTTGGAGAGGGGAATTAGCAGGAGATAACTGATATCTGACATCCATTAAACATGGCGCGTGGAACTAGAACAGTCTACCCCAGTGAGCGAAATAAAGGGTTCAGTTCGACATTCCAACCACCTGAAGAAGGCCGGAGTGTACAACGGCCGAAACGTTGTCATAAATATGGCGACAAAGATGAGGACAATAGTCCGAATAATGTAAACACTGAAAATCATTGTTATTCTCAAAAGAAATTGTTAATGCAATATTCATTCGCAAAAGCAAAAAAACAAAAAAACAACAACAAAACAAAAATTATTACAATCCACTATGCTTCGGCTTTAAATAATCCACAAATGGCTGATAAACCGTAAAAAAACAATATTAACCAATCAATCCGAAAACTTTCACAGGACATTCACTTTCTCACTCTCTATCTCGCACTCCCTATCATCCCTTCTCTTACACTCACTCTCTCAGTTCGGGTATTTACTCTCAGAATATAGTACAGAAAAGCTGAAACCGTATGTAGAAAACAAGAAAAATAACGACAAAATTCATGGCGTAATGAAAACATTTAATGTCATCCGTTGAGTAACCAGACATCTTTTTCTTTCATTTTTATCGCACCTCTAAACAAAAGCGAGCGTTTTCCAGTACTGCATTTCTTTTTCTTTTTTTCTAGTACTTTTTTTTTAACAACCTAAACTTTGCCTATACACTATCGTGAAATAAGTACCTATTATCGTGTAAGAATCTCAAGACTGGCACCAACTCGACGTGGCTTTGACTCTACAGGCAGTCGGAAGACCTCTGGACAGAAGTTGAGCTATACCGTCTCAGTTATAATAAGCTTTCCAGAACAAGGTAAACTCCCAAACAACAGATCAGTGCACAAATTTTCAAATGCAGACAAGAAAGCAAATTCTCACTAAGCTATCTACAGTCACATCAAAAATCAAAAGACTAAATAAAATCCTACAATATAAATCTAATAAAGCCTTTATCAAACCTTAACATTTAGTAACCTAGAAAAATACAAATAAAATAATAAATTTAAAATAATAAATAAATAAATAAATAAGGTAAGCAAATTAAAGGTCATGGCTTTAAATAAACAAAAGAATTATCCCTAAACAACAACAACAACAACAAAAAAACAAACAAAAAATCAGGGAAGTGCTTTTCCCAACTTCTCATATAGATCTCGTGAAAGGAGTATTGTCATAATTTTTTAAGGTCGTTTGCGTTGTGAAATTGCCATTCAGCATGTAATATTGATTCCTATGTCGACACTGTTTCTATCTAAATGTATGCATGTTTGTAGTGTGGGCAGAGAAATCAACATATCTTGGTTACTGGCAGTCTCTATATGCTCACTGTTTATACCTACATACGTTCTAGCTTCGATAATGAACACTCAGCCCTGTAGAAAATTTCAAATTAATTAATAAACGAGTCACTTTCAAGTTAGTCCCAATTATTTTAAAGTCTAAATTTCCACAATGAAAAGATGATAAGATTCCGGGAATATAATTTAAGAATTTAACGAGTGCACTAAAACTGTGGCCTTGTACCAGACTGCGCTAAGTTAAGAACAGAATTAAGCACTTTCTCGTAGCTAGCTTATCACAAAAAACTATTAAGAGTGAACTAAATCTGTGGCTTTGTACCTGACAACGCTATGTTAAAAACAGAACTTGACGCTTTCTCGTAGCAAACTAGTCCCCGGTGACTATTAATGAACTAAAACTGTGGCCTTGTGCCAGACTACGCTAAGGTGTGTAGACACGTTCTCTTAGCAATCTAGCCCGAAAGACCATTACTAGCGGTGTGAGTTTCATCCTTAGTGGGTACACCGCTAATCTGGACTTGTGCCTTCATTGTTACTTTTCCAGTAACATTTCAATGTTGTTTTCTTTTATGCGTAAATCATTTTAAAGTCTAAATTTCCACAATGAAAAGACGATAAGATTCCGAGTATATAATTTAAGAATTCACACACACACACACACACACACACTATATGTGTATGTGTGTGTTTGTGTGCGTGTGTGAAGTATTAATTAATCACCTGTTGTGCAATGAAGATTTCGCCTTGTGGTCTTTTCTTGCCGATAATCCCCACCCATCTTTTTACGTACCAAATATCGCCCGGTATATATTTTCGCACGATCACACCGATGCATGGAAATACAAGCATGTCTACAATAGAGTTCCTTTGACTGACATTACTATTTTTGTAGTTGGGCCTTTAAATAAAAGCAATAAAGACATTTACATATGTAAATCAACCAGTATTTTCCCTCTGCCCCAAATCGTCATCATTACACCCCCCCACCAAACCTGGCCACACTTCAGAAACACATTCGGCACTTGATTCTTTGTTTCGTCTTGTTTGTTTTTTTTTTCTTTCGTTTTTCTGGTATCCTTTTGGCCAGAATAACCTTCTTCATTCATTGTCATTTTCTCACTTCTTGATCGACCTAAACTTGAAGAGAGAGAGAGAGAGAAAGAGAGAGAGAAAGAAAGAAATAGAAAGAGAGAGAGAGAGAGAGAGAAAGAGAGAGAGAAAGAGAGAGACTAATATAGAGAGAAATAGAGAGAGAAATATAGAGAACTAGAGAGAGATAAATAAATAATAAGTATTGACTGCGTCATTCTATTCACAATCAATGGTAAGCTGATTTATTACTCTGAATTATTTTTGTTACCATTATTATTATTATTATTATTATTATTATTATCGTCTCCTGCCATATGTTTAAACGGCTCAGAAAACAACAATCAAGCCTCTCTCTCTCTCTCTCTCTCTCTCTCTCTGTTTTACAAGTATACAATAAAAAACGAGAAATTAAACACTCGTTCTATTCTTGGAAAAATAAAAAAATTAATGGCTTTCAAACGGCACTGATTAAAATAAAAAGCAATATATGTAAATATTTTATCGCGCTAACAGCACACGTTGCTCATAAAACTCGTGTTGATGTCGTGTTTTGATACAAACACCGTTTCACAATAAATAGATTTGCAACAAATTTTCATTGTAAGTAAACGTTTCCTTTGCACCAACGCATTATTAACCTCATTGAATAGTCGAGAAGAAACATCCACAAAGTGATGCGGGCTACAAATGCACGTAGCCCAATAAGTCTGATTTTTATTTTTTATTTTTAATCATTTCAGCCAAAGAAAGGCGATAAAGCCACCAAGACGCAAGGGATTACTGGGAGTGAAAGAGCATGAGAAGACTTTAGGACAATATTTCTCAACGTTTTCAAGCAAAGGCACACCTAGGAACAAATGAAAATGCCACGGCACACTGTTGTATCGTCGAGGTGACTGATATACAGAGAAGAATGAGTGCTTAATATATTTATTCAGCACCGGTATCCGGTGCTAACGGATACATACAAAAAACACAGAACAATAAGTTACAAAACAATTAACAAGACAACTTACAAGGTATAGAGGAGGGTCAAATGCTGTATAGCTAAACAAAGTAAGATCAGTCCGAATATTAATCAGCTTAGTATCAACTTATTAATCAACTGTTGAAGTTTTTAACCATAGACTATTTAAGGCTATGAGCCAGGCCATCTGGTAGACTGCTGAAGGGCTGCTAGCTACTCTACAACACACACTTAGCAAAAGTTTTAAAGGGTATACATTTAAATGTTATGAAATAAAACCATAGATTTTAAAAAATGCACACATCAAATATGTACTTACTTTATTTCAATGTTTCTATTCAACTATTTAAAAAAATACGTTTTAAAAAAATTAAAATTAAAACAATGAATGCAAAATAATATAATCGAAGAATAAATAATAAAGGAATTATTTGAAAAAGTTTAATACCTATTCATTTATTCAAATACTAATGCTGTACCATTCCTACTTACACACACGATATAAAAAATATTTCGGTTGAGCTCTATAGGGAGGTAGTGTGAGTTTGTAAACAGTGACTATTACGGCTAATAATGCAAGACTCTCCGGTAAATCGAACCGAGTCCTCTCAGTCACTGTGTGTTTATCTAAAAATAAATACGCTTAAATTCACCTTCATCCCCGCCGTGCGCCAACGGCTTAGTGGTAGAATCCCAGACTGACGCTAATTCAGTCGGGTTTCGATCCTAGCTAGAGGCAACCGTACGTCTAGCGACGCTGATGAGCTGCGAAACAGTCTGTCTGTGGATGACTATATAAATAAATATATATATATGCAATCGTCAGTCCACGTGGTCTGACGATTGCATCTAGCATGAAACAGACTGCCGCCTCTAAGTGTTGACTTCTATGTTCACTTTTATATTTACACACACTATCTCTGATATTGAACACTTTATCCCATAAATATAGCACACTTTAAGACTATATTTCTTCATATATATATATATATATATATATATATATATATATATATATATATATATATATATATATATATATATATATATATATATATGCCATGACAATATTTTGCGGCACACTGCGGTTGAGAATCCCTGTTTTAGGAGGAGGAACCGGACACACAATCCTAAACAGGAAACAAGGGATAAACTCGACTCCTTCATCTGTCTACATTTTTGAGATGAGGTATTGTAACTATTTATACTATTACCATTGTTCGAACTGTTGTCCCCATCTTCATTGTCTTCACGACGTTTCGGCTGTTGCACGTTTCGGCCTTCTTCAAGTGATATTTGTTGGAATTTTGAACCGGAACTTTTATTTAGTCCAGAGGTGTGTGTGTGTGTGTGTGTGTGTGTGTGTGTGTGTGTGTGTGTGTGTGTGTGTGTGTGTTCTAATTCCATCTACTCTGGCTTTGGATGCCTTAGATTTAGTTAATTCGCCTCTACGTTTTTGTTCTCTCCGCTGACTGAACTCACAACTCTTTGGGTCAAGTCATTTTTTGGATCAATCCATCAACGCTTTTATCAACCGTTACGCTCTGCCAATGCCTAAAAATAATGGACTATTCCATTTTGATCGCATGGAAAGAGGGGGAAAAACATTGCTCGGTTTCAGTGAGAAAATGAAAGAAAGACCGATAGAATAAAGAAAGAATAGAAGAGGAGAGACGATAGAAGTGTTTAACGACGGTTTCAGTGAAATGGAAAAAGTTGTTAATTTCAAATCTTTTCATTTGTACCCCCTTACTTCTTAAAATAACAACCAGCATTTATATTTATGATTGTTATTGCAATATTTTGTTAAAGTTGATAAGCTCGAATATTTAATGATGGGATGGGGGAATTTCTACGGATATTTTATTGTCATAGAACTTGCCAAGAGTTTATTCAATCATTGACTTGAGAATTAAGATTCATCAGAAATTTAAAATAGGAAAACCGTGAAATTTTCACGGGTCAAAACTAGTAAACATTTTTATGTGGTACATGTGTGAGTTGACAGATAAGATATATCGTTTATTTTCTTGAACAGTGAAATTAATATCAACCAACCTAGGTTGACTGGGTGTGCATTCCTTAACGAGGGAATTGAGCTTTCTCTATCATTTCTGTCCACTTAAAATAACGACCAGAATTCATATTTATGATTGTTATTGCAATATTTTGTCAAAGTTGCTAACTTTAAATATTTAACGATTCGATAATTTCATTAGCATCCATAGCCAGCTGGTCGATCAGAAAAAAGCGTTAGAATGGAGCAAAAACAGCATCATGTTTAGATGTAAGAGAGTCTGTCTTCTTCATTTAATTTAAAGTACTTTCATTACAAAAAACATTTTGAATTAATGCAGTTACTGATATAACAGAAGTAGTCTGAATTTATTCAATCGAAGTTAGCCGAGGACAAGAAGGGGTAAAACAGGCAACATGAAGACCTACTTCAGACCACGATTATTTTGGAGTTTTTGAGCTTTCCTCTTTGCTACCCCGACTTCATCAATTTAAGCGTAGTACTAGACTGACAGTTAGGTCTCATCATTTTACTGTTGAAACTTCTATTCAAATAGTTCCCTTCTCTCACACTTCTGGCTTACGACCATATCACGTTGAAACACCGGTTCTGATACAGTCACCAAAGTTAAGCAACGTCGAGGCGGATCTGTAGCTAGAGGGGTAGCCGCTTGGGAAAATCGGGTGCTGTAAGTTTGGATGTGCTGGGGGTTTAATGGATAACGGCTCGGAATTAGGAAATAGAAGAGCGGAGTTCCAATTTTAATTGGGTTTGTTGTATTCATTTACTCGCAAATACCCTTGGGAAAGGCATGAAGCCACCTCTTCTCACCCCCAACTATGGATTAATTAGTAAGACTTATAATACTAAATCATCATTACCTGCAAAATATATTACAATGTAAAAATATGTTCTGGTTTTAAATAACATGCAAAAGGGTTGATAAGCTGTAAAAATGAATCAATAAAACAAATACATCCATTTCTATATTTTTTTACCTACTTCATTTTCTTTCTGTGTGCAGGTGAGTTGTTTCCAGTAAATCACGTAGCACATCTTCACGTAGCTGGGGTCCTCTTGCTGAACAAGACTCGTCCTGGGTATGACAATAAACTACATCCGGAAAGAAGGCCTCTTTTCGGGAGATTTAGAAGAGCGTGGAACCACCTCTTAAATGCTGTTGTTCCCAGGTCTACCCCGACCCGGGGTGGTAGCACCTGTTAGGGTCACAGTTAATATCAAATAGTTAACCCAGAAAATAGGGTAAAAACACTATTAAAGTATAAAAATACATTTTTATTGTAAAAAATTCCAGCAATAGATTCTAATAGTGAAAAAGTTACCAAAAGACCCAAGTAAATTAAATTTCGGGATTAAATGACCCAGAAGGTGTTGATATGCCGCTAAACAAACAAAATTAAACTGAACAAGGTATTCCACGTGAGAAATGGAAGAACAACCTCAAGATGGACGAACTCCGATAACCACCAACAACAGTCAACTAATATTGTTTACCCCTGACTTATCTCCTAGTCCATGCTCTGCAGCGAGGATATTAAATCAAGCAGAGTCGCTCCAGTACGGGATGCGAATGACATGAGGCGAAAAATCGGTCTGGTACATGAGCTAAGCTGCCTTTGCGGTGAGCTACAAACCGTGCAGCAGGTCTTGATGTGTGCGGTCCTGAATATGCATGACAACATGACAGAAGCTCACACTGTTTTTACGAACTTGTAATCTTTGATATATCATTGTCTGAAATGCATTTTCACTTGTTTTTGTAGCACCACACGAGATAGCAACAAGACAGAGTCTGGATTATTCAAAATAGATTGTACAAAATGCCCTATGTTGTATATCGGTGAAACATAAAGTAAGAAGAAAATGCATTGCGTTGATCTCATAATTCTCGACAATAAACACAAAAAAAAGAAGTATGCACAATATCGCCGATCATCTCACCACTCGACCCACAAAAAAAACTCAAAACAATACAATAATAGCACAATGCGGTATGCGAGCTAATTCGAAGAAAAATCCAGAGATCTACTGCGAGTTGGCTGATTTAAAATCGAGGAGACGCCAACGGTTCTAATATACATACATAATAAAAACTAACACTATCTGGATTATGGTAGACGGAATTGCTATGGTAATTTAAAATATTGCCCATCTTATCCTCAAAATACCTAAAGTTTTTTCCTTACACACAGTTTTATCTTTCATTTCATGAAGTTGGCGAAACGCGCCGTGTATTATATATATATTATACATAAATTATACATATATTATATATATGTATATTATACATATATATTATATATATTATACATACATATATATATATTATATATATATTATACATACATATATATATATTATATATATATTATACACACATATATATTATATATATATTATACACACATATATATATATTATATATATATTATACACACATATATATATATTATATATATATTATACATACATATATATATATTATATATATATTATACACACATATATATATATTATATGTATATTATACACACATATATATATATTATATATATATTATACATACATATATATATATTATATATATATTATACATACATATATATATATATATATTATACATACATATATATACATATATTATATATATATTATACATACATATATATACATATATTATATATAAATTATACATATATATATATACATATATTATATATATATTATACATACATATATATACATATATTATATATATATTATACATACATATACATACATATATTATATATATATTATACATACATATACATACATATATTATATATATATTATACATACATATACATACATATATTATATATATATTATACATACATATACATATATTATATATATATATTATACATACATATACATATATTATATATATATATTATACATACATATACATATATTATATATATATATTATACATACATATACATATATTATATATATATATTATACATACATATACATATATTATATATATATATTATACATACATATACATATATTATATATATATATTATACATACATATACATATATTATATATATATATTATACATACATATACATATATTATATATATATATTATACATACATATACATATATTATATATATATATTATACATACATATACATATATTATATATATATATTATACATACATATACATATATTATATATATATATTATACATACATATACATATATTATATATATATATTATACATACATATACATATATTATATATATATATTATACATACATATACATATATTATATATATATTATACATACATATACATATATTATATATATATTATACATACATATACATATATTATATATATATTATACATACATATACATATATTATATATATATTATACATACATATACATATATATATATTATACATACATATACATATATTATATATATATTATACATACATATACATATATTATATATATATTATACATACATATACATATATTATATATATATTATACATACATATACATATATTATATATATATTATACATACATATACATATATTATATATATATTATACATACATATACATATATTATATATATATTATACATACATATACATATATTATATATATATTATACATACATATACATATATTATATATATATTATACATACATATACATATATTATATATATATTATACAGATATATACATATATTATATATATATTATACAGACATATACATATATTATATATATATTACACAGACATATATATATACATTATATATATATATTACACAGACATATATATATACATTATATATATATATTACACAGACATATATATATACATTATATATATATATTACACAGACATATATATATACATTATATATATATATTATACAGACATATATATATACATTATATATATATATTATACAGACATATATATATATACATTATATATATATATTATACAGACATATATATATACATTATATATATATATTATACAGACATATATATATACATTATATATATATATTATACAGACATATATATATACATTATATATATATATTATACAGACATATATATATACATTATATATATATATTATACAGACATATATATATACATTATATATATATATTATACAGACATATATATATACATTATATATATATATTATACAGACATATATATATATACATTATATATATATATTATACAGACATATATATATACATTATATATATATATTATACAGACATATATATATACATTATATATATATATTATACAGACATATATATATACATTATATATATATATTATACAGACATATATATATACATTATATATATATATTATACAGACATATATATATACATTATATATATATATTATACAGACATATATATATACATTATATATATATATTATACAGACATATATATATACATTATATATATATATTATACAGACATATATATATACATTATATATATATATTATACAGACATATATATATACATTATATATATATATTATACAGACATATATATATACATTATATATATATATTATACAGACATATATATATACATTATATATATATATTATACAGACATATATATATACATTATATATATATATTATACAGACATATATATATACATTATATATATATATTATACAGACATATATATATACATTATATATATATATTATACAGACATATATATATACATTATATATATATATATTATACAGACATATATATATACATTATATATATATATATTATACAGACATATATATATACATTATATATATATATTATACAGACATATATATATACATTATATATATATATTATACAGACATATATATATACATTATATATATATATTATACAGACATATATATATACATTATATATATATATTATACAGACATATATATATACATTATATATATATATTATACAGACATATATATATACATTATATATATATATTATACAGACATATATATATACATTATATATATATATTATACAGACATATATATATACATTATATATATATATTATACAGACATATATATATACATTATATATATATATTATACAGACATATATATATACATTATATATATATATTATACAGACATATATATATACATTATATATATATATTATACAGACATATATATATACATTATATATATATATTATACAGACATATATATATACATTATATATATATATTATACAGACATATATATATACATTATATATATATATTATACAGACATATATATATACATTATATATATATATTATACAGACATATATATATACATTATATATATATATTATACAGACATATATATATACATTATATATATATATTATACAGACATATATATATACATTATATATATATATTATACAGACATATATATATACATTATATATATATTATACAGACATATATATATACATTATATATATATATTAGACATATATATATACATTATATATATATATTATACATACATATATATTATATATATATTATACATACATATATATTATATATATATTATACAGACATATATATTATATATATATTATACAGACATATATATTATATATATATTATACAGACATATATATTATATATATATTATACAGACATATATATTATATATATATTATACAGACATATATATTATATATATATTATACAGACATATATATTATATATATATTATACAGACATATATATTATATATATATTATACAGACATATATATTATATATATATTATACAGACATATATATTATATATATATTATACAGACATATATATTATATATATATTATACAGACATATATATTATATATATATTATACAGACATATATATTATATATATATTATACAGACATATACATTATATATATATTATACAGACATATACATTATATATATATTATACAGACATATACATTATATATATATTATACAGACATATACATTATATATATATACATTATATATATATTATACAGACATATATATATATACATTATATATATATTATACATATATATATAACATATATTATATATATAATACATATATAGAGATATATAATACATACATACATATATATATAATACATATATATATATAATACACATATATATAATACATATACATATATAATACATATATATATCATACATATATATATATATATCATACATATATATATTATACATATATATATATATATATCATACATATATATATTATACATATATATATATATATCATACATATATATATTATACATATATATATATATATATCATACATATATATATTATACATATATATATATATATATCATACATATATATATTATACATATATATATATATATATCATACATATATATATTATACATATATATATATATCATACATATATATTATACATATATATATATATCATACATATATATATCATACATATATATATATAATACATATATATATATATCATACATATATATATATCATACATATATATATATATCATACATATATATATATCATACATATATATATATATATCATACATATATATATATATATCATACATATATATATATATATCATACATATATATATATATATCATACATATATATATATATATCATACATATATATATATATATCATACATATATATATATCATACATATATATATATATCATACATATATATATATCATACATATATATATATATCATACATATATATATATATATCATACATGTATATATATATCATACATGTATATATATATCATACATGTATATATATATCATACATGTATATATATATCATACATGTATATATATATCATACATGTATATATATATATCATACATATATATATATATCATACATATATATATATCATACATATATATATATATATCATACATATATATATATATATCATACATATATATATATATGATACATATATATATATATCATACATATATATAATACATATATATATATATAATATATCTAATACATATGTATATATGTATATAATACATATATATATATGTACATAATACATATATATATATGTATATAATACATATATATATATGTATATAATACATATATATATAATAGATATATATAATACATATATATATAATACATATACATGTACATATAATACATATATATATATATGATACATATACACATATATATATATATGATACATATACATATATATATATGTTACATATACATATATATATATATATATATGATACATATACATATATATATGATACATATACATATATATATATATATGATACATATACATATATATATATATGATACATATACATATATATATATGATACATATACATATATATATATGATACATATACATATATATATATGATACATATACATATATATATATGATACATATACATATATATATATGATACATATACATATATATATATATGATACATATACATATATATATATATATGATACATATACATATACATATATATATGATACATATACATATACATATATATATGATACATATACATATACATATATATATGATACATATACATATACATATATATGATACATATACATATATATATATATGATACATATACATATATATATATATATATGATACATATACATATATATATATATGATACATATATATATATATATGATACATATACATATATATATATGATACATATACATATATATATATATATATGATACATATACATATATATATATATATGATACATATACATATATATATGATACATATACATATATATATATGATACATATACATATATATATATATATGATACATATACATATATATATATATATGATACATATACATATATATATGATACATATACATATATATATGATACATATACATATATATATGATACATATACATATATATATGATACATATACATATATATATGATACATATACATATATATATGATACATATACATATATATATATATAGGATACATATACATATATATATATATATATAGGATACATATACATATATATGATACATATACATATATATATATATGATACATATACATATATATATGATACATATACATATATATATGATACATATACATATATATATATATATATGATACATATACATATATATATATATATGATACATATACATATATATATATATGATACATATACATATACATATATATATGATACATATACATATATATATATGATACATATGCATATATATATATGATACATATATATATATGATACATATACATATATATATATGATACATATACATATATATATATGATACATATGCATATATATATATGATACATATGCATATATATATATGATACATATATATATATGATACATATACATATATATATATGATACATATACATATATATATATGATACATATACATATATGATACATATACATATATATATATGATACATATACATATATATATATGATACATATACATATATATATATGATACATATACATATATATATATGATACATATACATATATATATATGATACATATACATATATATATATGATACATATACATATATATATATGATACATATACATATATATATATGATACATATACATATATATATATGATACATATACATATATATATATGATACATATACATATATATATATATATATGATACATATACATATATATATATGATACATATACATATATATATATGATACATATACATATATATATATATATATATGACACATATACATATATATATATGATACATATACATATATATATATATATATATGACACATATACATATATATATGATACATATACATATATATATATATGATACATATACATATATATATATATGATACATATACATATATATATGATACATATACATATATATATATGATACATATACATATATATATGATACATATACATATATATATATATATATGATACATATACATATATATATATATATATGATACATATACATATATATATATATATATGATACATATACATATGATACATATACATATATATATATATATGATACATATATATATATATATGATACATATACATATATATATGATACATATACATATATATATATATATGATACATATACATATATATATATATATATGATACATATACATATATATATATATATATGATACATATACATATATATATGATACATATACATATATATATATATATGATACATATATATATATATATGATACATATACATATATATATGATACATATACATATATATATATATATGATACATATACATATATATATGATACATATACATATATATATGATACATATACATATATATATATATATGATACATATACATATATATATGATACATATACATATATATATATATATGATACATATACATATATATATGATACATATACATATATATATATATATATGATACATATACATATATATATGATACATATACATATATATATATATATATGATACATATACATATATATATGATACATATACA
>OZ038518.1:39140022-39162522 GCA_964036315.1 Acanthosepion esculentum
ATATTTTGCTTTAAATAACCTACAAAGGGTTGATAAGATGTAAAAAAAAAAAAAAATACAAAGACCTCCCACCGCTCAAAAAAATAATTCCTTCGTCAAATCTTTTGAAGACAGCCAACAGCAGTAAAAATTAAAATGGATAGCATATCTAACTAGAAGGGAAAATAATGACATAATAAAGAGATTGACTTGCCGTACAAACTTATACAAAATGTTAGGAAGAAAACGCCTATTAATAGTAGAATGAGAATTAACAGATAGTGTCATTGAGAAACCGATTGTTCTGAAAATCTATTTTAAGAGAAAAATTTTGTAAATTTCAACCGACAGTATCACTAACTGTTCGGACAAAGACTGCTAAATATTTCCTGTATGGAAACGTCTTATCTCACTACTGCCATTAATATCACAACTTTGCCCCGTTACTGATTTTATAATTCAAAACTTTAATTTCTTGTACAGATATTCCATACAAGTTTATTGTTGCCTGCATAGAGTGTACAGCAGAATCAGACCGGAAATAGGACAAGAAAAGTGCGGATTATTTAAAGACACTACAACAAGGAAGGTGATATTTATCCTCAGAACTAGCAGCATGGCCCGGCGTTGCCCGTGCTTGATTCAAAAATCGTACGACTCATACAGCAATCGCTATCACTTGACTTAAAATATTTTTGCCCTTCCTTGCCTTTAAAGGAGTGCCCTTTGCCGTGCTGATGTTGCTACATGCCTTACTTCTTGCCTATCTCACACTGCGAATTTTTTCTAAGCTCTATACTAAACATTAAATCTGTTACGAAAAAAGAACTAAACAAAATGAACACAAAACGATCAGCTTTAAAAAAGAACTCGTACCTGGAAAATCCGAATGAAAAAAGAATGTTAACAACAAATACTTTTTCACACCCAACCCAGTTCTGCGGAATCAGAATCAACGTTGTGTTTAAGCAAGCGAATGTGCCAATTGGAGTAAAGTGCCATGCAGATTTAGATTTTTCCCCACTTGTGACGAATGAAGCTATCGATTTTTTTGCATGCTAGCATGCTAGTTAACATTCGTGTCAGTCAGCTGTTGGCTCTCACGCTGGCCAATAGAATCTTCCTGCCTATTCGTGGCAACCAGCTATAGGCTCTCACGCTGGCCAATAGAATCTTCCTGCCTATTCGTGGCAGCCAGCTATAGGCTCTCACTCTGGCCAGTACAAAATGGCCGCAAACTATATGAAAACTACCGTAGAAGCATGAAAAAATCGATTATTTCCACTATCGATGGGAGTTGGGAAATGCAAAGTCGGTCTTGGCCTTTTCACTAACTTGGAAAATGTGCATGTAAATTTTGGTGCAAATCCGTCGAAAATTGCGGCCGTGCATTCGTTACACACTCACACACACACGCACACATATCCTGCCTTTTATAGATAGAGATTATATCACAAAGAGCAATACAAATGCAAAAACATGCCTACCTATGTTTTATAGATTATGCAAATGCATTTGATAAAGTACGTCACAAAGAAATGTTGCAACTGCGAGTTAACCTTGACATATTTGGAAATAACATTGGAATCATCAAGAACCTATGCTACCTGCAAACTATACATACTGATAGAAGCAGTTTCCATTTTCCCTAAAACTTCGTCGTTCAGAATTGTCGAAATTGTTAGCCCTCTACTACGTTTTTAATCCTCCAAGTCTTAAAAAAGACAATCCTTCATCAGCTCGGTCAATACTTAGTGGGTATAAGTGACCTCATACAATACGAAATATGTTTCGGCCTGAAATAATCCACACATTTGCGTGTAATTAAATGTAACGAGCCCGACTTGAATTGGAACTCGGCTCTCTGATTTCTCATGACGAGACGCTATCTATTACACCACACGCACTTTCATTTTTTAAAACATCGCACTCCAAGGAAGGCAATAAAGTCACTAAAGTACAATGGGATAAGCTGTAAAAATGCAATTTTCATTTTCTCTAAAACTTCGACGTTGCTCCATGGTATCCTCCTTATTTTTCTGTAGAATGATATTTCTGTTGCTTCGAGTCTCTTCGTCACATCTGAGAAGATTGTCCAGCATTCACTGCCATATAGGAGGAGAGATACCACGTAACAGTTCAGTAGTTTTTTTCTTTGTTTCTAACAATGCTTTTCTGTTTCTTCATACTTTGCTTAGCTTTTTGGAATGCATCTTTAGCCATCCCAATCCGTCCTCGGATCTCAGTGTTGCACTCCCCGTCCTTTGTTAAATCACTTCCCAGATATTTAAATTGTTTTACTCTGGTATCTCCGATTTGTAATTTGGGATCATCATTTTTCTAACAACCATTTTCTCTTCTTGCAGTTGATATTTAATTCTTTCTTCTAGTTTTCGTTCATTACCTTCTGTGGGTTTTTTTTTTTTAGTTTCCTTCACGTATCTGCAAACAATACTGTGTCATCTGCATATCTTATGTTGTGAAGACTGGCCACTAATGATGAATCCTGGTAAGACTTCTCTCAGAATCGCCTGGATGTGTCGGTTGAATAAGTCCGGTGAGAAGACACATCCTTGTCTTACACCCAGTTCTATTTTTGTATATCTGCTGAGCTCATTTTCTATCCTTATGCAGTCGGTTTGTAGTCAATATAGATTCTTAATTATTCTAATATCCTTCCCAAATATGTGGAGGTTACTGAGCAGTTCAAACAAATCTTTGTGGCGTATGATGAGTATAATTTGCTTGGTATATTTATACCCTAGTGTCCCCCTTCTTTGTAATAATAATAATAATAATAATAATAATAATAATAATCGTGATAAGCAGCTTTAGTATCAGTCCTTCATAGTCAACCTATGAGCTTTTCAGCCCACATCCGTACCTGGAAAGTGACAATACTGTCATTAATAAGAGTTAAAACTGATGAATGCAAGATTTCACAGCTATAGCATCTTTCCTTCATAATCAGCTTATGAATTTTTTCAGTCCAGCCTCGTACCTACAAAGAAACATGGCTGTCATTAATAAGAAGAGGTGAAATTAATGTATATAATAATAATAATAATAATAATAATAATGAATGTGAAATCTTGTAGAAAATGCTGTCGTCCAGGGTTTTTTTTATATTTAAAATTGGGAAATAAATGTAAAAATATATTTAAAGAGTGGTATGAGATAACTTGTAGAAAATTCTGTCGTCCAGGTTTTTATATATAAAAAATTGGTAAATAAATAGAAAAATATATTTAAAGTGAGGTATATGAAACGTTTAGGAAATTCTGTCGTCCCGGGGCTTTTCATATTAAAAATTGGAAAGTAAATGTAAAAAATATATTTAAAGTGAGGTATGTGAAAACTTGTAGAAAATTCTCTCGTCTAGGTTTTTTTTATATTTAAAATTGGAAAATAAATGGAAAAGTATATTTAAAGTGTTGTTATGGAAAGCTTGTAGAAAATTTGGTCGTCCAGGGTTTTTTTATTAAAAATCTGAATGTCTGAATTCCAAACAATAGTAAAAATATAAGTAAAGAAAACATAGTTATGCCTGACAAATAAATCATTTGTATTTACAAACATATGTACATAAATTCAGAAGACTCAAAATGGCGTAAAAGTAGTCTTTAGTTACGTAAAAGTCTTTCGGTAGTTGGTACACAGAAAATGTTGTAGTTTAGAAAAGACTTTAATCGTCAGCGAAGATTACCTGACCGAACGAAATATTATTGTTGGAGGTAATTCGTCCGAAATTGCAGAGACATGTTTCTTTCAATACGCGTTAGTGGAAAGGAAAAGCAATGTAGCCATGTCTTCTCTTGTGTTTGAACGGCTTGGAGACAGTTGCATCTCTGCTCATGAAAGCCAAAATCGTTTTTATAATAATTTTTCTCGAAAACAGGCCCGAGAAAAATAGGACTTCAGTTTTCTTTGATTGGTCAAATATTTCGCATACTGATATTAATTTCTAACCAATAGACACTTTGATTTAAACGGTGTGTCTTGTAGATTCTTTTTGGCATGTTTGCAAATATTGTCTATTATTGGAGAGAAAATAAAGTTTGGGCGTGTTTTATATGGTATGCTTGTTGGGTATGTAACTGTTTTGGAAATAGGGTTTATTTCCTATAATATATGTTCAGGACTATCACATCCATTTTAAATATTTGGATGATGTTCCATCCAAACAAGAAGAATAACCGTTTTTACAAGTTCATTTTTGACATCTCCGCTTGATCCCGTGTAATTTCAGCTTTGTTCACCTTTGGTTTAATCTTAAATTATTTCATACATAAGCTGTAAGAGGCAAGTTTTACGCTACTTTTCCGACTAAGGAAGGCGCTGTCGATCTTATTCGAAATTCTAGCTTTTACCGACTGGTGACTATATGACTATGAGATAGACAATTGAGACGCTCTTTATCGCCTACTCAAATGATATTTGTTTTGTCAGCTTACTCTATTTTTTTTAAGTGGGCGATCTTGATAGGTAAACATTCGCCGAAACGCATTAGCAATTTAAACAACACCTTTTTGTTATGGGCTTCAAACTTTGCTAAACATTGTTTATACTGTCTTTGTCAACTTACGGACTCAAATTCATGTTTGTTTGTTTTTTTTTGTTACGATTTCCCAGCAAAGCTGCACATTTTCCACCCTTATTCAGGGTTGGTTGACCGTGTCTTTTACACGGTGTCAAATCTAATTTTTTACCGAGTCAAGTTTCTTGATGAAGGTAGGGTGGGAGAATCAAAGTTTATTTAAACGGATTGAAATCAAGGGAAGAAATTGTTAGATGTCAGGAAATTTTTTTTTTCAGAGAATTTAGCAAAGGTCTAAGACTTAACTTTGAGTTTTCGGTGTCAGAAGAGGAACTGTATAAAAAAGATCGAGTAATTTTGACTAAATGTGATTTGTTTTTTTTTACGGTTTATCAACTTTTTGCAGGCTATTTAAAGCCACAAATATTTTTAGATTGTAACAATGTTTTTTTTTTATAGATAATAATGGATTTAATGATACAAATCTTACTAATTAACACACAGCTGGAGGAGAAGAGATGGATTCATGCCTTTCTGTTGTGGTAGGATCCACCTAATCTGCATAGGTGACTACCGACTATATAAATAATGGTTGGTACCGGAAGACGGAGGGAGCGAATAGAGAGATCCAGCTAGAGACTCTGCCCGACTGCGACTTAGTCAACACATTCTCCAGGAACGGTCTTCCCAGAATATCCAAAAGACTATATGTAAATATTGTGTACACTTTCTTGTTATAATACATTCTTGTTCTAAGTACATTTTGTGTTGCATTATTATTCCATGCATTAGTCGAGATTCAACAATGAGTCAAGACTCAACACTTTCACAAGGTTATTTGCGCGTAAATGAACCTAACAGGAATTGGAACACGGCTCCCCGATTAACAATTTCGAGCCATTATCCATTACACCACTCACACATCCATGCTTAAAGCACCTGTTATCCCGAAGCGGTCACCCATCTAGCTACTGACCATGTTCGACGTTTCTTAACTTCAGTGTTCATACGGGAGCCGGTGTTTCAAAGTGACGTAGCTGTAAGCCCCAAAGCTAAAGATTCCCCTCTAACTTGTTATTTAGACCACAGCTTAGGAGAAGATATAGTTTATGCCCTTCCTAAGAGCGTTAGTTCGTAAGTGATTTATTGGGTTTTTACGGATTATCAACCCTTTGTGGGTTATTTAAAACTGAAACATATCTTGGTGGATTATAAGAATGATACATTTTTTTTTGGCAGGGGAGTGACTATTGCATTAACAGTTTTTTTTAGAGTAACAATGATTTTTCTCGATACAAGTCCTACTATTTAACCCCTAGTGTGGGGAGATGAAATCATGCCTTTCCCAATTATATTTGCGTGTAAGTAAATGTAACGAGCCCGATTTGAATTGGAACCCGGCTCTCCGATTTCTCATTCCGAGACGCTAAAACACCAGACGCATATTCATTTTTTTAAACATCGCACTCCAAGGAAGGCAATAAAGTCACTAAAGCGCAATGGGTTACTGAGCGTAAGAGAATATGAGAACAAACAAAACACTATTAAGAACAATAAAAGAACAGGAATTAAGAAAACAGATGATAACGCATTTAAATTTTTGAAGATCAATGTTGACTGGAAAGCAAGAAGCCAGAAGAGAGTTCCACATGCGAGAAATGCGAAAGAAGAAACTGTTAGCATAGAACTTACGGTTACATCTAGCAATTTAAACGGCAAAATGATTAGACCTTACCGCCAATCTAGGACTGCACTTGAATTTATAAAGTCTAGGTACCATATAGGAGAGCTCATCAGAGCAGTCACAATTATAGAAAAGGCACAAGGAAGCTACGCTACGGCGGTGGGAAAGTGGCTGAAGCCGAGACGCCGGGTCAGGACCAATAACATTGCATTTTTTTTTTAAAATATTTTATAAAATTTTTTTAAATACATAACAGAAGCACCAGAACAGATTTGGCAGCAGTATTCAATGCATAGACGAATGGTAAACTTAAAACATATTCTAGCGAGAAAAAATGTCTAGCATCACACAGTGAACCAAGTTTCCTAGCAATGGATTCAGTATAATCTTTCTACTTCATATCAACGAAAAACGTTACCCCGAGAAGCCGCATGGAATCACTCTTCTGGAGGTTAGCATCAGCCATACTGATGGAAGACAAAAATATTCGAAAATGAAGACAACAGAGTAGGCTGGGATTTGAACCGGTTTCTCAAATTTCCCATTGATATCCATTACGCTACTAATCTATCGTGCAATCTAAATCGCTTTTAGATAGAACTTTTTAATTTTGCCTATGTTCTACATAAAATGTGTTTTATGTCATGTATTCCGAAAACAGCTGTTGTATGTTTAATGTAAACTACAGTTCAAAGGTTTGAGGCCACCCCTGGTAATTTTTGAAATTGGATCAAAAAGTAGTTGTTTTGTAAAAAGAGAAAATTATTGCATATAGCTAAAAAAGTAAGAGATGATTTTTTTTATTAGAAATTTTAATAGGACAAAAAGAAAAAAAAATGTTTTATGATTAAATTTTGCTCTCGTCAACATATTCTCCTTTAGCCTTGATTACTGCAGCCCAAATTTTTGACATTCGTTACAAAAGTTTCTCAAAAAGTTTGATAATTGATTCCATTCTTTTTTTCAATGACTCCAAGAGCATTTTTTCACTCTTTTCAATTCAAATTCAACCCATGCTAACTTCTGGAGTGGCTTCAAACTTTTGAACCGTAGTGTAATTACATTGATAATTATTTATCTACAGCTCACACCAGGTGCTCTAAATTTCATGTTTCATTAGAAACGAAGAAAAGAGTACTGAACTTTTATGCAATATTGGCCCTTCAATATGGCAGTGAATGTTTGGCAATTTTATAGATGATGAAATTTGATTAGATTGATGAGTTTTCTACGGTTTATCAACCGTTTGCAGGTTATTTAAAACCAGAAAACTTTTTAGATTGTAATAATTTCTATGGCGGGGAGGTAATAATGGCTTAGTGATAAAAGAAAATAATTGACCCATAACTAGGTGGGGAAGAATTGGTGTCATACCTTTCCCAATGGTATTTGCGCGTAAGTGAATATAACGAATACAGCTGTATTTGAAACTCGGCTCACCGATTAACAATTCGAGCCTGGTATCCCCAAGCGGTCAGCCATCTAGTTACTGACTCGACTCGACGTTCCTTAACATCATTGATCATCCGGGAACTAATGTTTCAACGTAATATGGCTGTATGCCAGAAATGAAAAAAAAAGTCTTGAGGTGACAGTTCTACAGAATGATGCTGAGAATACCATGGAACGAACAGGTAAGCAACGACAAAATCTCAGGGAAAATGGAAACGAAAAGTACACTTATAAACATCAGAAATCGACTGTTGAACTTTATAGGGCACATAATGAGGAAAGTGGGCTTGGAAAATTTGATACAAACAGGAGATACTGGAAGCATGAGGGATAGAGGAAAAGAACGCATGACCCATCTATCGAACTTGTGTAAAATAGATGGCAGAAAATTGTTTAGGAGAGATAACAAAAAATGAAATTTACTAAGACCTACAAAGGACAGGAAATTGTGGAGAGCCATGATCACTTCAAGAGACAAGGCACATAAAGAACAAAAATAAGAAAAAGCTTGTGTAAACGAGCAGTAGAACAGGATTTAGGAGAGATAACAAAAAGAGAACATTTATTATGAGTTAGAAAGGACAGGAAATTGTGGAGAGCCATGATCGCCATCGTCTTGAAGAGACAAGGTACATGAAGAAGAAGAAGAAGAAGAACGAGCTGTGTAAATGGACGGCAGAACAGGATTTAGGAGAGATAACAAAAAGAGAAAATTTGTTATGAGTTAGAAAGGACAGGAAATTGTGGAGAGCCACGATCGCCAATGTCTTGACGAGAGAAGGTACATAAAGAAGAAGAAGGAGGAGGAGGAGTTTGTAGAAATGGACGGCAACAGAGGATTTAGGAGACACCGAAAAGACAAAATTTATTATGAGTTAGGAAGGACAGGAAATTGTGGAGAGCCGTGATCACCAACGCCCTGAAGAAACATGGCGCATAGAAGAAGTTAGGCTAAACTAAAAAAAAAAAAATGCTGGCAGTATTTTGTGCAGCTAGCAGAAATCCACCCGAAATATAATCGAGAAAGTCTGTTCTTAAGTCGTTGTCGGAGAGCTGTTCGCATGTCACGTGGATATCGCCCTGATGTAAACGGGTATTTACCTCATCCCACGGCGAATCCTTTTCACCTTCGAGTGAGGAGAGCGACCTGAACGTTTGTCATGCTGTCAGTCCGAATTACATCACATTACATGGAGGCAGTGGAGAGGGAGGGGATCGCTGGGTTCACGAGGGACGACAAAGGGATCAGAGTCAGTAGAAGGGAGAGGAAGTACGGAAGGTAATGGTTGGCGGTGGTGGTTGTACACAGCCTCCTCCCTTATTCGCTTCGATGCGTTTCTACACCCTTGACGACCACGACTACGACAGAGACCACGAGCAGAAAAGATTGGGTCACGAAACCGAATATAACTGTCCCATAAAGACAACCCTAACCATTAAAAAGAAAAAAAGGGACATCAAACTATGTGGCGGTGACAAAAATTAAAAGTCTACAAGAATCGTCTTCGGCTTTGACAAATGTAAAAAAGATATTAGTGTCGTAAAATAGGATATCTAAAGATGATAACCCCCCCCCAAATAGAATTAAAATAATTATTCTGTTTATTAATCAATTTTTTTACTCTTCTGTTGTACTACCAATTATGTACTCTCTAATTCTGTTGTGCTAGCAATGTTGTACTCTCTTGACTTATGTTGTTCTAGCAATGTTGTACTCTTTACTTATGTTGTTATAGCAATATCGTACTCTCTTATGCTGTTCTAGCAATGTTGTACTCTCTTATGTTGTTCTAGTAATGTTGTACTCTCTTATGTTGTCCTAGCAATTTTGTACCCTCTTTACTTGTGTTGTACTAGAAATGTTGTACTCTTTACTTTTGTTGTACTAGCAGTGTTGTACTCTCTTATGTTGTATTAACAATGTTGTACTGTTATGAATAATCAAGAGTGGTCTCCCCTTGTTTTGTTAGTCTCCTCTTTCAGAGAGCTATTTCTGTTTACTGGGACTATAAAAGCACACTATACTTTGTATTCCCAGTTGAATAAATCTTTCTTATTTCCTACACTTGCGTACTTTTGTCATTACACTCTTTACTCCTGTTGTACTAGCAATGTTGTACTCTCTGTTATGAATAATCAAGGGTGGTCTCCCCTTGTTTTGTTACTCTCCTATTTGAGAGAGCTATTTCTGTTTACTGGGACTATAAAAGGACACTATGCGTGAACTTTATTATTCTCAGTTAAATAAATCTTTCTTAAAGGCTACACCTGCGTACTTTTGTCATTATACTCTTTTTACTTCTGTTGTACTAGCGATATATTTGAAAATTTCACAGTTCACTTATTTGAATTTTTTGATGAATCAGAATTCTGAACTGAAGGACTCAACCCCGTGCGAGTTCTACGACTATGAAATATCCGCGGAAATTCCCCTATTGCGTTGTTAAATATTTGAGCTTTACATCTTAAACAAAATATTGCAATAACATTAATACATGTAAATATATTACAACCCTTTTTATTTACATGCATAAATATTTAAACTTACATTGTTAAACATGTTTAAATATACATATTGTTTAGAAAATAAGAAGTTTAGAACGGCACATGATCAGAATATATCTGCTGCCCCAATACACTAAATACATGTATACGTACACATATTACATACATGTACATTCCCTCGATATATACCGCTGCATACACATATACGCATTATAGAGGTTGTTTTTATATGTTTACCATTACACGCATATTCATACATACTATTATTTATATACACCTGTACGCACTTATGTATGTCTATAAAATCAACCATATAATCCTTGACGAATACGAAAATTGAAACGTTGCACAAACACACTGTCAAGCCTTACCAGTAAGCAAATCTGTGGTCAATCTGCAAGGAGCGACTTCGTGGAATGGACATACGAAGTACCGACATGTGCACTGGATCATGTTTCATTGGAAAAATACGACAAAGTAAATAACAGAAGGTTTCATTTTGTTTCAATTAATTTGCACCAGGGTGTAGAGTGCGTTTTTTACGCAAAAAATACGCAGTCGCACTATACACAGGTAATTTTTAAGAGGTTAAAAATCATGTCTTTTCGGTGACCTGACTATAAACAGATAAGTTTTTTTTTGGGAGGGGTTAAAATTCATGCAAAGGAAACTGGGGTCGTGTTGTATATGAAGTCGGCTTATCCCGTATTAATTCTTGTCTTATCTACTCCACTTATGCTAAATTAATGATAATTTATAAATGCTGATTATTATCTCAAAAGATCTTGTAATGAGTATCACCAACTTGTCAGCAACATTTGTTCTTAAGCTACATTCAATTAGATTTCACACGAATTTTAAGTCTTTGGTCACATCTTTAATTTCAATAAATTATGTCTATCATATAATAATAATCTTTGCCGTCATATATCTCCAGACTAAGGCTAGTTTAGTAAACACCTATTTGGATAAATCCAAATTCGTTTACAAGATTCAAGCAGCTGCACAGACGAATCATACGATGGACACTGACTGGTCAGACCCAACTGTTAGCCACTATGTTGATGATGAGCGCTCTTTATCAGAAATCTATGTTAAGAAAAAAAAAAGAAAAAAACATGACTCTATACAGACTCCGCTTATTTAGTATTTAAGAAATATAACGAGTTCTTTGGAAAAGATAACGAAGCTTTTGTTGTCTTTTCACGGTTTTGAATTCAGAGTTGTTTTTCTCCGAAACTGGCTGCCACACAAAACTAGAGAGCCTAGTCTACCCTGCTATTTATCCTACAGATCGAGTTAAGTAGACGAGGAAAAGATTCTTTTTTTCCCCACAAGGACAGAGTGCCAAGTGAAAGGAAAGCGATAGACTAGTCCGGGATTTTTAACTCTGTTCGCAGATACCATTTGCGCGCCGATAACCTTTACGCTACCCGCACGTCTCATCCTTTTTTATCTAACGCATTTGAAAATTCGTTTGGAATTCTGAGGTGAGGTAATTTCATTATAATGGTTGTTTGCTGGCTGATTTTGTTAAACGGCATCTCAACACCTCTACGTGTTATTTAATGCCGAAATTTAAATATTTTGCACTCAATTTTATATTAATTTTAGAGAAAAAGGATAGTTTTAGCAAGACAGGTTTTACTAATTAACCCATAGCTAAAGGGAGGAGGTGGATTTATACATTTTCCAAGGATATTTGCGCGTAAATAATTATAACTGGAATTGGAACTCGGCTCCCCGATTAAGAATTCCGAGCCATTATCCATTACACTACGCGCATATCCAAGCTTACAGCACCTGATATTCCCAAGCTGGAACCTATCTAGGTAGTGATCAGGCTCGACGTTGCTTAACTTAGGTGATCGTATGGAAACCGATGTTTCAACGTGACGTGGCCATGAGCCTTTTCATTATTCCACGAATTATTCAGACTTTTATGTGCCGTGTACATTCAGAGCGTGGGAGAACATAGCCCTTCACAACTTCCTATCTCTTAGTAACTTTTCTCCTTTTGCCATCCTTCCCACCTCGGCTCCAGCATTCATCCGCATGTTCGTCTCTGATAGGTCGCCTGCTATTTCTACCTGTCCCTTTTGAGATTATATATATATATATATATATATATATATATATATATATATATATATATATATATATATATATATATATATATATATATATATATATATATATATATATATATATATATATATAAAGAAAAAAAGAGAGAGAGAGAGAAAGCAGGCACGGTGGAGTAGTGGATAGCGACTCGGACTGTAGAATTGAAGAGTCGAGTTTGAATTCAAGTCGAATCCTTGGGAAAGTTATTAATCTTTTTCTCGCTCCAGCTATGGGTAAATAACAGGACAGACTGCTTTTCATAGGCTTGGATGGCAACTGGAGAAGGAAAACTCTGAATTCAAAACCTGCCGGGGGTCGTTTGGGGAACTTGTGGCACGTAGTGCACCAGGTCTCTTTATTCGACCCTTCAAAAAGTGTGGTTGGTTCTGCACAATGCCTTCACCACTATAATCAAATCATATGTGCTGATGTCTGGCTGTCGGTTCCTAGGAACGGAGCTGTTTGACCCTCATATGCCGAATAAGACGAGAAAGTCCACCATTATATATATATATATATTTGTCATCCACAGACAGACTGTTTCGCAGCTCATCAGTGTGGCTAGACGTCCGGTTGCCTCTAGCTAGGATCAAAACCAGACTGAATTGGCGTCAGTCGGAACTTCTACCACTAAGCCGTCGGCTCACGAATGAAGGTAATTTTAGCGTGTTTATTTTCAGATTTAGATAAACACACAGTGACTCAATTCTGCCGAAGAGTCATGCAATTATATATCTTACTGTTCTTTCTTTTTGTGTGTGTATATATATATATATATATATACACACACACAAAGAAAGAACAGTAAGATATATAATCCGGTGTTCTTATAGTTATTTTTTATTTTTACAAAATAGTGCTCAATGTAAATTTACAGAGCAGTAATATTATAAATTAACTGATTTAAAATATGTTTTTTTTCGCTACACAGTAATAACCAGGTTTCAAAAATGGAAGCTAAAAGCTTCAGATTTAATTTTGTAATTAAATTAAAAACATTAGTTCCATTTCATCCTCAAACGAATTTTGGAGTAACTTCTTTTTAAATTTACTGAGTTTTAAAGGCACGGCAAAGATTCATAATTCACTGTTTCCAACGATACAGAGAAATCCACACATCCAGATAAGGGGTGGTAGCGTGTTCATTTTCATTAACTTTTGTTGTATCAGTTATTAGTTACGTTCGAAAAAGGGGTTATGTTTAGGTAGGGTAGAGATGTATTTTCAACGAATTCTGACATTCGTTAAATGCATGTAGTCTGGGTTTTTAAAATTTTTATTGTTAACGGCAAAAAAATTCTTACGGCATTTTTTCTATTTGTATACTTAAAGATTTTTTGGGGATGTTTAGGTTTGAATACGTTTTATTTAACTACAATTTTAAAATATAATTATAATAATTTAATTTTTAATAGGCTATATTCCCTTTTCAAACAAGTAAATATATTAGAATTACTTACAGTATGTAAAATTATTTTTTCATATCAAGTATAAGTATGTATATTACCAGGTCCAATTTTTTAAAATTTTATATTTAAATATTATTTAAGTAAAATTTATGACAATGACTGCAAAAAATAGCTAATTTATTTCTCTGATTCAGTAATCTTTTATTTTTTATAAACTTAGTAATATATAGTTTCTCATGTATGTACAAAGGACATGGGTCATTTAATGGCCTACATATTCTAGCATTTCATATTAATTTAATTTTACTGTAGGTGTTTTATCGGATTCTTTTAAGTGCTTGAAGTACTTTGAGAGAGGTGTTAAGGTTAGAATATGTTTTATTTAACTACAATTTTAAAAGATGTTTAGGTTAGAATTCGTTTTATTTAACTACAATTTTAAAATATTTTCACTGTTAATTTTAATAGACTATATTTTTTTTTATAAAACAAATAAATGTAATAGAATTACTTACATTATATAAAATTATTTTTTCACATCAAATATAAGTATGTCGAACTTTTTAATTTTATTTTTAAATATTATTTAAGGAAAAATTTGTCAATGACGGCAAAAATTTGCTATTTCATTTCTCTGATTAAATAAATTTTTATTTTTTATAAACTTAGTAATATATAGTTTCTCATGTATGCACAAAAGACATGGGTCATTTAATGACCTACATATTCTAGCTTTTCTTATTAACTTCCATAAGTTACTCCAAAATTCGCTTGAAGATGAAATGGAACTAATGTTTTTTATTTAATTACAAAATTAAATTCGAAGCTTTTAGCTTCCATTTTTGAAACATGGTTATTACTGTGTAGCGAAAAAAAACCATATTTTAAATAATATAATTAAACAACATTTCTTAGAAAAACATAGCCATGTACGTAATATTAGACAGATATTAGTTGATAACATAACAATACTCACACATACACATAGTAAAAAGAACCTTAAAATATGGGAAGCCATCTACATTAAAACAAAGCAACCCACACTCAAAAAGATTACATTTCAAACCAGTCACAACATATAACAATGCATTGAAACACATGGTTTTGTTGATAACATTTCTTTCTCTCCTATGGTCATATACAACATCGTAGAAATGCATTACGAATTTACAACCTGCGTCTGTTATTCCGCGACTGTTATCGTTGCATAGCAGATTTCTATGTAAACAACAGGATGTCATCATTGATGGTGAACATCGCTGTTATAATGTCCATATAACCACTCTGAAGATGGCTCATGTGAGCCGAAAACTTAGATCGAGGAACAGCATAATAAAAAAAATATCCAAATGTTGGACAGTTTTTGTCTTTATTTTCTCCCGAAACTAAAGCCACTATACGAAGCTTAAAACGAGTCATGATCAAACATAATAGATATTCGTTGTCTGTTATATTTAATATAATATATCTCCCTCCTTATATATAGTGATTTTCTAAGCCCGGCTTAGATGTGAACAGCTTCTTCCCGCGAACCACTTCCCAATGGGAGAGATTCCGAAGAGGATGTTTTCGCAATCGATACAATCTTAACCTGTTCAAATTAACTGTTATTTTCCCCTTATATATATATATATATATATTAGGCAAGCTTTCTAACCATTACACCACGCGCATATATATATATATATATATATATATATATATATATATATATATATATATATATATATATATATATATATATATATATATATATGTATATATATATATATACGTGGTGTAATGGTTAGAAAGCTTGCCTAATATATATAAGGGGAAAATAACAGTTAATTTGAACAGGTTAAGATTGTATCGATTGCGAAAACATCCTCTTCGGAATCTCTCCCATTGGGAAGTGGTTCGCGGGAAGAAGCTGTTCAAATGACACATACTTCTCGCCGATGGAATACGGAGGGAATGAAAGTGGTTTGTTACTATGTAAGTGGCATGGCGGGTTCTAATATGTACTCAAATATAGCAACAGTCCTCCATTTTCGGCATGATCTGACACTTTCGGTGATTTTGAAATTTGCCAAGCCATCTTTGCTCATTATGGATCCAAGAAATTTGGTCAGCTTCTTCCGGATTCATTGTTTTTCTTGTTTGCATTTTCCTGAAAAACTTCTTCGTGCTTTGGTCATGATATTCACAACGTCTCGCTCTGTAGAATCACATTTGTGTTGCCATAATTGGAAATGGAACTCGGCTATCCGATTAACAATTTCGAGTCGTTATCCATTACAACACACGCAAATCCAAACTTACAGCACCTTGTATTCGTAAGCGGTCACCCATCTAGATACTGACAAGTCTCGACGTTGCTTAACTTCAAGAATTTCTAAACACCTTGCAGAAGCACCAGGGCAGTTTGGACAGTAATATTCAATTCATGGACGCATGGTAGACCTATAAATGTCTAAGATAGTTTCTAGCACGATAGATTGAACCAAATTTCCTAACAGCAGACCGAGCAACCGATTCAATATAAGCTTTCTAATGAAATTCTGAGATTAAATTTTCTTACATTTATTAGAATGACAAGTAGTTTATAATCGTTTTCTTTTATTTTTAAATAGCAGCCATACCCAGCTGGTCGATCAGAAAAAGCGTTCAATTAGAATGGAGCAAAAACAGATGTTAGATGTAACAGAATCTAACTTCAGTTACTTGAAAGTAATTTCATTAAAAAAACATTTTGAATGAATGCAGTTACTAATATAATAGAAGTGGTCTATATTTATTCACTCCAAGTAAAACAGGCAACAGGAAGACGCACTTCAGCCCACATTTATTTTGGAGTTTTTGAAATTAATTTTGTCAGTGTGCTACTAGGGATGTAAAAGAGGATACATTTATAAAGCAATTGTTAAGTTTGATGGAAATTTGTTGAAAGATCAACGAAAAATAAGAAAGAAAACAGTAAAAATCGTCCATTTTTGCTATTTACGCGGGTTTTCACTATATGGATGGACTCAATTATCAAGTGAAATGACTGTTAAACAATCAACTTATTGTTGGCTATAAGTGAGTGAAGTTTGTATTAGATTGCTTGAAAATTGAGGGAGTTTTTAGTTTAAAATTTGTGTTGAATTTTTAGTTTAAAATTTGTGTTGAAATCGATTTTTCGTTTTTCGCTAAATGCAGTTGCGTAGTAACAAAAATGAGGTATCGTTGAGCTCGTCATGATGCAAGTAACCTACATACCGAGTTTAAACTAAATCGGAGGAAAATAGTTGAATTTATCAATTTTTGATCGGCTTTATCGATTATCGATTTTTTAAAAAAATGATCGATTTTTTACATTGTACAATATATGTGCCAAGTTTGGTCAAAACCGGTTGGATGAATCTCGAGTGAAAAGGTATCACACAGACACACATACATCTTCTTTTTATATATATATATATATATATATATATATATATATATATATATATAGAGAGAGAGAGAGAGAGAGAGAGAACGCCAATAAACTCTCCGGTCTTCCTCATGTTGCCTGAGTTGCCAAGATGAAGTATAGCCTTTATCGTAGTAATCCTTAGAACAAATAATTGCAGCTTTTAACCCATATAATGAGGGTATCTTGTTGGTAGCAGACACATAAAAAAACTACAGAAAAACTTACCGAAGGTCGCGAAGGAAAGCGAGAAGAAAGGACTAAATATTAACAGGAAGAAGACAGAATACATGGTTGTTAGCAAAAGGCATAGCCCAAAATGCCAATTGCAAATCGAGGATACCATAATCGAACAAGTGCGGAAATTTAAATATCTGGGAAGTGTTTTAACAGGGGACGGAAAGTGTGGCACCGAAATCCGAAGGCGCATTGGGATAGCCAAAGATGCCTTCCAAAAGCTAAGCAGAGTAATAAAAAATAGAAAAAAAAATGTTAGAAACAAGGAAAATAGCTCGAAACTGTTACGTGATATCCATCCTTCTGCATGTCAGTTCGCGCTGGACAATCTTCTCAAAGATGAAGTAAAGACTTGAAGTAGCAGAAATGTAGTTCTACAGAAAGATGCTGAAGATATCAGACTGAAGATGTGAGTAAGGACAAAGTTTTAGAAAAAAAATGGAAACAAAAAGGAAAATTATACTTAACATCAAGAAGAAACAGTTGAGGGTTTCTTGGCCACATAATCTTGGAAAATCTGGTACTCACAAGACAGGTTGAAGGCAGGAGAGACAGAGAAAAACAGCGCGTAACATATTTAGTCAAATTGACCAAATGGATGGCGGGAACAGGGTTTAAGAGAAATAACTGAAAGACAAAATTTATTAAGAGCTAAAAAGGACAGGAAGTTGTGGAGAGATACGATCGCTTAAGCCCTGAAGAGAGACAGCACATAATGAAGAATGAAGCGACAAACCATTCTATGAATGTTGTAAGAATAATATCGATGTAACCTATGAGTAACTATAGTGATTTTCCAAGCGTAGCTTAGATGCGGCACAAGGCCGAAAGTGGGGAGACCCAGTGAGGATCGAACTCACTACTCATCGTAATTGTTTTAGCGAGACAAGCTTGCTAATCATTACAGAACCTCGAGGTGCCCCAACATATAAGTAACTTTAGTCTTAATGAAAGCTACCGATTACACTACCAAGTCTATGGGCGGAGGGCAAACGGCGAGTAAAAAAAGTGAGGGTTTGCCCGTTCAGAGAGACTCATATAAAAAAAAACGAATTTAAAAATATTTATCTTGCATATATTAAATCTAGATTATGGTAATTTTACAAGCGTAGCTTAGATGTGGCACAAGGACAAAAGTATGGAGCACCAAGTGAGGATCGAACTCACTACTCACTCGTAATTGTTTTAGCGAGACAAGCTTGTTAATCATTACAGAACCTCGAGGTGCCCCAACATATGAGTAACTTTAGTCTTAATGAAAGCTGCCGAACTGCTATGTCTCGTATGGCAATAAATGCTGGACAATTTCCTCACAGATTAAAAGAAAACAAGAGTAGAATGAATAGCTGCCAGCGAGCGGGACACCCCACGATGCGAGCTACGGATTCGCGATGCCAGAATCAAGCAATTGGGAAAATTTTAATATCTCGGAATTATCTTAATAGAGCACAGAAAATGTGACACCGAAATCCGAAGGCAGGTTGGAATATCGAAATATGCTTAGCAAAATATGAGCAAAATATCAGAAGAAAGGACTAAACATCTATTGCAAGAAAACAGAATGCATGGTTGTTAGCAAAAGGGACATCCCCAACATTCTTTCTTTTTATAAGCCATGTCCTTTCAGGACGTAGGCGATCATGACTCTACCTCCCTCTATCTCTTGCAGTTCTCAGAAAGTTCCTTCCCTCTGCTTCCTCCCCCCCCCAGACCACGTTCTGTCGTCTACCTACTCAAGCTCGCCAGGTATGTGACGCGCTGCTTTCGCTTGTCTCTCTCTATTCGACCCATGAGTATCAGATTCTCCTGGCCTTCCTTCCTCATTATGCGTCCCAGAAACTTCAACAGCCTCTTCCTGGTGTTAAGAACAATCCTCCCCCTTGTTTGCATCCTCTCTAAGACCTCATCGTTGCGTATACACTCGCTCCATGATATCCTTAGCATCCTTCTGTAGAACCACATCTCCGTCGCCTCGAGTTTCTTCTTCACCATTGAGGAAATCGTCCAAAATTCGCTGCCGTAAAGAAGGACTGATGCCACGTAACAGCTCAGTATTCTTTTCTTTGTTACCAAAGAAATCCTCCTATCTCGCAATACTTTTGGAAGCCTTGGTGTTAAGCACGAACACCAATCTCCAGTGGGGAAATAACTAACCCAGCCATCAAAGCATTGCCTCGAGAGAGTTAATCTTTCTTTTCATATGCCATGTCCTTTCAGGACGTAGGTGATCATGGCTCTCCACCTCCCTCTATCCCTTGCAGCTCTCAACAAGATCCCTTCCTCTGCTTCCTCCCCAGCTTCCTGTCGTCCACTTGCTTAAGCCCGCCAGGTAGGTCATGCGTTGTTTTCCCTCGTCTCTGTTTCCCTCTATTCGACCCGTGAGTATCAAATTTTCCAAGCCCTCCTTCCTCTTTTGGTGTTCCAGAAACTTCCGCTGCCTCTTCCTGATATTAAGTATAAGCCTCCTCTTTGTTTGCATCCTCTCTAAGACCTCATCGTTGCACACAGGCTCGATCCATGATATTCTTAGCATCCTTCTGTAGAACCACATCTCCGTCGCCTCGAGTCTCTTCGAGTCTCAACATTCGCTGCCGTAAAGAAGGACAGATGTCACGTAACAGTTCAGTATTCTTTTCTTTGTTACCAAAGAAATCCTCCTGTCCCCAACATACAAATTGCAAATTGGGGATACCAAAATCAAACAAGTACAAACATTTCAATATCTGGGAAGTTTTTTTTAACAGAGGATGGAAAGTGCGACAGTGAAATCTGAAGATGCTTTGGGATAGGCTAAAGATGCCTTCCAAAAGCTAAGTAAAATATTAAGAAACATAACAATTTCCTTAAAAACAAAGAAATGTGTGCTGAACTGTTATGTGCTGAAAATTTCCTCACAGACGAAGAAGTGAATGTAGACCATAGAAATGTGGTTCTACAGAAGGATGTTGAGAATATCATGGCCAGCGCGAGTGAACATCGAGAAAGTCTTAAATTAAATAGGAACAAAAAGGGATTAGATAAAGACAGCTGAAATTTATTGGAAACATAACGAGGAAGGAGAACTGGGAGAATTTGATACACACAAGACATATGGAAGGCAAAAGGGGGACAGGAGCGGGTAGCGGACCACCTACCTGATGAGCTTTTCTGAATAGATGGTGGGACGATGGTTGGGTAGGATAATAAACTGACTAACGTTACTAATAACTAAATGTACATTGGAATGGCAAAAGATGCATTCAAAAACTAAAACAAAGATCTGAGAAACAGAATTCTCACAGGAGACAAAGAAAACAGTGCTAAACTGCTATATAATATCAATCCTTCAATCAGGCAATGGATTCTGGACAATTTCCTCACAGATGAAAAGGACACTTGAAGCAACAGTGATATGGTTCTACAGAAGGATGCTGAGAATACCGCGGACGGAGCATGTGAGCAAGGAGGAAGCTTTAAGGAAAATGGAAACGAAAAGTAAACAAACTTAAAATCAAAAATGACACTTCAAATCTCTGGAACGCATAATGAGGTAAAGAAGGCTCGGATAATTTGAGACTCATATGACATATTGCACGTAAGAGAGGTAGAGAGAAACAGTGAGGTATCTCGTAATACAAGCTCGTGAAAACGCAGGACAGTAGGGAGATAAAGATTGATTGGAGTACAAGAGGCTGTGGAGGGTCATGATCGTCCACGGTTTATAGCCATGTCGCGTTGAAATACCGATTTCCATACGATCGCAGAAGTTAAACAACGTCGAGTTTGGTTAGTAACTAGATGGGTGACTGTTTGGGAATGCCAGATGTTGTAAGCTTGGATGTGCGACTGGTGTAATGGATAATGGCTCGGGATTGTTAAACTGCCAACTGTATACAACTGTCAGTCTACCGAAGTTAAGCAACGCCGAAACTGGTCTGGGCCTAGATGGGTGACCGCTTTGGAATACCAGGTGCTGTAAGCTTGGATGTACGAGTGGTGAAATGGATAATGGTTTGAAATTGTTAAACTGTCAATTGCATGCCACTGTCAGTCTACCTAAGTTAAGCAACAGCGAAACTGGTCAGGGCCTAGATGGGTGACCGCTTTGGAATATCAGGCGCTGTAAGCTTGGATGTGCGACTGCTGTAATGGATAATGGCTCGGAATTGTTAGTCGGAGAACAGAGTTCCAATTCTTGTTGGGATGGCTATATTCAATTACACGCAACTACCCGTTGACAAGGTATGAATCTAGATAGTCTCCTCCAGCTATGGGTTAATTAGTAAGACTTGTATCACTAAACAATTATTATCCCTAAAAAATTCTTAAAATCTAAAAATATTTTCTGGCTTTGATTAACCGTTAAGGGGTTTATAAACCGTAGAAAACGAATCAATGAAATACTGATTAGCTACACAGGCATGTCTTTTAGATTTATTTACATTCCCTGGTGTATAAATGTATAGAAACGACCGTGGCCAAAAAGTGAGGGATTAGTTTACCTGTCTGTTTAATATAAAATTGATCCCCCACTTTATATCCACATTATAATTTCTTGTTTGTTGATGAGCCGTAGAAAACGAATCAATGAAATACTGATTAGCTACACAGGCATGTCTTTTAGATTTATTTACATTCTCTGAAATATAAATATATCGAAACTACTGTGGCCACACAGTGGGGGTTCAGTTTATTTATTGATTATCAAATAGAATTGATCACCTACTTTATATCCGCATTATAATTTCTTGTTTGTTTAGCAAATTCTGATTAGGGATGAATCCAGCTATTCTCCCCGCCAGCTATGGGTTAATTAGTAAGACTTGTATCATTAAACTATTATTATCTCCAAAAAATTCCTACAATCTAAATATATATTTATTGATTTAAAGAACCTGCAAATGTTTGATAAGCCGTAGAAAACGAATCAAAGATCTCACACGTCCAGGAGGGAAATTTCCATTTTTGGAGAACTTATTTTTTTCAGTTAGTGGCCTTTCCGGCCTTTATTGTGTTGTATGAAATTCTAAGCATATTCTTTATTCGATTAATTTTTCAAAGTGTTATCTTCATTTTATTGTGTTAATTACCATTTTGACCAATATACTCTGCACCGTTCCTAGCGTTTTCTGAAGTTCCGAGATGATTAGATTAT
>OZ038518.1:39167522-39265022 GCA_964036315.1 Acanthosepion esculentum
CCGCCACTTGTTTGATTTTATGACATTTCGAGAAAATCATTTTTATAGTGCTCAATATTTACAATAGTTATAAAGACAAGTACTTGGAGAGTTTAAATCATCAATTTATTTTAGTCAAACAGGACCCCCAGTTACAGAAAAACTGCTCTGAATCGTAAAAAAATGAAACAAAACTAAGACATGATTTAATCAGAAATGCTTTTAATTGCTTTTATGAATTAAATATATTATGAACACTAAAATTTAAATATTCAAAAAATTTCCATTAATTTGTAGGGGTCAAGTGATATTTTTATTAAATAAAAAGTGTATTTATGAACGAATGGAAAAGCTTACTACCATTCAGATACGCTTAACATATTAAAAAAAAAATTGAATTTATTTTGTGTGTATGTACGTACACATTTTCGTAAGGACGGACGACCATATAGGACATTATCAGAAAATAAGAGCAAATAACTGTAGTAAATTTAAAAGTTATTGGTAATTTTCTAACATTTCCTCAGCAAGCGTCTTCGTAAGTAAAGCTGTAAAGCTAAAATTTAATAAAATATTAGAATGCTTGAAATATTTTACATTTTAAAAATTCTGCCTAGTTGTATATATATATATATATATATATATATATATATATATATATATATATATATATATATATATATATATATATATATATATATTTCAGTTATTTTATAATATTTATGCTCTGTAAATTTACTGTTTTGTAAAAATAAAAATATCAATAAGAACACCGGATTATATATCTTACTGCTCTTTCTTTTTATTATTATAATATATATATATATATATATATATATATATATATATATATATATGAACGTTTATGTTGTATTGGTCATGTAATTTTTTACAATTATTTGACTCTTACATAATATTCTTAAACATCAGGCTGTCGATAAATGTGAATAAGATATCATCTTGTGAATAAGATATCATCTTGTGAATAAGATATCATCTTCTGAATAAGATATCATATTCTGAATAAGATATCATCTTCTGAGTATCATCTTCTGAATATCATCTTCTGAATAAGATATATTCTGAATAAGATATCATTCTTTGGAATATCATTTTCTGAATAAGATATCATTCTTATGAATATCATCTTCTGAATAACATATCATTCTTCCTGGTATAAAGTCCGGTTTTCTCTTTTCTTTCATGATTAAGTAATAACTTGATTGTGTCGGTCAATAATAATTATTTATTATGAGCAGACACAATCTTAACTGCATAATATACTCAGATCAAACAGTGTCGACAACAGGCACAGAAAGGGAACTGCGGGAACTCCTGGAGAAGGTAGTAAAAGAAAGCAAGGACTCAACATTAGTTGAAAGAAGACATATCATATGATATCAAGCAAAGCGGGCAGCCCAAGATGCGAACTACGAACTTGAAACACCACAGTGGAGTAAATATGAAAATTTGAAGATCTAAGAAGTGTTTTAACAGGGGATGGAAAATGTGACACCGAAATCCGAAGGAAGATTGCAATAGCAACAGATGCATCTTAAAAGATAAGCAAAGTATTAAGAAGCAGGAAAGATTTTTATTAGAGACAAACTAAAGAGTGCTGAACTCTTATGCAATATCGGCCAATCTCATCACAGATCAAGAAGTAAGTAAGTTCTATTCTAACAGTTTCTTTTCTCGCACTTCTTGACTGTGGAAATCTATGCTTCCCTGTCAACTTTGACCTTCATAACTCTAAATGTAATGTCAATCGTTATCTACTCTCTTCCTGGTTACACTTCTGTTGTTCTCGCTCGTCCATAACGTTTTTTTGTTTTCTAATTCTTCCACATCCAGTAAACCCCTGTGTCTTCGTGGCTTACTGGCTTTCCTGGCGTAAATTCGATTACAAAAACAACAGAAATCCCCTAATAACACAACAAACTAAGGTCAGTGGTGAAAAACATGCGTATATATACAGTCGTATGTACGAGGTTAACGGCATAAGTTGAGACAAAATCAATGTGTCGTAACTACGAATCATCGTAGGTCTAGACTGTCGTAACCCGGGGACTTACTGTACTAATCCCAATTCATGAATATTAATCACATAGATCGAACATTATACAGTGAAAATTTCAGATCAATGCGTGCTAATATAATAAGAAAGTATACATATATTTAAAGACTCACATTTTATAGTAAGGGCCTAACAAAATACCATCTCATAACATAATTTCTTACATCATATGTAAACTAGTAATAAGTTTGTACCGGGCATAAAGTGAGAGAATCAGTTTTCTTTAGTTATTAAGTAATAAACTGACCCCTCTTTAATTACTTCTAATAATACCAAACACTGAATCGTCAATTATGTACCGCTCAAGTAAGTACCTGACTCGTCGTCCTATCCTCTAGTTTTACAAGAGCCAGATCAGGCCCCAAATGGAGTACCGCTGCTAAATATGGGCGGGAGCTGACCAGTTTTCACTTTCCAGTCTCGATAGAGCCGAAAAGCGTCTCCGCGTCGTTGTAGATGTAAAATTATTCCACTCCCTACAGCCCATTTCTCGCAACCCCCTCACTGCTCTATCGCTATTTATTAGGTTGGTGCAAAAATAATGTCGATTTTTGACGTTCAACTTCAAAAGATCATAACTTCTTTCATAATAAACTTTATTAATCGAAATAAGAACCATTAGAATCGACACATTTTTTGCCAACGAGAAACAAGTTTATTTATCCCATTAGCATAGAAATCCGGAGTTCTGGAAGCGATGAAGTCATTGAAGGCCGATTTGGCATCATCTCGGCTTTTGAAGCATTTTTCGCGCAGGAAGTTGTCCAGATGCTTGAAAAAGTGATAATCGGTGGGCGAGAGGTCCGGTGAATATGGCGGATGAGGCAGAGTCTCGTAGCCCAATTCGTTCAGCTTCTGCAGGGTCAGTTGAGCAACATGCGGGCGAGCGTTGTCATGGAGGAGAATTGGTCCCTTCATATTGACCAATCTCGGGCGCATACGTTGGAGCTTCTGGTGCATTTCGTCAATTTGTCGGCAGTACTTCTCCGCCGTAATCGTTTCGCCCGGATTCAAGAAGCTGTGATGGATGAGACCGGCCGCAGACCACCAAACAGTCACCATAACCTTTTTTTGGTGCAATTTCGGTTTCGGGAAGTGTTGTGGAGCTTCTCCGGCTTCCAACCACTGTGCCGAACGTCGCCGGTTGTCGTAGAGGATCCACTTCTCATCACACGTCACAATCCGTTCGAGAAATGGGTCGTTTTTGTTGCGCAGAAGGAGCGTAGACGACACCTCAAAACGACGATTTTTTTATTATCGTTCAATTCATGCGGCACCCATTTATCCAACTTTTTTGACTTTCCTATTTGCTTTAAATGGCGAACGACTGTTGAGTGGTCGACCTCGAGTTCAACAGCAACTTCTCGTGTGGTTTTGCGAGGATCGGCTTCAATTGAGGCTTTCAAATGTTCGTTATCAACCGCAGTCGGCCGGCCGCGACCGTCTTCATCTTCGAGGCTCTCGTCACCATTACGAAATTTCTTGAACCACCGTTGTGCCACACGTTCGTTAGTGGTTCCTGGGCCAAACTCATCATTGATATCACGAGCTGTCTCGGCAGCTTTTCGGCCTAGTTTGAACTGGAACAAGAAAATCGTGCGGATTTGAATTTTGTCCATGCTGTCGAAAAGCCTGCAAAAAAATGAATGAAGAGATTGAGAACGGTAACGAATAACACGATTCGATAGAGCGAAAAACGCGCTTCAAAACGATATATAACATAGCTATATATATCAATGAATTCATTCAGAAATCATATATAAAAGTAACATATGTGAGAAAACGACATTATTTTTGCACCAACCAAATACATGGAAAGTATTCAGACGAACCTCATTGCTTAGTTCCACCAGTTCTAACCTTCGCACCTAAGACCCACAGTGTCACGCACATTGCAGCGAACCACCTTCATTCCCTTCGTATTCTGTTGGTGAGATGTAAGTTCCACTCGAGTAGCATCTTCCTACAAACCGTTGCTTTGTGGAATCGACTCCCAAGGGGATGCATCCCCGATCATTACTATATTAACCTGTTCAAGTCTAGCGTTCAATGTTTTTCCTCCACATTTCCCGCATAAACTGTGCTTCTAACTCTGTAACCCTCTACTTTGAGTGGCTTCCGGGCCTTGTACAAGGTGAACATCATTATAAAAAAAAAATAAATAGCATTAATATTAATGTTCTAAGAGACTTGAAGCAACAGAAATTTGGTTTTACAGAACAGAATGTTTAGAACACCACGTGACAATGACGAAAATCGTTATTGTCTGTTAAGTAATGTGGTTCTACAGAAGGATGCTGAGGATGTCATAGATCGAATATGCGAACAACAACAAAGTTTTAAAGAAAATAGAAACAAAATGACACTAGTACTTAGAATCAGAAAGAGATAGATTAAATTTTTAGGGCACATAATGACGAAAGAAGGCTTGGAAAATTTGAAACTCACAGGACAGATTGAATGCAATGGGGACAAAGAAAAACAACGAAAAAGAAGGAAAAAGAATCTGTGGAGAGTGATGATTGCAAAAAATAGAATAAAAGAGGTTGCAGTAAAATATTTGCGCATTCATCATTCCTTTTTCACAAATGAAAATGATCCATGTTTTATTTAGGTGTCGTGTTCCTTCAGGACGTGAATGATCATGGTACTTGTTGTGTAGTAGCTGAACACCCCCACAAGACGGACTGGTCTAAGACTATTTAAGTAGCACTCTCTCTTACTGAGCGAGAGGAGTCAACGATTACATTTAACTCTGCTTGTCGACTCTCTGCCTTCAGGCGGAGATGAACCCAGACGAGGCTATGTCGAAAGGCATAGTCTCGTCTGGGAAGGTAGACAGCTGCCCGATCCCGTCTTTGCGGAGTCTACGGGGAATTTTTGTCGGAGCGTACGCGCTCGGAAAGCCCCACGTAAAAAAAAAACGGCCTTGCGTCACATCTCGCCTTGTGGGGAGATTTTGGGTAAATAGCGAGGAGTCGGCGATTACAGTTAACTCTGCTTGTCGACACTCTGCCTTCGGTCGGAGAGGATCCTAGACGAGTCTGTGTCGAAGAGTAGAGTCTGGTCTGGATAGGTAGGATAGGTGTATACGGGGTCTACGGGCAACTTTTGCCCCGTTGTACGCCTCACGTAAAACCGGCCTTGTGCCACATCCACCTTGTGGGGAGGTCTCGGGTAAATACCTAGGCGTTAACGATTCACTGTTTATTACACTAGTCTGTGTTCTTAATCGTGTATCATATTATTCTCCGGAAAAAAAAACTACTTTTTATTTTTTATATGTATGTTAATATATTTACGACACAACAATTCTCCTATTTACGACACAACAGTTCTATTTACAGTACAACTGTTCTCCTATTTACGGCACAACAGTTCTATTTACAGTACAACAGTTCTCCTATTTACGACACAACAGTTTTCCTATTTACGGCATAACAGTTCTATTTATGATACAACAGCTCTCCTATTTACGATACAACAGCTCTCCTATTTATGATACAACAGTTCTCCTATTTACAGCACAACAGTTCTCCTATTTACGGTACAACTGTTCTCTTATTTACAGCACAACAGTTCTCCTATTTACGGCATAACAGTTCTTCTATTTATGATACAACAGCTCTCCTATTTACGGCACAACAGTTCTATTTACAGTACAACAGTTCTATTTACGACACAACAGTTCTCCTATTTACAGCACAACAGTTCTCCCTATTTACGGCATAACTGTTCTTCTATTTATGATACAACAGCTCTCCTATTTACGACACAACAGTTCTCCTATTTACAGCACAACAGTTCTCCTATTTACGGCATAACAGTTCTTCTATTTATGATAAAACAGTTCTCCTATTTACGACACAACAGTTCTCCTATTTACAGCTCAACAGTTCTCCCATTTACGGCATAACAGTTCTTCTATTTATGATACAACAGCTCTCCTATTTACGACACAACAGTTCTCCAATTTACAGCACAACAGTTCTCCTATTTACGGCATAACAGTTCTTCTATTATACAACAGCTCTCCTATTTACGACACAACAGTTCTCCTATTTACAGCACAACAGTTCTCCTATTTACGGCATAACAGTTCTTCTATTTATGATACAACAGTTCTCCTATTTACGAACAACAGTTATCCACAACTTTTTATATTTTTAGCTCTCATCAATATTTGTTTCCTTAATATCCGACCGTTCCTGCCATTCATTTTAGACAAGTTCATTTGTTTTCATCTCCCATTCTTGTCTACAATACGTCCTGTGAGTGTCCAATCCTCCAAGGCTCCTTTTCTCATTATGTGTCCCAGAAATATCAACTCTCTCTTTCTGATTCTATCTACACGTGTTCTTTCCGTTCCCATTTTTCTTAAGACTTCCTCGTTGATTACATGTTCCGTCCATAATATTCTCAGCAACCTTCTATATAACCAGTTGCCTCAGGTGTACTATAAAAAAATGAAAATTAACGGTCATTGGGATGGATAAGGGAAACAATGAGAAGGTACAGGCATATAGCGAGGAAAGAGCAAAAGTATCAAATAATTAATTTTTTTAGTTGTAAAAACTCGGGGAATTCCCATGCGTCGAGCTAGAACTTAATCATTAGTATTAACCTAGTCTGGCACAAGACCCAAAACAGCAAAGACCTGAGTGGGGATATAATCCAATAATCAAGTAAGTAATTTGCAATATAGAGGTCGTCGTCGATTTACGCCCACGATTAGTTACCACCTACAGGTCGTAAATCGATCTGGTCGTAAGTCGGCCTATAATTAATTTTGCGTTTTGTGTTATCTTTCTTTAGGTATTACTGTATATTTTTTAAAATAATTTTTATGGTTTCTTTACGTTTGATACCATTTGTATTATCTTTTTACACATTGTTTTGTCTTGTATTTTCACGTTCGTCAAACACTGCGTTCGTTTTGTCTCGTATTTTCACGTTCACACTGCATACAACAGTACAGTTGGTTTAATATTTGTTAAACATACAAAAAACCCAAGATACAAGTGCAAAAACAAAAAAACAACAAAGACAACCAAAACCAAAGCCAACAAACAAGAAAACATTTTAGTTACAAAACATACCAAAATACATGCAAAGAAAAAACAACTTATTAGCCGCTAGTGCTTGGTTGTGGATCGTCGATGTCCAGACTCTGCCAGACGTAGAGCAGTACTGGCCAGACATACTAATACGCGGTCGTGAAGTTTGATCGATTGTTTAACGACATATGCACTCCCTTGTGGGTTATTTAGTGTCGAAATTTAAATTTTTTTATCTTTGAAATATTAAATGTTATATGTTATTCTGCTTTCACAATTGAATACATGGTAGATGATACTCTGATTTTGTGCATATACATGTTTGTGGGGACATGATTACTTGATGGTGATATGTGTGTTTTGTGTTGTAGTTTTGTTGAAGTTATATTTTAATATGCAGTTGGATTTAAGAATTTGTAGGATTATATAGATTAATGTCATGAAAGAGTTTTTATGTTGGTTGATTTTGCTTAACGGTATATCAACTTCTATGCGTCATTTAATACTGAAATCTAAATATTTTGAAGACAATTTTATGGCTACGACTACAGAAAAAATGTATTGCAAATAAAAATAGCCGAGGAGTAAAGGCAGTTTAAATAATAGAGATGTCATGAGAACCTCACCCCTGTTTGCCTTACTTTGTTTACTTATATTTTAACTTGCTTGCCTTATATTTAAGTTTTTTTAAATTATTTTTAGTTTTAATTGAGTTTCATTTTTAATTTGATTGTTTTAATGCTTTTTATTTTTTAATTGCTTGCCTTACTTTTTATTTTAAATTGCTTTATTCTTAAAAAAATATTTCTTTATTTATTGAATTTGTTTAACATATTTAATTTGCTTTCCTTATTTTTTAATTTGATTGAATTATTGTTCTGTTTACATACCTTCCATTTTTTTACTTTGCTTGAATTTTTAAGAAAAATGCTTACCTTATTTTAAAAAAAGACCTTTCTTATATTGTTAACCTGTTAGTTTTATTTCTTATTGGCTTGCGTAACATTGTTGTTTTCTTTTTGTAAAGTCTTGCTTTATTTCTTTTTAAATTGTTTCTTACATCTTTAATTTGCTTGTCTTAATTTTTAATTTTTGTAATTGTTTGCCTTACATTTTTTCAAAATTAGCATGACTTTTTTATACTTTGCCTTTTTGTAAATATTGCTTGTCTCACATTTTTAATTTGCTTGTTTTATGTCTAATTTTTTAATACCTTGACTTACATTTTAATTAATGTTTTTAATTTGCTGCCTTATATTTAATTTCCCTTATTTTTTAAATACTCGCCTTATTTTTTAATTTACCTTATTTTTAATTGCTTGCCTTACTTTTTAATTTACCTTATTATTTTCATTGCTTACTTTCCTTTTTAATTTACTTATTTTTTAATTGCTTGCCTTAGTTTTTAATTTACCATAATTTTTAAAATGTCTGTCTTACTTTTTAATTTACCTTATTTTTTAATTGCTTGACTTACTTTTTAATCTACCTTATTTTTTAATTGCTTGCATTAGTTTTTAATTTACCTTAATTTTTAAAATGTCTGCCATACTTTTTAATTTACCTTATTTTTTAATTGCTTGCCTTACTTTTTAATTTAGCCCAATAATTCATTGCTTACCTTCCTTTTTAATCTACCTTATTTTTTAATTGCTTGCCTTAGTTTTTAATTTAGCCCAATAATTCATTGCTTACCTTCCTTTTTAATTTACCTTATTTTTTAATTGCTTTTTAATTTAGCCCAATAATTCATTGCTTACCTTCCTTTTTAATCTACCTTATTTTTTAATTGCTTGCCTTACTTTTTAATTTAGCCCAATAATTCATTGCTTACCTTCCTTTTTAATCTACCTTATTTTTTAATTGCTTGCCTTAGTTTTTAATTTAGCCCAATAATTCATTGCTTACCTTCCTTTTTAATTTACCTTATTTTTTAATTGCTTGCCTTACTTTTTAATTTAGCCCAATAATTCATTGCTTACCTTCCTTTTTAATTTACCTTATTTTTTAATTGCTTGCCTTACTTTTTAATTTAGCCCAATAATTCATTGCTTACCTTCCTTTTTAATCTACCTTATTTTTTAATTGCTTGCCTTACTTTTTAATTTAGCCCAATAATTCATTGCTTACCTTCCTTTTTAATCTACCTTATTTTTTAATTGCTTGCCTTAGTTTTTAATTTAGCCCAATAATTCATTGCTTACCTTCCTTTTTAATTTACCTTATTTTTTAATTGCTTGCCTTACTTTTTAATTTAGCCCAATAATTCATTGCTTACCTTCCTTTTTAATTTACCTTATTTTTTAATTGCTTGCCTTACTTTTTAATTTAGCCCAATAATTCATTGCTTACCTTCCTTTTTAATCTACCTTATTTTTTAATTGCTTGCCTTACTTTTTAATTTAGCCCAATAATTCATTGCTTACCTTCCTTTTTAATCTACCTTATTTTTTAATTGCTTGCCTTACTTTTTAATTTAGCCCAATAATTCATTGCTTACCTTCCTTTTTAATTTACCTTATTTTTTAATTGCTTGCCTTACTTTTTAATTTAGCCCAATAATTCATTGCTTACCTTCCTTTTTAATCTACCTTATTGTTTAATTGCTTGCCTTACTTTTTAATTTAGCCCAATAATTCATTGCTTACCTTCCTTTTTAATCTACCTTATTTTTTAATTGCTTGCCTTACTTTTTAATTTAGCCCAATAATTCATTGCTTACCTTCCTTTTTAATCTACCTTATTTTTTAATTGCTTGCCTTACTTTTTAATTTAGCCCAATAATTCATTGCTTACCTTCCTTTTTAATTTACTTTATTTTTTAATTGCTTGCCTTACTTTTTAATTTAGCCCAATAATTGATTGCTTACCTTCCTTTTTAATCTACCTTATTTTTTAATTGCTTGCCTTAGTTTTTAATTTACCTTAATTTTAAAAATGTCTGCCTTACTTTTTAATTTACCTTATTTTTTAAAAATTATTGCTTTAGTTTTTACATTTGTTTGCCTTACATTTTTAATGTGTTTGCCTTATTTTGTTATTTCCTTGCCGTACGATTTTATGCACTTTTTAATCTGCTATAAGGCATTTTAAAAATATGATAGGAAAACAGTTTTTACTAATAAAACATGTAACTTTAACGTTATATCTCCAGATTATTGAGGGGTTCAAATCTATCTAATAATACCACGCCATGATTTTCTCTTTCAACTGGAAGCTACTTTTATCGGTGCCCGGCAAGTGCGGAACGTTACTTCTTTTTCAGGGTAACAAATCGTTTTGGCCTTGAGTGATATTTTTCATTTTCTTTCTTTAAACATTAGTTTTGACTCTGTTCATAACACATTAGACAAAAAGTACCATGTGGTCCGAAAGTCATGTCACCCCGTACCAAAAATTAATGAAAACACTAAAACAAGTAATACCAAGCACATGTACTGGATTCAGTTTATTCACTTTCATTGACGCTGTCACCCATCGAGAAGGTTTATATGAACATCGTTTTCGTGTCAGCCATCTGAAAATAGAGAATTATATTATGTGGGGTGTCAAGACTTTCGGACCACTCTGTAGATTCATAGATGAAAGTACATGAAATTCCTTATAGGTAATCAAATGAAAGGATGATAAAATGTGAGGGATCAGTTTTGTCTAGTATTAAACAAATCCCCCATTTCTTGGCTATAGTACAGGGTGGTCTGAAAGTCTTGTCACCCCATACCAAAAAGTAATGAAAACAGCAGATGAACAAGCAATACAGTAACACAAAGCACATTCACTTTCATTAACGTTGTCACATATCAAGAGGCGTCTATTTCAAAATGTAGGAGCTCGTGGCACCCATCTGAAGTAGTAGATTATATCCTGTACGGGTGACCAGACTTTCGGACCACCCTGTTCATTTAATTATTTCTGCTCTTTTGTAGAAATAGCGTTATTGACATTCGGACAATTACCCTCGTCACAACGTTTCGGCCTTCATCAGATTCTTGTCAACCGTGTCTAAAGTTATCTCTTCAAGTTTTTATTTAGTACGGATGTGCGGGTGGTGTCATGGATAGCTGATTGGAATGAGAATCCGAAGAGCCAGTCAGTTTCGTTACATTCACTTGCGCACAAATTCCCTTTGGAAAGGTATACGTCCATCTCCTTCCTCCCAACTATGGGTTAAATGGCGGGATGTTTTTTTCTGGAGAAATCCTTGTTACTCTTAAAAAATTGTTCATGCAATGTTCACTGGTAAACAATAATTGTTTTTATGTTTCGGCCTTAAATAACTCTCGAAGGGTTGATAAACAGTAAAAAAAAAAACAAAACAAATTAATCAATCTTATTTAGTACTGTTTAATACTCGCCCTGTTACAACTGTGTTCAAGTACATACTGCCCCGCCTAGAGATTAAAGTCATAATAGTCATGTCTACAAATTAATAAAACAACGCTTTCATCCATGAGATTATTGTTCCGCCATGCCTCATGTATGCATGACGTAATAGGTAAAGACGTAGTGTAGCTATGAGAGCTATGGGAGGCGTATAGAATTTAACACCGTTTAACCGAATGATCATTGTTGGATCTAAAAAGATGGGGCACGCTATCTCATAGGAGTAGGGGAAAACACTTGAAGATAAAGATTCAATTGTTACCTATCCCCCTTATCCCCAGGAGCTTTACCTACCCCTAACATTTTTATCAGATGTCATTCAGCAACACTACCTTGAGTGACCCTTGAACTATGTATTGGATGAATTTTAGTTACAAATCATTGTTGTTTCATGGGTTTAAAAACTGTGAAAAGCCATCTTTCCAGCTGAGATCTTAGTAAACGATAGATATCATGACAATGTCGTCTAGTCTGTTACTTAAAAAATAGAAAGAAAATGTCAGAATATCACAGCTGAGTCATGACTTCTTTTGAAGAAAATGTTCATTGAATCCATCATGATAAGAAGGCCAAAAACATGAGGTTGGATACAAAAGTAGATTTGCTATTAAAATGAGATGCCATATGTTCTGTTCAGCTCCATTAAGTTCCCTTAGTTCAGACCTTTATAGCTATTACTTACCATGATATCTCCACAAAATCAAATAACCTTTGTTTGCAATCATGTTTTCATGTTATCCACAAAATTGGCCTCCTGATTTGAATCACATGGACTGCTATTTCAAGGATGTTGTCAAGAAGGGGACCAATCAGCAGCTCCATAATACCAATTACTCATTGAAGGTTGTTAAGGATAGGATGAGCAAGATGAATGAAAACCACCCGGTCAGAGCATGCTGTGACTTCTAAAGCAGCATCAACTGGCTTGTAATTTTCATTACCTCAAACACTTGTATCGTTTCATTATCAACTTACAAACCCTGTATTTTCTCCAGTCATGGCGAACATTTGCATTTTGAATGTAACCCCTTCATTAAACGTCTATTGGGAATCAAGTTTTCCCTGCAGAGGGGAATTAAGCATGAGATAACTGATAACTGACATCCATTAAACATGGCACGTGGAACTAGAACAGTCTACCCCAGTGAGCGAAATAAAGGGTTCGGTTCGACATTCCAACCACCTGAAGAAGGCGGGAGGGTACAACGGTCGAAACGTTGTAATAGATATGGCGACAAAGATGAGGACAGTAGTCCGAATAATGAAAATTGTGTAAAGTTTACTCCTATTTTTAAGTGGAACTCATGTGTACGGCCCGTTGGTAAAGAATTAAAAAAAAATTCGACTCCTTTAAAAGTTCCAAAAAGTACCTGACCCCTGCCATGCTCTAGCTTTACAAGAGTCAGTTCAGACCCTAAATGGAATATTGTTGTCATATCTGCGCTGGAGCGTCCCAGTCTACACATTCCAGTTCTGATTTTTTTTGTTTAATCGGTTTCACCCCATGCAAGGCAGTAAAGCCACTAAGACATAACGGGTTACTGGGTGTGAAGAATTAGAAACAGAAACATTACTAAGGAGTGGGAACAAATAGATTAATCAAGAGGATAGCAGATAGCGATTGACATTGCATTAAAATTTTTGAAGATTAAAGTTGGCTGGAAAGCATGGAGCCGGAAGTGAGTTAATATCATTTACGCGGACTTGTGTTGGTGAATTATTTTCAACCACAGCCTCTTTCCTACGGATACAACTTGGCATGACTATCGATACTCTATTGCTATTTCAATGACACATTTTAAAACGAGCCGAATTCTTTATTTCCGCCAGTTCAGAGCTAAAACTTGTCACAGAGTCAAATTACCGCAAATTCTCCCCAAGAAATGCTACTTTATAGACCAGCGTAGGTGGCAAGGTCTCATCATTTTTCAGTCGAAATGTCTAGAAGTAGCTTAATTCAGATCAATGTCAATCGTTATCTTCTGTTCCTTTATTGTTCTGTCTAATATTTCTTTTATTTTTCTCATATTCACAGTAATCCACTTGTGTCTTAGTGGCTTTATTGCCCTGCTTGGAGTGAAATAATTAAAAATAAAAATAAAATAAATAAAAAATAACCGAATAACTAAACACCATTTTTTGTTTGTTTTCGGAAGTGCGTCTTGACCGGGTCGAGGACTTTTCAACATTCTATCGTATTTTATAAAAGATATTTGCTACGTCATTATTCCAATTATTGTCACAATTAACTTCAGGGCCCCTACATTTATTATTATTATTAGTTTTAGCAGCGTTGTAATTATACTCGTGACTTTCGTAGTCATGATCATCATCACCATCAGGGTGTTATTTTTTCACTAGGTTGAAAAGAAAAAAAATAACAACAACAATCTATTTCTTACATGACGCTTGTAATAACAGCAATTAAAAGTTAAAACAAATTTTGTTAAAAAAAATTCAGACTAACACCACATCCTGTAATTAAAGCGGTATTTTTTCTCTTTGATGTTGTTCTTTTATTTCAAAGTTGTTTTCTTAAAATGACCTTTTCAATTGGACGCGTTAATGTGAATTAATCCTCAAAAAAGAAAAAGTAAATGAGTGCTTTGAAAGTCTTTCATTTCCTCCCTAAAAAAAAAAAAAAAATGGCCGCTGAATCCTATATCTACTTGCAAATAAAAATCATACCCGTGCAAAATGGCCGCTCTTCATAAATGTCACGTGATGCATTAACTATCACTGACTCGTCACACACTGCGTTAGGTTATCATATATGATTATAGCCGCCATTGTGAGCGATTGTTTGGAGTTACTAATAATGCTATCATTTTAACCGGGCTTAAATGATCTAATGTAAGCGAAACTAATAATTTGAGCCGACTTCCAGTGGCTCCCCACCGACTGTACCTTTTAAAAAATTCTCTTCATCCATCATGGTTCGCAGAATTTAACAATTGTCTTTTATTTTTATGCAATGTCTATTGTGAATAAAAGAACGTTGCACAAAGCGTCCGTTCTTCGCGTCTCCCTACAGGTGGGCTGAATGGTCAACGCCTGTCTCCTTTACCTTCCCCTCTCAAACCTTTGTGCTCTTGCTTGAGGACGAGAATTGCATAATCTTTGTTCTAACCGCCCGTCCAGGCATCTTTCTAATCGGCTCCTGGTCCCGTCTCTACAAAACTAGCAACTTAATGCCAAAAATTAAGACTGCAAAAACAATTTTCGATTAGAAAGGGGTCTGTTAGAGGTTAGAGGGGAATTTCTGAACGATGCGAAATATATATATATACATATATATATATATATATATATATATATATATATATATATATATATTGAATACGGCATACTCTCGTCGAAGAACGTCCGCCCTCAACGAAGGCAATGGGATAGCGCCTCACCCCCCCTAAGGACTTAGACAGTAGGAAAACCACATAGATGAATATTCAATTGGAAATCAAGTTTCACTAAACAATACAGAAATGAAACCATTTTTGATTGCTTATTTCTAGCCTCGAAGGTTCCAAAAGACAAGTATAAATGCTTTAAAATATTACTGTGTTCAGAAAGAAATGACGTTTTACAAGAAAGGGTATAAAAACGAACGTAATTTAAATTTATCGAAATATTATTGTGTACGAAAAATAATGGCGTTTTACCAGGAAGGACATAAAAACGAACGTAAGTTAAATTTATCGAAATATTATTGTGTACGAAAAATAATGGCGTTTTACCAGGAAGGACATAAAAACGAACGTAATTTAAATTTATCGAAATATTATTGTGTACGAAAAATAATGGCTTTTACCAGGAAGGACATAAAAACGAACGTAATTTAAATTTATCGAAATATTATTGTGTACGAAAAATAATGGCGTTTTACCAGGAAGGACATAAAAACGAACGTAAGTTAAATTTATCGAAATATTATTGTGTACGAAAAATAATGGCTTTTACCAGGAAGGACATAAAAACGAACGTAAGTTAAATTTATCGAAATATTATTGTGTACGAAAAATAATGGCTTTTACCAGGAAGGACATAAAAACGAACGTAATTTAAATTTATCGAAATATTATTGTGTACGAAAAATAATGGCGTTTTACCAGGAAGGACATAAAAACGAACGTAATTTAAATTTATCGAAATATTATTGTGTACGAAAAATAATGGCGTTTTACCAGGAAGGACATAAAAACGAACGTAATTTAAATTTATCGAAATATTATTGTGTACGAAAAATAATGGCGTTTTACCAGGAAGGACATAAAAACGAACGTAAGTTAAATTTATCGAAATATTATTGTGTACGAAAAATAATGGCTTTTACCAGGAAGGACATAAAAACGAACGTAAGTTAAATTTATCGAAATATTATTGTGTACGAAAAATAATGGTGTTTTACCAGGAAGGACATAAAAACGAACGTAAGTTAAATTTATCGAAATATTATTGTGTACGAAAAATAATGGCTTTTACCAGGAAGGACATAAAAATGAACGTAAGTTAAATTTATCGAAATATTATTGTGTACGAAAAATAATGGCGTTTTACCAGGAAGGACATAAAAACGAACGTAATTTAAATTTATCGAAATATTATTGTGTACGAAAAATAATGGCGTTTTACCAGGATGGACATAAAAACGAACGTAATTTAAATTTATCGAAATATTATTGTGTACGAAAAATAATGGCGTTTTACCAGGAAGGACATAAAAACGAACGTAATTTAAATTTATCGAAATATTATTGTGTACGAAAAATAATGGCGTTTTACCAGGAAGGACATAAAAACGAACGTAATTTAAATTTATCGAAATATTATTGTGTACGAAAAATAATGGCGTTTTACCAGGAAGGACATAAAAACGAACGTAATTTAAATTTATCGAAATATTATTATGTACGAAAAATAATGGCGTTTCACCAGGAAGGACATAAAAACGAACGTAATTTAAATTTATCGAAATATTATTGTGTACGAAAAATAATGGCGTTTTACCAGGAAGGACATAAAAACGAACGTAATTTAAATTTATCGAAATATTATTGTGTACGAAAAATAATGGCGTTTTACCAGGAAGGACATAAAAACGAACGTAATTTAAATTTATCGAAATATTATTGTGTACGAAAAATAATGGCGTTTTACCAGGAAGGACATAAAAACGAACGTAATTTAAATTTATCGAAATATTATTGTGTACGAAAAATAATGGCGTTTTGCCAGGAAGGACATAAAAACGAACGTAAGTTAAATTTATCGAAATATTATTGTGTACGAAAAATAATGGCTTTTACCAGGAAGGACATAAAAACGAACGTAAGTTAAATTTATCGAAATATTATTGTGTACGAAAAATAATGGCTTTTACCAGGAAGGACATAAAAACGAACGTAAGTTAAATTTATCGAAATATTATTGTGTACGAAAAATAATGGCGTTTTACCAGGAAGGACATAAAAACGAACGTAATTTAAATTTATCGAAATATTATTGTGTACGAAAAATAATGGCGTTTTACCAGGAAGGACATAAAAACGAACGTAATTTAAATTTATCGAAATATTATTGTGTACGAAAAATAATGGCGTTTTACCAGGAAGGACATAAAAACGAACGTAAGTTAAATTTATCGAAATATTATTGTGTACGAAAAATAATGGCTTTTACCAGGAAGGACATAAAAACGAACGTAAGTTAAATTTATCGAAATATTATTGTGTACGAAAAATAATGGCGTTTTACCAGGAAGGACATAAAAACGAACGTAATTTAAATTTATCGAAATATTATTGTGTACGAAAAATAATGGCGTTTTACCAGGAAGGACATAAAAACGAACGTAAGTTAAATTTATCGAAATATTATTGTGTACGAAAAATAATGGCGTTTTACCAGGAAGGACATAAAAACGAACGTAAGTTAAATTTATCGAAATATTATTGTGTACGAAAAATAATGGCTTTTACCAGGAAGGACATAAAAACGAACGTAATTTAAATTTATCGAAATATTATTGTGTACGAAAAATAATGGCTTTTACCAGGAAGGACATAAAAACGAATGTAAGTTAAATTTATCGAAATATTATTGTGTACGAAAAATAATGGCGTTTTACCAGGAAGGACATAAAAACGAACGTAATTTAAATTTATCGAAATATTATTGTGTACGAAAAATAATGGCTTTTACCAGGAAGGACATAAAAACGAACGTAATTTAAATTTATCGAAATATTATTGTGTACGAAAAATAATGGCGTTTTACCAGGAAGGACATAAAAACGAACGTAAGTTAAATTTATCGAAATATTATTGTGTACGAAAAATAATGGCGTTTACCAGGAAGGACATAAAAACGAACGTAATTTAAATTTATCGAAATATTATTGTGTACGAAAAATAATGGCGTTTTACCAGGAAGGACATAAAAACGAACGTAATTTAAATTTATCGAAATATTATTGTGTACGAAAAATAATGGCTTTTACCAGGAAGGACATAAAAACGAACGTAATTTAAATTTATCGAAATATTATTGTGTACGAAAAATAATGGCGTTTTACCAGGAAGGACATAAAAACGAACGTAATTTAAATTTATCGAAATATTATTGTGTACGAAAAATAATGGCGTTTTACCAGGAAGGACATAAAAACGAACGTAAGTTAAATTTATCGAAATATTATTGTGTACGAAAAATAATGGCTTTTACCAGGAAGGACATAAAAACGAACGTAAGTTAAATTTATCGAAATATTATTGTGTACGAAAAATAATGGCTTTTACCAGGAAGGACATAAAAACGAACGTAATTTAAATTTATCGAAATATTATTGTGTACGAAAAATAATGGCTTTTACCAGGAAGGACATAAAAACGAATGTAAGTTAAATTTATCGAAATATTATTGTGTACGAAAAATAATGGCGTTTTACCAGGAAGGACATAAAAACGAACGTAATTTAAATTTATCGAAATATTATTGTGTACGAAAAATAATGGCTTTTACCAGGAAGGACATAAAAACGAACGTAATTTAAATTTATCGAAATATTATTGTGTACGAAAAATAATGGCGTTTTACCAGGAAGGACATAAAAACGAACGTAAGTTAAATTTATCGAAATATTATTGTGTACGAAAAATAATGGCGTTTACCAGGAAGGACATAAAAACGAACGTAATTTAAATTTATCGAAATATTATTGTGTACGAAAAATAATGGCTTTTACCAGGAAGGACATAAAAACGAACGTAATTTAAATTTATCGAAATATTATTGTGTACGAAAAATAATGGCTTTTACCAGGAAGGACATAAAAACGAACGTAATTTAAATTTATCGAAATATTATTGTGTACGAAAAATAATGGCGTTTTACCAGGAAGGACATAAAAACGAACGTAATTTAAATTTATCGAAATATTATTGTGTACGAAAAATAATGGCGTTTTACCAGGAAGGACATAAAAACGAACGTAATTTAAATTTATTTAAATATTATTTATCAGAAATGTAATCACCATTATTTTCAACAATTGCGGCCGAACGGGGAGGCAAATTTTCGATTCCACGTTTAAAAAAATCTGGACTTTCACCAAAATACGTTTAAAAAACCTTCTTTGTTTCTAAATAAGCTAAAGCTTATGAAATATTCTAGAGACCGAAACATATTAAAATCTCTGGGTGTTAAATCCTGTCAGTATGGAGAATGTAGCAGAAACTTCCATCCCAAGGATCTGATTTCTTCTTGGATTCGTTTTGCGGAGTTTGGCTCTTGCATTTTCATGCTGGAGAGTAACACTGCTTAACAAAGTATTCTCATTAACTGGTCAACTTATATACTCGTGTATACACCGTCTTCATGTATAGTGCAACCCCTGAATTTTTTGAAGGAATTTTAACCCCTCCAGAATATGTGTATAGTGCGACCCTTTTATTTCTGGCGTAAAAATGGTCATTAATAACGGGGAGGCACAGTGGAGTAATGGCTAGCGGCTCGGATTGAAGAATCAGTAGAGCCGAGTTCGAATTCTAGTCGAATCTATTACATTCACTTACGTGCTAATACCCTTGGGAGAGAGGTATGAGTCCTCTTCTTCTTCTCCCAGCTATGGGTAAATAGCAGGACATCGGGTTCTATGGCATAAAGAAAAAAGCAACATACTGCGGGAATAAATCTGCCTCGTCAGTCATGTATCGAAAAATACATGATCGCTTAAGCGTGTATAACGCATGGCACATAACTGACTGTACTCGATTATAGTATATATACTAGCAATAGACGTAGGCTTTGATGGTCCTTCCATGTTTCACTAAGTTGTAATGGACGCTTATAATTCCACTAGACACCAAGGACGTATGTGGATGTTCTTTTGGTGTTGGTACTGGTTTCTAATTTTGTAAGAACCACTGTTTTTGTTTTCTCTGTTGACTTGCAAAACACATTTTTCACCACCTCTAACAACGTGATGCAAAAAGGAAAAGTAGTCATTTCTGGTTAAAAGAATATTGCGAATGATAGAAAGTTGTGTCCAGTTTTTAAGCGCAAACTCATAAGGAAACTAAATGCCTTCTTTACAAATTTCCTTACTTTGCTTCAAATGTACATGGATAGTTGAACACGGCACATTAAGTTTATTGCACTAAATCTCTGGTGCTTCGACGCGGAACTAAAATTATCTTTCAAAAATTCTTCATTCATAGTGGCCCGTCTTTCTGTTGTGGAGTTATTTCCGCAATAGAACTTGTAGTCGGACTAAATGCGTCCTAAATAGGTTAAAGTACAGACACGTTAGGAACTTGTAATAAAGTGTTACGCAGAGTAATCGAGTTGTCGTCGCTGAACACTACTCCTTCTCTCGACTACTACTGACTCCTACTTATAGTAGATGGGAGAGTCTATTATCTAGACCAGGTTTCTTTCACTATAACACTTTCAGGGCGAGAATTTTTTTGTCAGATATATCACTATCGCCAACTTGTTAAACGACAACTGACATGCACGAAATTTCACTTCAACAGTTTACACTGCGTAAATCTCTTTAAATGCTGCTGCGGCAGTGCTATCCGTGACTAATGCATACAGGAAGCAATGAAGAAAATTTTTTTAAAGATCTAATTCTAGTTAATCCCTGAAATACATTATAATCGACATAGTATTTTTTAAAAATCATTTCACCCCAAGCAAGGCGACAAGATGGAAGGGAGTTACTGGATGTGAGAGAATATAATAAAAAGAAATTATTAAGGAGTGTGAACCATAAAAGAAGATGATATAAGAAGACACAAGATCAATGAATACCGAATGTTTCCTTATAAAGAAACGGCTAATATTACCATTACCATTTTCAATTTGTACTGAAGTGCATTAATGTTTCACCAAACGAAACCTCTTCATAATATTTACAATTAATACAACATGGTTTGAAATGAAGGCAAATACTTTAATTCGCATAATTAAATAAAGAAAAGAGTACTGAACTGTTATGTAATATCTATCGTCCTATATGGCAGTCAATGTTGGACAATCTCCTCACGAATGAAGAGACTTGAAGAAACAGAGATGTGGTCTTGCAGAAAGATGCTGAAGATACAATGGATTGAATATATGAGCAACGAAGAAGTTTTAGAGAAAATGAGAATAAAAAGGAACTTATTTGTAACAACAGGACACCTAATGAGAAAAGAGGGCATGGGAAATTTGATACTCAAAGGACAGATTGAAGGTCAGAGAGACAGAGGAAAGCAAAGCATAACCTACCTAGCGAGATTGAGTGAATGGATAGCGGGATTAAGAAGAGATGGCAAAAAGATTAAATTTATTAAGAGTTACAAAGGACAAGAAGTTGTGGAGAGCCATGATGGCCTACGTCCTGAAAGAAAGAATTCAAACGTCACATGCATGTTTTCCCTGAAAATAGCTTTCGATTTCGTAACCTTCCGCCTTGGCTAAAACACTGACAGTACTGGAAAGAGCGATAACAGCTACTGAACTTAAGAAACTTTGTTTCTTGAAAAATTGTTTTAATAGAAAGATTTTAAAGGGTGTTTCAATAACTTGGACCGATTATAAATGTGAATTAAGTTTAAGCGTCTTATGATTTTTTTTCTTTTTCTTTCAGATTTGGCGGTCATTTGGGCGATATTACTTTTCACACATAATTGTCATGACTTAAATAACATGATGCAACAGAGAAGTAAATTTTCACTAATAACACTGATCTATTTATTGCTGACTTTGATCCGTCTTAATGAAACACCCTTATATATAATCCGTCTTAATGAAACATCCTATATAAACCAACAGTAGTACTGGCTGTTTGGTCAGTGAATGTTGAATGTTTCCTTATAAGGAAACGATTAATGTTACTATTACCATTTAGGGGTTTCTCTTTGGCACTTCTAAATGCCACGCCATTATTCTTGCGCTTCTGAATCAAAATCATGAAGTGTTTACTTCTTAGCTTGGCCCTGGTCATCTGAGATCACAGACAGACGCCTCGGCATGAGGTAATGGCGAACGAGGCTAGCGCAGTTGACCATTACTACTGAGTAGTTTGATTTGTTTTTTACGACTTATCAACCCTTTACAGGTTATTTAAAGCCAGAAAATATTTTTAGATTGTAAGAATTTTTGCGGGGTGGGGGAGATAATGATTTATATTAATACAAGTTCTACTAATTAACCCACATCTGGGCTGAGAAGAGGGGGATCCATATCTTTATCAAGGGCATTTGGGCCTAAACGAATATAATGAATCCGACTGGAACACGGCTCTCCGATTTCCAATCCCGAGCCTTTATCCATTACACCACCCGCACATATATACTTACAGCACATGACGTTCACAAGCGGTTACCTATCAGGTTCCACGTTGTTTAACTTCACTGATCGTACGAGAACTGGTGGTTCAACGTGACATGGCCATAAGCCCTCTAAAATCCCCTCACATACAAGCTTACAGCGCTTTTTATTCCCAAAAGGTCACCCATCTAGTTACTGACCAGGCTCGACGTTGCTTAACTTCGTTGACCGTACGAGAACGGGTGTTGCTACGTGACAAGACCACAAGGCCTTTAAAATACCCGCACATACAAGCTTATAGCATCTGGCGGTCACCCATCCAGGTTCTGACCAGGCTCAACGTTGGTTAACTCCGGTGATCGTACTAGGACCAGTGTTTCTACATAATATGGCCGTAAGTCACTAGTAAGTAGTAAGATCAATCCTAGTGAGTATCAAATTTTCCATATAAAATCGATCGTGAAGTAAGCCAACATGAATAAGCCTGTCATAAACTCAACAAGTCAAGCAATGATTCAAGTAATGGTTAATGAGGCTTTTCTGATTGACCATAACTAATGGATAGTGTGTTCGATTCTCACTAGGTGCCCCATACAAAAAATTGACATTAAATAATCTAATAAAGATATGTAAAATGATCTAACCTAAGCAAAATAATAGAAATAATCTAAAACGAACAACAGAGGTGATTCGACGTGGGTTAACGGCGTATGAGGCAAGTCCCGCTGACCATTGCCACTAAACAAGAAATTCGATTCTCCCTGAGTGGCCCATGCAGTAGTTTGACATTAAATTAATCATCAAGGGTCGACATTTAAAATCAAACAACAATCAGCCCGGGGTAAAGGTTAGAGAGGTTAGTATGTTTATCATTAATACTGAGTTCAATCCTCACTAGGTGCCCCATACAAAATCCGATATTGAATAAGCCAACAATGGTTGACTTTTCAGAAAATCAACAAACCAAACAATTATTGTTTTATCACTGCCACTCAAAACGAGGTAATGGCTTACAATGCTAGTCTGCGTCACCATAACCACTGAGTATTTTGTAGCTGATTCATATAAAATTTCCACATTACATAAGTTGATAAAGGTCGACAAGTGCCATGCAAGTGATACACACTCAGTCAATCATGTCTATTTCGATACATGACTGACTAGACCAGGGTTGGGCAAACTTTTTAGTACAAGGGCCGCATTCTATAAATTTATAGTTTTACTGGGTCGCATAGTATATATAAACCAAAATAATTGATATTTAAAATTGGCAAAATAAAGGGCTTTTAAAGGAAAAATATATTTTTAATAAATAACATTTTAAAGCGGGCCGCACGAAATCGTTTGGCGGGCCGCATGTGGCCCGCTGGCCGTAGTTTGCCCACCCCTGGACTAGACAGAAGATTTTTTTCCCCGCAGTAGACAGTCGTTTCTGTCAGCTGTAGAGTAGTTGCCAACCAAAGCTATAGGGCTCAATCTGTCCTGTATGTAACCCATAACTGGGAGGGGTGGGGAAGAGATAGATTCATACCATACCCAAGGGAATTTTCGAACGTGAATGTAACGAACCTGACTGGAATTCGAACTCTGTTCTCTGATTTTGAACCGTTACCCATACGCAAGAGAAATAAAGAAAATAACATTATTTACATTATTCGGACTATTGTCTTCATCTTTGTTGCCATATTTATCACAACGTTCAGTTTGGCATTCCAACCACTTTAAGAAGGCCGGAGCGTACAACGGCCGAAACATTGTGATAAATATACCAACAAAGATGAGGACAATAGTCCGAATAATGTAAATAGTGTACATAATACCTCATCTCAGAAATATAGACAGATACAGAAAATAACATATAAACAATAAGAGTTGAGTCGGCATGCGTTAAGTGTTAATGAAGCTACTCTGGTTGACCATTGCTACAGAATAGTGAATTCGGTCCTCACTGGGTGCCCCATACAAAATTCGAAATTAAATAAGTCAACAAGATAAAAATGAAACAATCATTTTTATCACAGACACTCAGTTATTTCTGGTTCCTCGGATGGGATAATGCTTACAGAGGCTTATTACGATTCCCACTAAATACATAGCAGAAACACCAGACCAGATGTGCCAGTAATATATATTCAGATTTCTAACTATTTAAGATGTACTCTTGCAAGAAAAAATTGTCTTGCCCGACACAGTGAATCAAGTTTTCTAGCAGCAGACCTAGCAATTGATTCACTATAATCTTTCCACTTCATGTCAGTATAAAACATTAACCAGAGAAGTTGCAAGGGGTCACTCACCGGGAGGTTAACATCAGTCATGTTGATGGAAAAAAAACAAAGAGGTTCTCTAAGACGATTAAAAGAAAAAAAGATTTTCTTTGAAGCGTTAAAATTAACAAGCCATTTTAATTACAAACTTCCTTTACATATCAGTTTATTTTTTTTCAGACCTGTTTCTCGGTATTTACCCGAGACCTCCTCACAAGGCGGGGTGTGGCACGAAGCCAGTTTTTAACGTGGGGCGTTCCGAGGCCGTAGGTCCGGGCAAAATTGTCAGTAGACTTCGTATACACGGTGTCGGGTAGCTGTCTACCTCCCCAGACGAGACTCTGTCCGTCGGCATAGCTCCGACTGGGTTCCTCTCTGTCCGAAGGCAGAAAGTTCGACGTCTTGATGCTTGCTCAAGCCTAAGCTGGAAAGCAATTCAGATCTGTTTCTAACATGATTTTTTTTGTTCTTTGTGTTAGTCGTCTTTTATCTCATGTACCCTCGCCTAATATGCGATCAGATTTAATCCTGTTATCATTATGAAAAGAAATCCCCTTTTTCTGTTGTGTGAGTAGTTTATCTGTCATCTCAAAGCCCGATGCCAATATGGGTAGCTACATTTATCCCTTCTCACCTTATGCCCCATACAAAATTCGATGTTGAATTAAACCAACGATAGTTGATATATGATAAAATCAGCAAACCAAAAAATCATTGTTTTAATCATTGTCACTCAGTGATTACTGGTTCCTGCGGTTGTCGTAAGGATTAATGAGGGTAGTCCGGTCGTCCGTTGCTGTTGAGTAGGGAGTTCGATCCTTGCTGTCTGCCCAATAAAAACATAATCGATACAAAATAATCTATCAAGATCCGGCATGTTGTAAAAATCAACGAACCCAACTTTTCTTTTTATGTGCCATGTCCTTTCAGGACGTAGGCGATCATGGCTCTCCACCTCTCTCTATCCCTTGCAGCTCTCAACAAGTTCCTTCCCTCTGCTTCCTCCCCCAGACCACGTTCTGTCATTCACTTGCTTAAACTCGCGAGGATTATTTTCCCTTGTCTCTCTTTCCCTCTATTCGACCCGTGAGTATCAGATTCTCCAGACCCTCCTTTCTCATTATGTGTCCCAGAAACTTCAGCTGCCTCTTCCTGATGTTAAATATAAGCCCCCTCCTTGTTTGCAACCTCTCTAAGACCCCATTCTTGCTCACAAGCCCGGTCCATGATATCCTCAGCATTCTTTTTCTGTAGAACCACATCTCTGTCGCTTCGAGTCTCTTCTTCATCTTTGAGGAAATCATCAACATTCGCTGCCGTAAAGAAAGGACAGATGTCAGTATTCTTTTCTTTGTGACCAAAGAAATTCTCCTATCTCGCAATACTCTGCCCAGCTTTTGGAATGCGTTCTTGGCCATCCCAGTACGTCTACGGATCTCATTGTTGCACTTACTGTCCTCTGTCAAAATGCTTCCCAATATCTAAACTTCCGCGTCTGCTTGATCCTAGTGTTCCCGACCTGCAAATCGCATTTCGGGATTTACTGAATTAGTGTTATATTATGAATAAAAAAAAGAGACAAGAGATAAAAATTTCTTAGCCGACGCATTTCTTTTAAAGAAAATGTGTCCCCGACAGGGGTTCAGTTTAATTTTATTGATTGTAAAAATAGATACATTTGCTCAAACACGTGTACCCACTAAATATAAGCTTTTAAGTAACGTGTATGCGGGCGTGAGCATCAAACATTTATTTTGAATGTGACGGACCCAGAATAAATTTTATTCAAATTTTTCTACTGTTCGGCATATTGTAAAAATCAACGAACCTAACCTAGATAATTGAAATAATCTAAAATGATATATTGAGGCAGATTAGAGTGGGGGTAATGGTTAACAAGGAGCTAGTCTGGTTGACCATTGACCGAACAGCCAATATTGCTTTCGGTTGGAATTTATAAAATCTTTCTCTTAAAACAATCTGTCAGGAAAATAGATTTCTCAAGCCCAGTAGCTGTTATCGCTCTTTCCAGATTGGATGAGAGTTTCCTTCCTAACCTTTTGTTTGAATTTGTGTGGAATGTCAACATCATGATTATGTCATTGTTTTCTCTTTGAGTTACATGTGATATCCATTTCAGCTGTTCCTGTTGTTGAAAGTCCTCAGGTGATTTAGTTTCTGTTATTTAATAAAGTTCTTTGTTGTTATGTATCGCCAGGCCACAAATTCCGAAAAACTTTGGTCTTCCCAAAGATCCATAAGTTTCACATCGCTCAAAGCCATTTTTAACCATTGATCTGAGAAAGCAGTTTTTATAAAATGAGACATATAATAGTCTCGATCTAATGAAGCTATTTAAGAACATGACTCTAGGTTTCAGGTTAATGTTTTGGTTTTGTAGTAATTTACTGTAGGTCAGGTGATCAATTTGTATCTTGAGTCAATGTATAAGTTCATGAAGGATTTAACTGTTTAATTTTATTAGGCGTTTTGGTTTATTTACTGTATTCTTAAAAAAAATAAACTTCTTTTACACTTTATTCAATTATATAAGTCACCGTTATTTGCAAGGAATCGTTTCTACTTATCAGGCAGCTTATCGGAATCTTTCGAATCAAACCGGTTTTGATGTGAAAAAGGTTTTCGACGAACTCTTGTATCTGATTTCCACCAGAGAAAGCTTTCCTCATAAAAGCATTTTGCAACGACTAAAGACAGGTAATAATCGCATGATGCAAGGTCAGTAGAATATAGTGTGTAGCGGGTAGAACAAACTAACCGAGTTCCAGTATGTTTCCTGTGTTGTTCTTACACTATGCGTTGTCACGGAGAACAATATTTTTTACGCCAATGATAGACTTAAAGATATGTAAGATATATTTAGAGACTAGGTTGAGCCATAAGTATTTTCCTTTGGGAATGTATCATCCTAATTACTAACCTAATGCCGTGTCTGTTCAGGACGTTGGTGATTATAGCTCTCCACAACATCGGGGTGTACTGCTCAGAGCCAAAAATTGTGTGGAAGTCGCCATCTGCGAGCTGATATCAAAAGACCACATTATCAGGACCGAATACGAGGCTATTCGCAGGAAAAGAGTACCAGTAGCTGAGGTCCATCATAAGATAATAGGAGAGCACCTAACTGTCTACTTAAGTCAATATGGCTAAATAGTAGGTGCCACTTCTGACAACCAGTACGCGCGATGAAATTTCAGTATCATGCTCGATCGTTTGGCCTTCGTCTCCGTTCCCAACTGTTTGGACATTTGCGGTCGGAAAATACCGATCATCTTGACTGGCAGAAAACCAAATTTTGGAAGTGTGGGGGAGACAGGTCACCTCTATTCTTCGTACCCAGAAGAAGACCTCAGGACTTCCGGTCGCTACTAACGAAAATACCCCTCTGGTCGATACAAATAGATCCGCAGCACCTGTAATGGGCCTACCAGTGACTCAGACCGGTACAGTTGAACCTCAGGTTGCCTTTCGTCCAACATTCCTCCAAAACCGACGTCTTCCGCAAGCGCGAATAAGGAAAAAAACGTAAAAAATCCCAGAAATTTCCCAGAAGCCAGGATGATATTAACAGTAATTCGATCAGGCTTGGTACGTGACAGATATGGGGCATTATTGAAGAGGCTAATGATGCCCCCCCACTGGCCTATTTCGACAAGGAAATGTTAAAAGGTTACAACAAAAGTTTTACTGGGAGACTCCCGTTTTTTGTTCACCCCTCCATCTATAGAGGTCTTAAATTAGCGTTTGCTTTTGACATTGGGAGCCGGTCTCCTCATGGTATCATGAAAAGTGAAATGTGTCTAGGCACAATGACCGTCAGTGTCCTCACTCCGGCCATGTTCAATACAGAAGAGCAGCCCTAATCAGTCTGATAATGTATCTCAAGTTGGCTAGTGTGGATGCTTGAGGCCTGAGGTCGGAGTCTCGAAGGGCGAGCCCCACTTGCGTCTCTCAACGTTTCGGGGTGAATTTATGTTATACACAGGATACACAGTTTTCAACTCGTGATCGTGGGAGCATTCTGTCTAGGGGTTTTTCTCTCTATTCAGAATGTTTTTTTATGGACGCTTGAGAGGAGTTTCCTGGCTGGTGAGCAAGTCTTTGGATGCGGCGTGTACTCTTGTCTTTGCAGATCCATTGGTCAGGCTTTGCGTGCTGTATGGTACTATAAAAGATAAGGCTCTTGATCGCATTAGGGATTATGCGTACAATGACCATGTTGAGCGGCCTGATTTGTTTCGGCGGATCGAACCGTTTTTGACGACATCTCATCGGGTAGCTTTAGCGAGTGTTCGAAATGCCATCCTTGACCTCGACATAGATCGTATAGGGGCAAGATCGGATACTAACAACCGGGATGTGAAACCATTTCGAGTTTTATCGACAAGTCCAAACTTGTCGATAAGTATCGTAATGAACACCCCCAGGAGGTATTGTGGACTTGGACGAGTAGGGGCGGCTAGTCCTAGTTATTAGAGTCGCTGTAGGGTTCTTAGGGTGACCAAGTTTTCAGTCGATAGTTTATTTGTATCATAGGCTTCGTGTAAACTTAGATAAGCCTAAGATTAGAATGACCGGTTACTGGAAATTGAACGCATTATTATTATTTGGTAAGTGAGATTTCCAAGATCACTTGTTACTAATTCTACAGCGGGAATTGACGGGTATGTCGTTGGGAATATGTGGGGGGATAAATTAAAATCCAAAATTAGGTCCTTTGCTGCTGATTATAGTCGGCTACTTAATCTAGTTTGATGAGCAGCGCATGTGAGGTAAAAGTTGATCGGACGATTAAATCCCGTGATATGTGGAAGTAGCCAGAGTTGGCCACCTTGCTTATCAAGAAGGATCAACCTCTGGTAGTTAGGGCTAGGTTAAAAAGAAGGCGACGCATATGTGACTACAAACGTGGGCATATGTAAGGTTTTTCGTGACTACTTTCAGGACCTGTTCACCAGAGGCCCTGTCTGAGCACTGATCAGTTCGTCGTATATTTGGCCGACCCCCCCCCCTTCGAAGCAGCTGAAGTAATTGGGTGTGAGAGGCCCATTAGAGAGTCAGAATTATGAGAAGCGTTGAAGCTGGTTGTCCGGGACAATTCTCCGGGATTAGATGGTCTACTCTATCTTGTGTATTTGAGGCAGTCACCCGTCCTTATTCCTTTGTTGGCAGGGATTTACAACAACTGGATGAAACAGGTGTCTATACCTCAAGGCTTCACCATGGGTGTGGTCAAGTTGCTACGCAAGGACAAAAACGATGATGATGTGATATATAACTTTCGGCCTTTAACAATATTAAACACAGAGTTACAGATTTTAGCCAAGATCTTAGCCAGCCGTTTGCAGGTTGTCCTCTCTAGTCTGATTGGCTCCGAACAGACCTGTGCAGTGAAGGGCAGGACTATTCAGGACAACTTTCATATGATACGCTTCATCATCGAGCAAGTTGACAGTGAAGCCGCGCTGATCAATTTAGATCAGTCCAGGGCATTCGATAGAGTTGACCATCAATTTCTGCAGGCTGTTCTTTCGACCGCCGGTTTCGGGTAATACTTTTGCACCTGGATCCGACTTCTGCATGCGTTTCTCGGTGAGCTGATGGAAGTGAGTGGGTCTCGATCAGAGCCTTCGTATTGTCTTGTCAAGGTTGTCTGCTTTCGGTGTACGTTCTTGCGTTGGAGACTTTCCTTCGTTGAAGATAAATCTGGTCCTGTGCGGAGTTTCGCTACTTTGTGCTACCACCTTGGCCAGGTACTCCTGACGGAGTTTCAGTTATGTGTTGAGCAGAGCCGAGATTGACAAAGTCATCAAAGAAATCAGAGGGTACGAGACGGTGACAGGGGGCCAAGACGGTTGGATACGTGGAAAGGAGTTTTTCTTCTCGGACTTATCCTCTGGACGGACGGACCGGTCAACATACTCGGCGTCTGGTTCGGTCTCGATCTCCTCTTGGGAATGAACTGGTTGGAGGTGCGGGAGAAGGTCGAGATCGCAGTTCGTCTGTGATCCTGGAGGAATCTTTCCTTAAAGGGGAGTGCGGAAGTATGTGCCTTGCACGTCTACTCAATTGTCCTTTATCGACTCTCCGTACTTCCACTTCCGTCTGCCACACTAATGTCATTAATAAGGATCTTGTTCTGATTCTTGTGGGGAGGCAAGGCCCCAAGATCTGTTACCTCCACCCTTCTGAAAACGGTCTGGATATGCCTAGCATTGAGACTAGTCAACATACGCTTCGCATCACCTTCCTAAATCTAATGTGTCAGCAATCGGACGGTAAGTGGAAGGAAGACGCCTATAAGAACTTCCCAGCTCTGAGAAGTGTACTCTCGTGCGAGAAGGAGGCTATCTAAAACAGCGTTTACGGGCAACATATGGCCTATCCGACGTCCAGGCGTTGTCCTGTGGGGCATTATATTCCATGTTAGTTAGGGGTTTGATTAAAGATGATCTGATAAACGAACTCAGTCTCGGAGGTTCGATAAATATGGCCTTGGACGCCCAGACTGAAATACCTCAATAATGATGAAGCATCGCTCACATGTTTGTTGATTCGAAGAACCCAACGAGTCGGCAAAAGACTTTGTCGGCGGGATGGGAAAATCTCCAAACTCTCTTCGTTGTGATGGGACGGTGGAGGCCCTGGGTCACACCATATTTCATTGCAGGGTCGTAGTCCCGTTGGGTAATTTTGCTGAAAATATCATGGTTCGCATACTGCGAGGAAATGTTCGTCCTCCAGGCCAGTGTCTGTAGCAATGTGGTACCGTCGTTGACGAAGGCTGAACACTGTGTTCTTTTGCTTGATATATATATATATATATATATATATATATATATATATATTACTTTTGCTCGCTATATATATATATATATATATATATATATATATTACTTTTGCTCGCTATATATATATATATATATATATTGCTTTTGCTCGCTATATATATATATATATATATATATATATATATATATTGCTTTTGCTCGCTATATATATATATATATATATATATATATATATATATATATATATATATATTGCTTTTGCTCGCTATATATATATATATATATATATATATATATATATATATATTGCTTTTGCTCGCTATATATATACAACTGAATATGTTAGCTCTATCATAGACATTGAGCACTTGCCACAAAGTACCCCGCATATATATATATATATAATATATATATATATATATATATATATATATATTGCTTTTGCTCGCTATATATATATATATATATAGCGAGCAAAAGCAATATATATATATATATATATATATATATATATATATATATATATATATATATATATATATGCGGGGTACTTTGTGGCAAGTGCTCAATGTCTATGATAGAGCTAACATATTCAGTTGTATGGATATGAGTTTGTAACCCTGGAATTCACGCCTTTGCGGTCATCAGACAAAATGTCTGTTTGTCTGATGATCGCAAAAGCGTGAAACCCAGGCTTGCAACCTCATATCCATACAACTGAATATATATATATATATATATATATATACACACACACACACACACACACACACACACACACACATATATATATATGTGAGGAAATATACTTTTAAGGTGTGCTATATTTATGAGATAAAGTGCTCAATATCAGAGATAGAGCGTGTGTAAATATAAAAGTGAACATTGAAGTCAACACTTAGAGGCGACAGTCCGTTTCATGATAGACGCAATCGTAAGCCACTACTCGTGGCCTGATGATTGCGTCTAGCATAAAACAGACTGTCGCCTCTAAGTGTTGACTTCAATGTTCACTTTTATATTTATATACGAGAAAAATTCAATAAATAAGGTGAATTTTTCGGTATAATGACTTCTAATACAGATACAGATAAGCTTACTCTTTTTTATATTTTTTGTTTTACTTCTATTTCACATGGATTTAATTTCTTTTGCAGATTAAAAAAAAATTTTGAGAGTTTTGACGATTAACAAAGATGGCCGACAATGAAGCATGCTCCTTCAAATTTAATTGTATAACTAAATTAAATGCATTAGTTCTGTTTCATCTTCAAGCGAATTTTGGGATAACTTATTTTAAATTTTTTTAAAATAAGTTATTTAAAATTTTTTTTTGAAATTTAAAAATAAGTTATCCCAAAATTCACTTGAAGATGAAACAGAACTAATGCTTTTAATTTAATTATACAATTAAATTTGAAGTTTTAGCTTCGGTTTTTGAAACATGGTAATTCCTGTGTAGCGAAGGAACCATATTTTTAAATAAGTTAATTTCTAATATTTATGCTCTGTAAGTTTACATTGAGCACTGTTTTGTAAAAATAAAAATATCAATAAGAACACCGGATATCTTACTGTTTTTTTTACTTATATATATATATATATATATACACCTGCTGATAAAATCCTGCATGGCTGTAAAGAGTTATAGAATCCCAATTTATTGAATCTTAGACTAATCTATGGCCAATCAGGTTCGGAGGATTTCAGAATAAATCTCATTCTAGAGATAATTTACTAAGAGTACCTTAGATGTGGCACAAGGCCGAAAGTACAGGGCACCCAATGAGGATCGAACTCACTATTCACTCGTAATTGATCTAGCGAGACAAACTTGATAACCATTACGCCACGTCGAAGTGTCCACGTCTCATCCTAGAGCAATGCAAGAAACCTTGTCCTGTCTGCCGAAAAAGGAAATCAGAATCAAGATCCGGTCGACTTTAGTCGGCCTCGAAATATGATAATTATTCGCGCTACCCTACTAGTTTCCACTAATACTTTACTTAACTTACATACCCCGATAAAAAGCAGCGCTATTTATTTTCGGTCAGTTAAGTTTCATACGTGATACACAGTTGGGCGTTCATGTCTTTTTCGATTCATGACTGACTAGGCAAAAGCCGAGTTCGAATTCCAGTCGGCTTCGTCACTTCAATTTACGTGCAGATACCCTTGGGAAAGGAATGAATTCATCTCTTCTCCCCACCCAGCTGTCGGTTGAATAGTTGGTGTAATGGATAACGGCTCGAAATTGTTAATAGGAGAGCCGAGTTCCAATTCCTGTTGGTTTCGCTATATTCACTTATATGCAAATACCCTTGGGAAAGGTATAAATCTATCACTTCTCCCCCAGATATGGGTTAATTAGTAAGTTGTATCACTAAAACATTATTATCTAAAAAAAAAAAGATTCTTGTGAACTAAAAATATTTTCTGGCTTTAAATAACCTGCAAAAAATCAATTTTCGAATACCATAACTCAAATCACAAACTTTTGATAATCAAAATCGAAAATTATTCCGCATATCTAAATAAAACGTTCCTTAAATGAACCAGATGTTTTACAAAGTTCTTACCGTGTTATTCTTGCCATATTTGGCCTTGCGTTGTCCTGGATGAAAACATTTTATAATGATGGGTGTGGGGTGCTTTTCGACCAAAACCTTTCAGGACATGTTGCAGCTGCTGGACCTATAAATGTGCATTAAGATTTCATTACGCGTTAAGAACTCTAAAGCAAAAATAAGCTCTATGATCGCACCACACCCTTAACGTCGCCTTTCTTCTATGAAGCTCGGCATTTGGGTCGGTGCCGAAGATTTATCCTTGTCAATCCTTGTCACCTCTTTTTGCGTTGGACATTGTCGTATGTAACCCATTTTCATCACCCGTCATGATATGTTTAAGGAACAGTTAGATGCATATTTGCATCAGTACTCAAGATCGTGAATCCCGTTAACCCCTTAGAGTCTTAGGAGCACTACATCTACTTTAACCACAGCAGCAGTGGTGCTTCATGGGCAAGACAGCATGACGGAGCCCAATTCTCTCCATGTTTGTTTGAATTCAGATTTTTCATTCTCTAAGACCATTTGCCAGCCAAGGCTATATGTCCCCATTTGTCCTGATATTTACCCATAGTTGGAGCCAAACACTTTCCAAAACCGAAATTGCACCAACGGAAGATTATGGTGATTGTCTGGTGGTTCACCGTTGGTGTTTTTCTTTATAGCTTCCTGGAACTGAACCAGGATGTCACTGCCGAAGTTTGCTGACAGCAACTGAATAAAATGCAACCAGCACTGGTTAATCAACGAGGTACAATTCTATTTAATGGGAAAGCACAGCCACTTGTTGTCAAGATAACAGAAGCCCAACAACTTAGGATTCGAGACTTTATCACATGCATCATATACCCCCCCCTGATCTATTGCCTTCAGCTTTTTCACAATTCTTTAAAACCAAATGACCTTGTGTGGCGAAGAAGTTGCCGAAACTGAATTCAAAAATCTTTTGGCATTCAAAACTTTAAAGTTTTATCGTAAAGACATAAATAACCTTGTAATTTGCTGGCAGAAATATATATATATATATATATGTTTAGTATTCCTATTTTGACTGATTTAGACACTGTTTAAATACATAAATCTTATATATAAAGTACAGTGAGTGTGTGAGACCGAGCAACTCCTCCGCGCTCACAGGTCCGATTTCAATGATTCATAGCTCATTCAAAAGCACTAAGTGAGGCGCAGGGAACGATTTTTGTTGAGGTCAATTTAGAATAAAAGTTGATTCCAAAACATCGTAAAGGTATAAATAACCTTGCAACACGATGGCAGAAATGTATAGATGCTTAGGTTTCCTAGTTTGACTGATTTAAATAAATTAAATATATAAACGGCATAGTCCCTCTGTCCATTCGTGTGTCTGAAATCCATCTAACTAGGGCCCCACTTGCTCTACACAGACATTTGGGATTTTTGTACGGATCACGAGGGAACAGTTAAAATAGAAATTTTAAAATAACTGAAAAAATTAGTGATTTTAAGAGTTTTTAATTGATACTGAATTTAAAGTAACACAAACAGTTTGTGAATTAATAAAAAAATGTTTTAAATTCAGTTTAAAATACCTCAAAAACTTTGTGAATTGAGGAAATCAATTTTATTTCTTCAAAATGTCAAGGAATCATAATTAAAGTAAGAGGCTTTGTGACGTCAGGTTTTGAAGTTCCGTAGAGTTGGTGATTTGAAGAACTCAATTTTAGGCCTGAATTGGAATTTCGGCGTAAATCAGAGTTTCGGTCCGACTCGGTCTTTTGACCGGAATTGGACTTATAGCCCGAATCAGATCAAATTTGTTTCTATAAAATTATCATTGCCGTTTTCGAAGCTGGATCAGAGGTTTCTTTAGTTTTGGGACGGAGGCCCAATTAGCCCTCCGCAGGGGCTAGCTTAAAAGTCCGCACAGAATGCGGCTTTTAAGCTACTTCCGGAATAAATGTTGACTCTAAAATCGGATAAAAATAAAATATAGAATCGTCTCTGTTACCCTTGCTGCTGAGTAGTGAGTTCGATCCTCACTGGGTGTTCCGTACTTTCGGTCTTGTGATACATCTAAGCTACGTTTTGGGTGAGCACCTCGACGTGTTGTAATGGTTAACGAGCTTGTTCCGCTGGATGAATTAAAATAGTGAGTTCGATCCCCACTGGGTGCCCCAAATTTCCGGCCTTGTGTCACATCAAAGCCACGTTGAGAAAATCTCCATTTTGCGGCTTGAGGCACTTCGAGATGGTGTAGTGGTTAGCAAGGTTGTCTCGTTAGAACATTTACGACTGAGCAGTGAGTTCGATCCACACTAGGTGCCCTATACGTTCGGCCTTGTGCCGCATCTAATCTACGCTTAGAAAATCACCATTTTGTGACCTGCTCTATGCGAGTACTTCTCGTCTTGCACCATTTCCGATCCCCCCCGAAATCTTCTCCATTTTGAACTGTCATTTTTCGCCACCATAGTTATGACTTCTACATATGACTGAATTTACTCACCTGGCTAAAATTAATCTCTTGAGAATCCAACCTCTTCACCTGAAGCCAAGTTCTTCACCTTTAAGAATCACTGAACCACACGAACAAAAAGGGAACTCGGCTTCTTCTTTTTATAACTGTTTCTTACTTTCAATATTTGTAGCATTATTATTATTATTGTGAACGTTATGTTTAGTAGGTACCCGTATTTGAGTAGACCTCCATTATTTAGAGAATAGTTTTTAAAAACAAGTATGTCTATATGTAACCGCTAAATATGACTTTTACAGAAATCGATATAATAAATGTCAATGTTTTTTTTTTCAATTAAAGACACAGAATTCTCAATAGCTCATCCTATTCTATATAATTGTTGAGTCTTGACTCATTGTTGAATCTCGATTAATGCATGGAATAATAATGCAACACAAAATGTACTTAGAACAAGAATGTATTATAACAAGAAAGTGTACACAATATTTACATATAGTATTTCTGTATATTTCTGGGAAGACGTTCCTGGAGAATGTGTTGACTAAGTCGCAGTCGGGCAGAGTCTCTAGCTGGATCTCTGTATTCGCTCCCCTGTCTTCCGGTACCAACCATTATTTATATAGTCGGTAGTCACCTATGCAGATTAGGTGGATCCTACCACAACAATAATAAATGTCAATGGCAGTGTATCCGTGTGTAACACTTCTTCAATTAAAGGGACAGAACTCTCTATAGGTAATCCCCTTATTCTATATAATAAATGTCAATGTCAGTGTGTCCCTGTGTCACGCTTTTTCGATTAAAGGTACACAACTCTCAATAGCTCATCTCCTTATTCTATATAATAAATATCAGTGTCATTGTGTCGGTGTGTCACACTTTTTCTATTAAAGGGATACCTCCCCCTCCTTCTTCGCTGAACTTTTAAAAGGTAAGCTTAACTATTAATGGAATACTTAAATGCAGCGATCAATTTAGAGTTCTTCGCTAGTTTATTGTAGCCTATCACATCTACTTCCCCCTACCTATTCTGATGAAGGCCCAAGCAGGATCCCTCCGCAGCAGCGAGCTTAAAAGCTAGTAAGAAATAATGGATTAAAAAAATCCGTTGATTGTTCATATGTATCTTCTGTTGACCCTGTAAAAAAAAGACATCCATATATACTTGATAACAAGGTACATCCATTATTAAATTAAACATTACTCCAAAAGGAAGTAAATGGTAAAAATCCTATACGGCGAAGTTTCCTAACGGCGAAAATTCCTGAGGCGAGTTTTCCTACGCCAAAATTTTTTACGGCGAATATTCCGGATACGCTTCATAAAGTCTAGGTACTATGGCGGAGAGTTAATCCGAACAATTACCATCAAAGTATTTAAAGAGGGTGCACAGGGAAGGTATATTACAGCAGTGCGAAAGTGACTGAAGTCGAGACCCCAGATCAGGACCAATAATATTACTGATTCTGATTCAGTATTTAAAGAGAGTGCACAGGGAAGGTATATTACAGCAGTGCGAAAGTGACTGAAGTCGAGACCCCAGATCAGGACCAATAATATTGCTGATTCTTCTTTGGATTTTATCAAGAATCTCTGAATATATAGCAGGAGCACCGGACCATATGTGGCAGCAATATTCAAAACATGGACAAATGGAAGTCTGGCAGATTCTGGAGAGAATAATCGTCTCGCACAACTTTCTGGGCAGCAGACCTAGAAATTAATTCCACTTCATCTTTTCACTTCATGTCAGCCGAGAAGGTTGGCCTGAGACGGTCCAAAGAGTCACTCTCCTGCTGACAGGAGGCAGAAAGGAATCCATCATTTGATTAATAGAGAAAAGTTTCATTTTGGAGCCGTTAAAATGAACAAGCTATTCCTTGTTGCAGTTACAAGCAGACTGAAGGTCATTTTTGTAATCAGCTGCCAATTTGACGCTGTCGAACTGATCAGACTTCCCATCGAGACAGGAGTAAATACTTGTGCCATCAGCATAGATACCAAGTAAAGAACTGATGCCATTGATGCAAATTACCACTCCGGGGCACCTGTATTAGTAGAAAAGCCTTAGAAAACTGGCCGTTAAGTTTTTGTCTAATGTTAGCCAGGTTTCACAAGAGTAAAGAGGGCTTACGTCCATATCATAAACACAGCTTCTCGTACGATCATCGAGGTTAATCACCGTCGAGCCTGGTTAGTATTCCGAACCTGTATCCATTACACCACCCGCTTACAGCACCTGGTATTCCTTGCGTTTAGGATGAATCACATGAAGTTTAGATCTTATAAGAGTTTGATCTGGGAAGCAGCATTCTTCTTCTTCTTCTTCTTCTTCTTCTTCTTCTTCTTCTTCTTCTTCTTCTATGTGCTGTGACCCTTCAGAACATAGACAGACATGGATTTCCACAACTTCTTAACCTTTCTGTCTCTTAAAAATGTTTGTGTTTTTACTATCCCTCCATTCATCCTTTTGCACAAACTCGTTAGGCATCTGTCCTTCTTACCTTTAATATGCCTTGGGAGTATCAAATTTTCTGGGCATTCTTTCCTCGAGTGTCCTAGATACTTTAACTGTCTCTTTCTGATAAATGACCCTTTTTGTTTCCATTTTCCTCAAGACTTCCTTTTTACTCACATGTTGTGTCCATAGTATTCTCGACATTCTTCTGTGGAATCACATCTCTATTGCCTCAAGTCCTCTTTTCATCTGTAAGGAAACTGACCACCATTCACTGCCATATGAAGACTGATATTACATAGCAACTAAACACTGTTTTTCTTTGTTTCAAACGAAATTTTCCTATTTCTTAATACTTTGCTTAACTTTTATAAGGCATAATTCGACGCAGCTTCTGATTTTGGTGTCACATTTTCCATTTTTTGTTGCTCATTCTCGGGATAACATTATCAGCTGACATTAAGTAGGAAGAGGATATTGAATCCATTGCTATGTCAGCTGCTAAGCAAGTTAGTGCACTGTATCGAGCAAGACAATTTTTCTATCTAGAATCTATCTTATATATCTATAAGTCTACAATTCGTTCATGCTTAGAGTATTGCTGCCACGTTTGGTCCGGTGCCCCTGCTATTTATCTATGCTATAAAATCCAAAGAAGATACAGCAGTATTATTGGTCCTGATCTGGCAGCTCGGCTTCAGTCACTTTCCTATCGCAGTAACATTGCCTCTCAGTGTTTTTTCTATAAATACTTTCATGTTAATTGTTCTGATGAGCTCTTCGCCAGGGTACCTAAACTTTTTGAATTTAAGCGCAGTCCTAGACTGGCGTCGAGATATCATATTTAGCTGGTCAGATATAGCCATAAGTTCTATGCTAACAGTTTCTTTTCTCGGAGTTCTCGCTTGTGGAACTCTTTTCCGGCTTCATGCTTTCCAGCCAACTTTAATCTACAAAAAGGGAAACGCAATATCAATCTCTATCTACTGTCCTCAATATTAGACCTTTCTCTTCTCACTCATTAGTAATGTCTCTGTCTATGATTCTTCCACACCCTGTAACCCCTTGAGTCTTAGTGGCTTGGCTGCCTTGCATGAGGTGATACCGATTAAAAAAAAACACTTCCTAGATAATTATATTTCTGTATTTTATTGGTTTTGGCGTATCTAATTCGTAGTTCGAATCCTGGACTGCTCCCTGTTGTTTATAATCATCACAGTTGGTAATAGAAGGTTACCGCTCTGTCGGCTGGTGTCTCAGAATACGCTGACTACCCCTCTGCAGAGAAGTAATCACCCTCACAATGAGGCGTTCTGGCTATGACGATAAAGTACATCCGGCAGTAAAGTCTCTGATCAGGAGGTTTTGAGGAGCGTGGGACCACCTCTTAATTGCTGATGTTTTCGTGTCCACCTTGACTCTGGGTGGTAGAATCTGTTAGAGTCTCAGCTATGGGTAAATAGTTAACCCCCAAACGGGTCAAAATTATTAAAAAATTTATGGTAAAAAATATTAGCAATCCATTTTCATGATAAAAAAAATTACCAGCAAAACATTTTTGCAAAAGAAATTACTAATGCTCCCAAGAAAATTAAATTTCGGCATTAGGAGTTGATATGCCGCTAAACAAACCAATAAGTAAATAATAATTAAACGTCATAGAATTGGAAAAAAAAATAATAAAATAAAACAGATAGTTGCTTTTCTAACTTTGTATAAAGATTAACCTATTTGTATGAAGTGCCCAGTTCACGTATGAAGGTGATTCTTCGAACCAAAGCCACCATATTGGTTATGTCATTGTTCGACGCAAGGATAGATTTTTCCCGCCAAATTTAAAATGCCATAAATGTCTAAATAACGACCAGACTTGTTTGAAACTCAGTAGAATTATTATTTTTACTTTTTCATTAGGTGTGGAACTGGTGACGTCATCAAACGTGGGAGTGTCAAATATAAACAATTGCTTGAAAGCAATGGTCTTATTTTTCAATGAAAATAATTCATACAGATCGTACTTTTTTCAATCATTTCACTCCATGTAAGGCAATAAATGCATAATTTACCTTGACAGGAGGCAGGCACCATGGCGTACGGTCTAAGTGTTTTATTTTTTTAAAATCATTTCACTACAGCGAGACAATAAAACCTCTGACAGGCAAGAGGGTTACTGAGGGTTAGATAATGTGATAAAAACACTATAAAGGAGAGAAAACATTAAAAGAACAATAATTCAGAAGACAGAATAAAACGATTGACATTGCTTTTAAATTTTTGAAGATCAAAGTTGGTTGGGAAGTAAGAAGCCGGAAGAGAGTTCCACAAGCGAGAAGTGCGAGAAGAGAAACTGTTAGTATAGAACTTGCGGTTGCATCCAGCCATTTCAGATCTTGCCGCCAATCTAGTACGGCGCTTGAATTTATAAAGTCTACAAGAAAGTAATATTTGTGTAATAATACAAATGTGGCACAAGGCCGAAAGGGGCCCTAAGGGGAAGGCTGGTCTTCAATCTGCCTTATCTTAAACTTACCACAGTATTCATACATATTCAAATATACCACAGTATTCCGTACACTGAAAGAGCACCTGGAGAGTGAGTTCGATCCTCACTGGGTGCTCCATACTTTCGGCCTTGTGCCTCATCTAAAATAGAAAATCAGTATTCCTTACACCGAAAAAAAAAACATTCTTACTTACCAATTCATCTAACGCCACCATGAATAATACAAAGTGTGGCACAAGGCCAAAAGGGTGGGTTAAGGGAAGGCTGGTTTTCAATCTGTCTTATCTTAAAATTACCTATTACTGACTTAGACATACCACAGTATTCATTACTCCAAAACATCACATTCTTACTTAACATTCTTACTACAATCACCATAATATCTCAGAGTCTCTATGTAGTCCTAACTAGTTCCCATATGTACAATAAAATAGAGGAAAGTTTATCAAAACAATTACTATGAAAGTATTTATAGAATAGGCATAGGGAAACTGCGTTACGGTGGTGGGAAAGGGACTGAGCCGAGACTGAAGCCAATAACATATTTGGAGAGCTACTGGTGTTCAGCAATGAAAAGAGAACAATAGCAAGTACTTTTCTAGCAGAAGATTGCAGGGGCTACTATAGAATATATATATATAGGCATTTGCGACCTATTGTAAATGACATTGCACTTATTATTGCTGGAAAATGCTCAGGAAAATCGACATTTACTGTTTATTTTAATGCCATCAAATCAGTTTACAAACATTAAAATCACTATTTGATGATTTTTATTTCTTTGTATAGAAAATTGTTAATGATTTTTAATACATAACCAGTTCACTGCCTTTAACCCTAACCCTAACTCTTAACCCTAACATACTTCATACTTCCAACAGTTGGTAAAAATCGTAACATAGTATAAAATGGATAGTAAAAATCGTACCATAGTATAAAATGGATAGTAAATGTCATACTATAGTAGAAAATGGATTGTAGATATACTATTGTAGCACCAGATTGGAACGCTTTCTCTCTTCAATGTCAATCATGACGTACGCTCTTACTTTTTTAATGGGATTGATATCCCCATTTTTTGGGGGGAGGGCATTTCCTCTGTCCCATATATCATATATCAGCTTGTGCGTTATCCTGATAAGGTGCTCACTCCCAAAATAAAATTTTCTAATGGAAGTCCATCTACACCAGGATCGTTTCACATATTAAGTTTGTGGATTGATGTCGATGGAAAGTGTATTATCCAATTATCCAATCTGTCTTTGTTCCATATTTGTAATGGGCTCAACATTTGAACCCCTATTCAGCTAGTCAGAAAAAATGCTACTTTCTATCGCTTTACTGTAACTTCCAGAGGTGTAAGTCGTACCCCAGTCTTATTAAGTCGAAGTAGAGTTATTGAAGCAGCTTGTGACCTCTAGGCTGTTTTTAATAAAACTGCAGTTTGGCGAAAGCTCAAGCAACAATTGAATAAAGGTTCCTTTTTTTTTACTTGCTTGGCTAAAGGTTAAAAAACAATTGCATTAAGTTTCATTGCATACCCAGGGCTTTCAGAAAGCTGAATATTGTATCTGCTTCGATAAAAGAGGTGCCGGGATAAACTAGCAGCTTAAACTTAAATGATTGACAATTACTATTAGAATACCTGAACAAATGTTTCTTCAAGACAGTCAAATTTTAGTAACCTATCTGGGGGTTCAAGTTCAATACCTCAACCATAAAATGAGTAGTATCAATTGAAAGTTGAAACGCCGGTTCTTGTACGATCACTGAGGGCCAAGTTCCAATTCCAGCAGGGTTCGTTATATTCACTTATGTTGTAACCTAGGGAAGGTTACTGAATAGAATAATCAAACGATGTTTGGTAATGAATGATAATACTTAGGACAAGAACAACGCATATAAGATTCGCCAGCGGCGTGTAGAAGTAGTAGTCAACTGCTAGAAGTGAGTCAAGTAAATTCCACAATGAAACTCCAACTCTAGTATATCTCGAGTCATTTGAGTTGACTTTTCCAGAAGACTGTGTAGCTTCCTCTTATTTCCTTAATTTAAGCATGTTCTATGAGATGATTTTCCTGTAGTACAGCAATGTCTGCTATATATCTGTGTAATTCAGTAGCATATTATTTTTTATTAAAAGTTTATCCACTACATGACTCGAAAGCTTTTCAAGGTAGGGAGTTATTGAAGGTTTTTGTACACTATTTACATTATTCGGACTATTGTCCTCATCTTTGTCGCCATGTTTATCACAACGTTTCGGCCGTTCAGGTGGTTGGAATGTCAAACTGAACCCTTTATTTCGCTCACTGGAGTAGACTGTTCTAGTCCCACGTGCCATGTCTAATGGATGTCAGTTATCTCCTGTTAATTCCCACCTGAAAGTTCTCCACTGCCTTAACCAGGTATTGAACTCACACCCTTTGGGTCCTGTCACTGGATCTAACTAACGTCTTTATCCACTGTGCCATGTGCCCTTGAGGACATCTGCGTATGAATTTCTGGGTATTATTCTAACCTAATGTCTTCAGCCAACATTTTTTACCAGTGCTCATATTTTTTGTATGAACGCAAAACGCGGCAGTAAGTGTAGATTATGAGAAGTTGTAGAGTAGATAACGGTTGGCCCATAACTTGAAGAAGTTATGGTCTTGGAAACATTCTCTCGGGAGTATTTTCCGAAAAGTAGCGGTTCTTGGGAAGCAGTTTGATTGGAATTTCCTTGTTACCAATTTTATACGAAAGGAATGCGGATGATTCGGCTCTGTGTACGTGGCATGGCAGATTTTAGCTGTCTAAAGGGTCAGTTTGGTTTTGAGCAGAGTCTCTTAGAAAAAGGAATTCTCTACTCATATCCTAGATTACATGATCACCTCGACGTGATGCAATGGCTAACAAGCTTGTCCCAACATTCTACTCTTGTTTTCTTTTAATCTGTGAGGAAATTGTCCAGCATTTATTGTCATACGAGACATAGCAGTTCGGCAGCTTTCATTAAGACTAAAGTTACTCATATGTTGGGGCACCTCGAGGTTCTGTAATGATTAACAAGCTTGTCTCGCTAAAACAATTACGAGTGAGTAGTGAGTTCGATCCTCACTTGGTGCTCCATACTTTTGTCCTTGTGCCACATCTTAGCTACGCTTGTAAAATTACCATAACCTAGATTTAATATATGCAAGATAAATATTTTTAAATTCGTTTTTTTTTATATGAGTCTCTCTGAACGGGCAAACCCTCGCTTTTTTCACTCGCTGTTTGCCCTCCGCCCATAGACTTGCTAGTGTAATGGGATGTAAACTGACAGACAATTCCACTTCTTAATAGACACAGCAGACACAAAAAGGAAACTACAAGAACTCGTACAGGCGATAGTGAAGGAAAGCGAGAAGAAAGGACTAAACGTAAATTGCGTGAAAAACTGAAAGTATGGTTTCAGGAAAAGAAACAGCTCAATATGCAAATTACAAATTATCGATATCAAAATCAAACAAGTTCAACAATTTAAATATCTGGAAATCGTTTTAACACAGTACAGAAAGTGCGATAGCAAAAGATAGCAAAAGATGTCTTCGTAAAGCTAAACGAAGTATTAAGAAGCAGAAAAAACTGAACAGATCTCGTATGGCAGTGAATGATGGACAATCTCCTTACGGATGAAGAGGAGACTTAAGGCAGCAGAAATGTGCTTCAACAGGAGGATGCTGAGGAGACTAGTGACCGAACATGTGAGCAATGATGAAGTTTTAGACAAAATGAAACAAGAGGCAAACTTATACGTAACATTGGAAAGAGACAGTTGAAATTTCTAGGGCACATAATGAGGAAAGATTCATATGAAAAATTTGATATTCACAGGACAGATTGAAGGCGGCGGTGGGGATAGGGGAAATGACCGTATAACCTATCTAGAGAGCGTAAGTAAATAGATGACGGAATAAATTTTAGGAGAAATAATCGAAAGATAAAACAGTTTATAAAGAAAGGAACGGATCTGTGTTTAAAGGCACTATTCAGCTTTGTTTTTTCATCGACGCACTCTGTAACCGGGACGTCAAAGAACGTCAGATCTAATGACGGTTTCCCCGAATGGGTCGCATGTTCGAATCCGGCCAGAGAGCGCATATTTTCTCGAATAAGATTTCTCGAACATTCAGGCCGTCAGACAAAATAATAATAATAATAATGTTTAATAAATAAACGGAGCGTCTACTCAAATACGAGTATCCAGTAAAAATAACGTTTAACTAATAAAAATCTGTTGGATTCATACATGACAAATGCATTCCTTTCTTTAAAATTAGCTTTGTTGACGTTAGGATATGAAACTCAGCAAATATAATTATTTCGAGACTCAGAGAAGAATCTCTGTTTAAAGGCACGATTCAGATGAAAACAAATATACTGTTTAATAAATAAACGGGGTGTCTACTCAAATACAAGTATCCAGGAAAAATGACGTTTAACTAATAAAAATCTGTTGGATTAATAGATAAAAAAGATCCCTCTTCATTCATCAATCCAAAATTAATACACCAAATAACCCTTTCGAAAAAAAAAAATTGGGGAATTGAAGGAAAAGGATATGAATCCTCAAATAAATTGGGAAATTCTAGGTTTTGCGATCACCCTCAATAGTTTTTGGGATAGGTGCAAGATATGTTTAGAAGAAAAAAATCAGGATAATAAAATATAAAGATCAATGCAAACTATTAAGTCAGCGGAGAGAACCAAAGCACGAAATGTAGACATAAAATAGATTCAAAATTACATAAGAATACTTGTGTATTCTCTCGTTGGAACTACCATAACTTCTTCCTTATATATATATATATATATATATATATATATATATATATATATATATATATATATATATATTCCCAAATTCTGGCTTGACGAGGAACCGTGACCAGACACCTTAATTCAACTTAATTTCAAAAATTATATTAGGGGTCTCGGCTCTCGCTTTTGAAACATGAGAACTCTTATGTAACGAAGAAATCATATTTTAAAAAAAATATAATATAAGCTCTACTTCTGTATGGAGCACTGTCTTTTTAAAAATAAAAGCAACAATACTAAGGAACTCCGGATTATTTACCTAACGTGTTCTTTCCTATTTTTCTGCATACCTGCGCGCACACACGCGCGCACACACACACACACACACACATATATATATATATATATATATATATATATATATATATATATATATATATAATGTATACTCTTTTCCGGTGGATCTTTAATGTATTAGGCATTTGAAAATTTTCATATTTCTCTCACTTAAACCATCTTTGACTCCCCTCTTTAAAACTTTTCTCTGTTAAATTTTAATCCCCGCTTCATCTTTAGACCTTCCTGTTCTTCTCTCGTCTGTTACCCCTCCCTTTGGCTTTCATTCACTCTAGCATTCGTCACACACTCTCATACAGACACTCTCACTAATTTTTATTCCCGGAGTTGTTTTTTCTGTTTTCTTTTTGAACTTGTAGGTCTGATGAATTGGATCGTATTTACGATTCCAATGGAATAAATTATGACCATGGAATATTAGTGTTTAAGCCTTTTTTATTATATATATATATATATATATATATATATATATATATATATATATATATATATATATATAAAGCGCATATATTTCTATAATAAAATTTCTCAAACATTCAGGCCGGTAGACAAAAAAAAAATGATAATGTTTAATAAATACACGGGACGTCTACTCAAATACAAGTATCCAGGAAAAAAATGACATTTAAGTAATAAAAATTTGTTAGATTAATAAATTAAAAAATCCATTGCTTTCTTTAGAATTTGACTTGTTTAAGTTAGGATACAAAACTGAGTGCACACACACACACACACACACACACACACACACACACACACACACACACCACACACACACACCTATTTTTCTTTAGTTTTGTTAATAGCTACATTTTGTTCAATTAAGTAAAAACAGCAAAACAACCCATTCCTTTGTCTCGAAATTGCTTTGTTTACGTTAGGATAGGAAAATGAGAAGATATGTTTATTTCGGGAGTCAGAAAAAATCTGTGTCTCAAGGCACTATACAGACTTTGGTGCCGAGTGGTCACTTTGCTTTGTTCACGTTAGACACAAAGTGTCTTTTGTCCTAAATACAATTTACATTAAGTAACATTTGCTGTTTAATACACAGAATTCAAACTGCATGATCGTGCAGCTTATTAAGAACTTGGAAAAGTTCATCAGTAAAATTATGGTCGAATGTGCACACAGCCTCCATGTCTCTACGCGTTGGGTTGGTTGATTTTACGACGTATTAACCTTTGTAAGGTTATTTAATGTCATAATAAGACGTTTTGCCGTCTAACACGATTAAAGTAGTAGGTGGCCCTTTAGGTGGGGAATCATAATTCATTGCAAGGGGCGACAATCTGCGTATTCTAAGCCCAGCCGGCAGGCGGTCGGCGCACGCATGTATGAATCTAAGGTTATGATATATACGTATGTGCGAGTGTGTATTCGTGGAGATAAGTACTGTATACGCTCGTGTATAAGCCGAGAAATATATGGCAAAAAATTGATGAGAAAGTACTGGGGGAGTAGGCTTATATTTGAGGTTAATATTTTTGTCGATTTTCACCAATTTCTGCACCTATATAAAAAAAACATGGCCGAAATACGTAGTAACTGTTTCATTTCGATTTTAGAAGCATCGTACCGAATATTTTATGTACTCACAGTCTCATTTTTATATTTCACAATATATGGGTATCAGATTCACTGCAAGCTTTAATGTGTTCGCAAAAAAGAAGCTACTTATATGACATTAAATGGTTTGCAAGTTCGTTTTAAGCACGAGTTTCTTTCGTTTTGTATGTTAAATAAGGAGGAGGCACGGTGGAGTAATTGATAGCGGCTCGGATTGAGGAACTGGAGGATCGAGTTCGAATTCTAGTCGAATTAATTGCATGAACGTAATACCCTTGGGAAAGGTTTGAATCCTCTTCTCCTCCTCTCAGCTGGACAAGACAGACTGGGTTATATAGCCTGGAATGGCAACTGGTTTACCGCAGAAAGAAATGGCAACCTAGTGCGGGAAAAAAATCTGCCTCGTCAGTCATGTATCGAAAGATAAATGATCGCCACGCATGGCACATAACAGACTGGTGTTAAATAAGATCCAATTGCATTCGGGAGATGGCGGCATTTTTGTCTACTCAAAGGAAGCAAATAAAATTTCGAGAACATTGTTGAAACTTTTTAAAGCAGATGAAATGATAAACATTGAGGTATAATAGTTTTGCTTGTTTTGTTTTACGGCATATCAACCTCAACAGGTTATTTAATGCCGACAAGATTTTTATTGCTGGTAATATTTTTCTTCAAAAATGTATTGATGGTAATATTTTTTGTTGGTAATAATCTTTTCCTTCAAATTATTCAACGTTAGTAATAATTTTTTCCAAAAATGTATTTCTGGTGTTAATATATTTTTTATACTTTCATAGCGTTTTGACCTCAGTTTGTGGTGTTAACTATTTGCCCATAACTAGGACCCTAACAGGTACTACCACCCCAGGTCAGGGTGGACACTCATCAAAGTCTCCTGATCAGAGACCTTGCTGCCGGATGTAGTTTATTGTCTTACCCAGGATAGAGTTGTATAATGGAGATAAACAAATAATATAATAAACATTAAAAAAATACTCGAACTGACCTTGAAAAACATTTTGGATATGACAATAAAACTTTATGTAAAAGATGTAAACATTTGAACAAGAGGAGAGGTTTATTCCTTGTTTCCTGTTTAGGACTGGGTGTTCCGTTCTTTCTAAAGCCTACTTCAACTCTACACTACTAACGTCACCGACTGAATTCTAAAAAGTTGCTTATTAATTAAATCTTGAAATCTTCATGTCTAGAGTCAGCTGTTATGTTTCCTGCATAGGCCCATCTTGTCTTTTCTTACACTAATACAAAACCACACAGCAACCCACTACCTTGAGTGGCTCTTGGGCCTTGTATTGAGTGAACATTTGTTAAGGAAAGCAAAATTCTCAACTCGTGGGAATTTGCATAACCACACCGATTGAATATAAAGTGTTTGATTAGCTGCTTCAAATTATAGTTTGGAGTTCTGTTCATTTCTCAGACATAATATAATGCGGTCGTCTTATAACGGCTTATAAGATAATATTGGCTTATTAAATAATGCGGTCGTCTTATATCGGCTTATAAGATAATATTGGCTTATTAAATAATGCGGTCGGCTTATATCGGCTTATAAGATAATATTGGCTTATTAAATAATGCGGTCGTCTTATATCGGCTTATAAGATAATATTGACTTATTAAATAATGCGGTCGGCTTATATCGGCTTATAAGATAATATTGACTTATTAAATAATGCGGTCGTCTTATATCGGCTTATAAGATAATATTGGCTTATTAAATAATGCGGTCGTCTTATATCGGCTTATAAGATAATATTGGCTTATTAAATAATGCGGTCGTCTTATATCGGCTTATGAGATAATATTGGTTTATTAAATAATGCGGTCGTCTTATATCGGCTTATGAGATAATATTGGCTTATTAAATAATGCGGTCGTCTTATATCGGCTTATAAGATAATATTGGCTATTAAATAATGTGGTCGGCTTATATCGGCTTATACACAAATATTTATAAAAAAATCCTATGTAGGCAACTAGGCCTTGCCTCTTGTGGCTTAACTGGTAATTGTAGGCTTCGGTTATAGGAGTGGTTACCCTAAGATGCAAGGAAAGAGAATGCAAGTTCGATCCAGTTTGACGGCACATTTTTCTTACGTAGGATCAATCTAGGCCAGTTGATATTAATTTCACTGTTTAAGAACAAACAAACAAACAAAAAAAACACAGGGATGTCAACCCAAATGCGTGTACACACAAAACATTACGTTTAAAGTAAAAAGGAATTTACACGATTATGAGTCTTGGAAACTATTAGTTTTTCTCTTCCTGGGTTTGATTGCCACCCAAGACTATAGGATCCAGTCTGGCCGTTCATTTTTTCTTACAGCGAGTGGAGATAGATTCTCAGCTGTTATCTATCGAGTGTTAGCTCGTAAGTACATGTAATGAGCTCGACTGGGATTCGAACGCGGTACTACTATTCTGCAATCCAAGTTCCTATCCATTACACTACCGTGTCTCCTAATAAGACGCCATTTCGGATTTAAAAAAAAAATCCATAAACAAATATACTGTTTCGAAGATAACGGAAGCCAGCAGATTTAGATTCGTAGACCTTCCAACGAGAAATGAGCATTCCTTAAAGTTTGTAATTCAAAAGTTACTCTATCAACGCGGCCTCCGTGGTCGAGTTGGTAAAGGCACGTTTCGACTATAGAAGCGGCTTCCCTGAGGGAAAGAAAAGGATACGTTCAATTCCTATTGGGCGACGCATTTGCCTTTAGTAGAGTCAATCTAGGCAGATTGTTATTAATTTCAATGTTTAAGAAGAAAAATAAAAGTGACATCATATCAAACGTTTAGAGCAATTAGAAATGCACGTGTATATATAGTAAGTGTGATAGAAGTAGCTTTCAGCCAGACACTTCCTTTCTTCTGAATCTGCGGATTTCCTACCTTGACGTCACCACTCTTTTGGTCAATAAGGTAATATTAGCCGCTTCCTTATAAGCAATCATTCGGCATACATTGACCTAACTTAAAAAACCGAATCATGATTTATCCATTTCAATGTCTCAGTCAGACGAAAAGCACGTCTGACTGAAACATTGAAATGGATAAATTCCGTATTAGTTTTCCAATTTTTTATTTTTTTTTTAGCTTTCACAGTCTGCCGAAATAGGCTATTCCTCATATGAGGTGATTTGGGATTTTATTGTTTATTAAGTATTTGCTCTGTAATAATAAATATATTGAGCTCTTTTTGCGGATAGTTTTAATATTTTACATTACGAGGATCCACTTGAATTATATACCAACGGGTTTGTTATCGTTGATATTATGTCTGCTAATTTTTAACAAAATCCGTTCATACTCACGAATAACGTTCCGTGTATTGATATTAAGGAATGAGAGAAATCTGCTATAACTATTTAAATTTCTTTTATTTTCATTTCCCAAGTACTTTGGATCTTCTTCCAAGATCATCTTCAGGGGTACAAGTAGTACAAAACTATATGTTGTTCAGGGGTACAAGTATTTATACAAAGCTGTGCGTTGCTATCCATTAGAGTAATTTTTCAGTATGATTTTAAATGCAAACGGTTTTACAATGTTTTTAGCGTTCATTAGAAAGTGAAAAAATTATCCATTATACATATAAGATAGAGGAAAAAAATTCCGTAATATATATATATATATATATATATATATATATATATATATTCCATATATATATATATATATATATATATATATATATATATATATATATATATATGTTATATACTGTACATATGAACACTAATGGGTATGTTCCAATCCTCATATATACGTTGGACACTATTGTAAGTGGGGGTAATATGATGTCTAAGTAGTCGGCCACTAGCAGTGGTTTACCTACTTCACTCCGCTGGCGAGTATTGTATTTTGCTGGTGTTATAAAGATTATCATTTCATTTCCAACCTCCGTTTTGGTTATTCCTCATTCAGTAACCCGTCCTAGGTTACAACAATATATATAAAATATAAAATCATATCTTGTCCCAAAGGTCAACCAGAGTATATCTGGAAGATAACGATTTTAAGGCAAGTAGTGTTTGTAAATGAAGTACTCAATATTTAGAGATCGCGTTTTCGTAATAAATGAAATTAGATGTTCTTCCTCAAAAGGATAAACAAATTCTGTTAGATTATTTTGTGTACTTGTGTACTAGTGAGCAAACCAAAATGAGCTGACTCATTTTATAGTACACCCATAGAAGGTTAACCAATCAGAAGTCTTGAAATATTCGACCCGGTGTGTATGAAGGCGGCCATTTTGTTTTCTTTTTCGGAAGGTCTACTGCTAACCTGTCAGATGAGGAGACCTGCAAAAGTACGTTTTCCTATTCTTTCCAAATATCCACTGCCAACCTCTGATATGGAAGACCTTAAGAATTCCTGAATAGGTGCTACGAGACATTGGTGCTGTTACATTGGACAAATTACTTCCTACGTCGGATTGCTACATTCAAACTACATTAAACATGTATTACAAATTCCAATAAGTTGCTTTCATAAAATCATGGCTTATATGGAAAATATGAGTTCTGAAAATAAGTGTCTATGCCAAAGGAATATTTGTAAACACTGGCCTGCCTTGTATATGAATGTGTTCTATATTTTCCCTGTGGTGCCGGAGTTCGAGGTTCAAGTTGAGTTCAAGGTTACGATTTTGAATGCTGATAGTCCACTGTTTTTATTTGCCATTTGATTACCCAATAAATCTATATATTTGCGTTATACGCAGATACAGTGCGCCAGAATGCTTCCTCAGTGATATCAATTCTGCAGTCATGGAAAATTTCGGGACTCCATGACATCAGATTTTCTCTCACATCGTGTCCAGCCGAGAGCGATAATTTATCTTCGAGCATTCTGATTGGAAGAATAGTAAATACTATCTGTCTACGCAAATGAACTGTCAGGTTTACATTTTACTCTCTTAAATATATATTCACATAACATGTACAAATATATTAAAACAGAAAGAGTAAGAATTTAAAAAATTATTACGCACTGTAAAGTAGTACATTGAAAAATATAAGAAAAAATTCCACGTGCCGTGCCTCTTCCGTATGTCTCAGTTATTTCCCTTTAATTCAATTCTCTAAGATTTTGCTTCACCACTGCTGTGGTCTGGTATTGAACTCACAACTACTTTGAGTCTAGTCACTGGATCTAACCAACGTCTTTATCCACTGGGACATGTGTCCTTGAGGATAATATCCCCGTTGGAAGAAATAAAGAGTTTGGTTCGAAATTCCATTCACCTGAAGAAGGCCGGAGCGTACAACGGCCGAAACGTTGTGAATATGGCAATGAAGATGAGGATAACAGTCCGAATAATGTAAATAGTGATCATAATACCTCATCTCAGAGATATAGACAGATACAGAGTGCCCAGTAAAAAGAAAAAAAGGGTGGCAAACTTATTATAACTGCGTTATCTTTCAGGAATAGTTGACCTTGAATAACCTTGAATAAAATTCTTGAATATTCATGACCTTGAATAATCATTCGACTCACGTGTTACGACTTACTTCTGATTGGTTCTTTTATGATTGATTAATTGCTGCTCGATCATGTGACTCTTCGCTTAAAGATTATTTGCAGACAACGTTCGTCTTTCGTTCTGCCCTTCTCGTATGACTAAAAAACTCACTGATTTTGAACGGCAAGTCATCGTATCTTTCGAAGAACATTCGACGTGGCGATTGAGACAATGTACAGAAATTCTTCCTGAATTTTTCAGTCATATCAGTTTTCAACGTCTTTTTGAATTTACAGTTTTTTTTTTACTGGGTAATATATATGAATATATACTTCCTTTTTTTTAAATGTCCGTTTTTAAAGTCGTAATAAGATTTATTGGGTTGTCCGGAAATTTCATGCCGATTTTAAAGGGAAATTAAAACAGAACAAAATTATGACATTAAATATTTATTCAACTAAATATAAATCATTTTGTGGCACGACCTTTCTCCATTTTTCCTGAATTTAGGTGGATTCTCGGTAAAGAACTCATTAAAATGATTTTTTTTGTGTCATCGAAAGAATTAATTTTTTTACTATTGAGATTATTTTGCAAGAACCTGAATAAATGAAAATCCGAAGGAGCAATGTCTGGTGAATATGGCGGGCGGAGTAACACATCCCAGCCAAGCTGCAACAATTTTTGCTGGGTCGCCAAAGAAACGTGAGATCTGGCATTATCCCGATGGAAAACAACACTTTTCCCGTTCGTCAGTTCTGGGCGGGTTTTTCTTGAATTGCTGCCTTTAAATCATCCAGTTGCAAGCCGTACTTTTCAGAATCAATTGACTGGTTACTTGGCAGAAGTTCATAGTACAGGATTCCTTTCAGATCCCACAAGATGTACAGCATGACTTTCTTAGAATGAAAACCTGCTTTTGAGGTGGCTAAAGTTGAATCATGCTGCTTACCCCTGGATCTTTTTTACTGAACATTGTTGTAAACGACCCATTTCTCATCGCTCGTTAAAATTTGCTTAAAAAGGGTGCATTTTCATTGCATTTATACAGCAAATGACAGATGAAATGTGATCCAAAAGATTCTTTTTACTTAGATCATGTGGTATCCAAACATTGTAGCGATTTGAGTACCCAAGCTTCACTAAGTGCTCATGGATGGTGGACTTTGATAAATTAAGTGTTTCTGTCAATTCCCGCGTTGTGTAATGCGGGTTATTTTCAATTAATGTCTTCATTTCGTCGTCATCTGTAGTGGGGTGGAGGCTGCCTGACCATTCTTAATCAATAAGGCTACAATCACTAACTCTAAACTTGTCGAACCACTTTCGTATAGTATCTGTCTATATTTCTGAGATGCGGTATTATGTACACTCTTTACATTGTTCGGACTATCGTACTCTTCTTTGTTGCCATATTTATCACAACGTTTCGGCCGTTGTACGCTCCGGCCTCGTTCAGGTGGCTGGAATGTCGAACTGAGCCCTTTATTTTGCTCGCTGGGGTAGACTGTTCTAGTTCCATGTGCCATGTCTAATGGATGTCAGTTATCAGTTATCTCCTGTTAATTACCCTCTCCAAGTTCTCCACCGCCTTAACCAGGTATTAAACTCACACTCTTTGGGCCCTGTCACTGGATCTAACCAACGCCTTTATCCACTGTGCCATGTGTCCTTAAGGTCAGTGACAGGGGCCAAAGATTTATGAGTTCAATACCTGGTTAAGGCAGTAGAGAACCTGGAGAAGTGAATTAACAGGAGATAACTTATAAATGGCATCCATTAGACATGGCACGTGGTACTAGAACAGTCTACTCCAGCGAGCGAAATAAAGGGTTCAGTTCGACATTCCGACCAACTGAAGAAGGCCGGAGCGTACAACGACCGAAAAGTTTTGATAATTATGACAACAAAGATGAGGACGATAGTCCGAGCAATGTAAATAGTGCCCTTTCGTATAGTTCTGTCAGCTAAAGCAACTTCACCGTACACAACACATATCTTTTTGTTGTTTTCAAGGCACTTTTTTCTTTTACGGTAAAGAGAAAACAAACATCAACTGTCTAAAAATGCACTTTATAATCTTTTACTTTCATAGGGATGCCAAATTGACACGGATTTTAAACTTTCTTTCTCAAGGGGTAGAGTTGGAACATGAACGACTAAAAGAGGACAACCCAATGTCATACCTTATATATATATAAATTTCATGTGCCATGCGTGATATACGCTTAGGCGATCATGTATCTTTCGATACAATATTTCAAGGCAGATTGTTTTCGCGCAGTATGTTGCCATTTCATTCTGCGGTAGATCAGGTGCCATCCAAGGTTATAGAAACCGGTCGGTCCTGCTATTTACCCATAGTTGGAGGGAGAAGAACAGGATTCATACCTTTCCCAAGGGACGTAAGCGAATGTGATGGATTCGACAGGAATTTGAACTCGGCTCTCCGATTCCCCAATCCAAGCCGCTATTCATTACTCCACCGTGCCTCGTGCACATATACCTACAAATTGTATGTATGTATGTGTTTTTTAATCATTTATTTCATTTTACCATTCATCAACTTTCTGCGTGTTATTTAAAGCCAGAAAAATAATTTTAGATTGTGACAATACTTTGGAGATAATAATACTAATAATTTGCTGAAACAAGTTCTCCTAATTAACCCTTATCTGTGGGGAGAAGAGATGGATTCATATCTTTTCCAATGGTATTTGTGCGTAAATGAATAATACGAACACGCCTGGAATTCGAACTCAGCTCTCCGATTTCCAATTCGGAGCCGTTATCCATCACACCAACCGCACATTTCAAGCGGTCACTCATCTAAGTTGTGACCACGCTCGATGTTGCTTAAATTTGGTGATCGTACCGAAACCGGTGTTTCAACGTGATATGACCGTAAGCCTATCTGTCTGTCTGTCTGTGTGTCTCACTTAGAAAATTGGCGCAGCATGATTTTCTTAATCATTAGATTTTCCTTATTTGGCCATGGGTATCGTAGTAAGCTAAGCCCGTGAATGACTTCTTCAATGTGCCGCGTCCCTTCATGAGATAGGCGGTCATGGCCCTCCAAAACTTCCTCGTGAATAATTGCCTATACGTAGTAGAGCATATATAAATAATCTGCATTGTCAGTTTCCCGTGCTGAGTGAAGTCCGTAGGGGGCGGGAAAGGAACCCATGAAGCGGACAAAAAGACTAAAAGAATTAAACGAAAAGGGATGGAAAAAAGCAAGGTTAATTTACAACGATAGAAGAATTAAAATAGAAATTAATAAAATAAAATCGGAATTAATAAGATGCGAAGTGGACAGGGACGGGGGAAAAATACGTAAGCGCTGCTGGGTCCTGTACATCGCCCTTCCCTGCCCGGGGCTCGTTGCACGTGCGACGTGTCAAGTCGGGGGGCGCGCGGTTTGGTTTCGTGAAAAGTGAGTCGGTTTACCGTCATCGAGTCGAATTTGATGATTTTTTTTTTTTTTTTGTCCAACACTCAAAGCTCCACTTGCGAAAGAAACCCCCAGATATTTCTTTTCCACGTCACCCACTCCACATATACAAACACCCACCCACACCGGCGTGACGGTCTTCCTTACAGCTACTATAAACATAACTGCATGTATCCTGATTCGTAAGAACATACACAAAGATTTAAGGAAGCGTAGAGTGGCGTAACAGTTATTGGCATGGAAAACAGAACCGGCGGACAGGATTCGAATTTCGGCCGAGCGCTGTTTATATCTACTTCACATTGACGCGCTTGAGGGAACAGCAACTCTCCATTTCTCCAAACGCCCTACCCCATTATAAAACACTCTCCAATGATTATCTCATATGCCCAGATCTTCTTTTATGCGTCTTATTCCTTCAGCAGGTAGCCGATCAAGACTCTCCACAACTTCCTATCGTTTCTAGCTCTAAGAAATCTATGTCCGCTTACTATCTCACCCAGTCTCTGTTCTATCATCCATTTTCACACGCTCATTAAATGGATTTATCACGGCTCTCCACAACTTCCTATTCTTCGTAGATCTAAGCAATGTGTATACCCCTTACTATCCCCTCAGTCTCAGTTCTGCTATCCATTTTCACACGCTCATTAAATATGATGATCACGGCTCTCCACAACTTCCTATTCTTCGTAGATCTAAGCAATGTGTAGACTCCTTACTATCCCCCATTTTCAGTTCTCTTATCCATTTTCATACGCTCAATTAAATGTATTTATCACGGCTCTCCATAACTTCCTATTCTTCGTAGATCTAAGCAATGTAAATACCCCTTACTATCCCCCCAGTCTCAGTTCGGCTATTCATTTTCACACGCTCATTAAATGGGTTGATCACGGCTCTCCACAACTTTCTATTCTTCGTAGATCTAAGCAATCTATGTTCTCTTACTATTCCCCCAGTTAATGTTCTGCATTCCATTTACACAAGCTCCTCAGATAGGCTGAACATGGCTCTCCACAACTTCCTATCCTTTGTAGATCTAAGCAATATAAGTTCCCTTATTATAGCTCCAAGCCTTTGTTCTGCTATTCATTTTCACAAGCTCTTTAAACAGGTTGATCATGGCTCTCCAAAACGTTCTATCCTTTCTAGATTCAAGCAATGTATGTCGTTTACTATCCCTCCCAGTCTCTCTTTTGCTATCCATTTTCACAAGCTCGTTAAATAAGTTGAATATAGCTCTCCACAACTTCCTTTTTTTTGTAGATCTAAGCGATGTATATTCTCTTACTCTTCCTCCTTGTCTCTGTTCTTCTATCCATTTTCACAAGCACATATGTATGTATGTATGTTGCGGCATTCACCCTGGATCGGTTAAGCCGGCTCCTTCCAAGGAATTCACCGCGTCCGGAACGAAGGCCGACCAAGCACGGCGATCCGTCGCCAATGCTGAAACGAGCGACAGCCATTCCCGATTCCAACGGCGGTGAATTCTTGAAACGGAGTAACAAGGGAGTTTGAACTTCACACGAGGTCCCCACACCTCGCGTGCTATCCCAGTGGAGGGAGGAATATGCTCTTACTTGCCGCAGAATTTCCACAGACGCAGAGGCAGGAGTAAAGCACATAGGTTGATCATGGCTCTCTACAACTTCCTATCCTTTGTAGTTATAAGTAATGTATCTCCCCTTAATATCCATTCCAGTCTCCGTTCTCCTATCCATAAGTCGCCGGATCATGGCTCTCCACAACCGATTCTAAGTACAAGTAAAATGAGAACAAAAAGAACACATTTTTTTGTTTCAATTTTACTTAATACTTCCTTATTGCTCACATGTTCCTTTCTCAGTATTTTCACATCTCAATTGCCTAAAGTCTCCGCTTCAGCTATGAATGAATTTTCCAATTTTTACGGCTATATAGAATGATTTTCATTACATCGCATTTCTTTTCCTTGTCTAAATTTTCCTGTCTTTTGATACTTTGTTAAGCTTTTACATCTATCACTTTTAACGTAAAAAAAAAAACATGTAAAATACACAAACCACCAAACGAATCGAGTCAAAAAAAAAACTTTGAAAGTGTAGAAATAGCTTTTACTACCAGCAGGTCTCTCTCATGAATATGTCATGAAATACTTGTTGAAAAATTTACAGTAAAAAGCCTTGCAAGAAACTTTTAAAAAAAGGAAAGGTGAGTATGTGAGACTTATTTAGATATCCGCAAAGTTCTAAATTAAATGTAGATCAAGAGTTTTCAACACTGAGACATTTTCAAGAGACAAAAATTGAACCTGGTCTAAACAGTAACATCGGCAAAAACAATATTTTGCGGATGGATCCAGAATGCCCAGCTAACAACGCCATGGAGTTTTACTATGAAAAGACTAACTTCAAAAAGTTCAGAGGTCAGCGAAGAACTACCATATTTTAATCTTTTTTAAAATTCTTTTTATTTTTTTTATTTTTCTCCTTTCGAAATTTGAATTTGAATGATATAAATTATTAATTATTATTTTACGCAGTAACAATTGAATAAACACACAATTTCGAATCATCACCAGGAGAACACGAACTATATAACGGTCAGATTATATTTGCACTTGGAGATGGCAAGAACTGCATGGAACTCTAGTCGTTCTATCGACGTTGGATATTATGTATATTCACTAATATATATATATATATATATATATATATATATATATATATATATATATATATATATATATATGAATTAGAATCAAATAGGGATCAGAATCAGACAGAATGATCAAATAAAGAACAAATAGGAAACGTCTATCAATCTAACATGTTTCACTTTTATTATAGCTTGATCAGAGACTGAGATATGGAGGAAAAGAAGAAAGTCTGGTATTTATACGTTTGGGTTTTAGGAGTTTTAGAATCCAAGTGGAAGAATGAAACCTGGTCTATAAGAGCTAAAATGGCGGTATAGCACCTGAGAAACTTAGAATCGAAAGAGAGGATTCGAATTTGGAACTCTAAAAACTTAAAGGTAATGTTTTGCGATTAAATATGAGATTCTGCCACATAGCCATTGTAAGCAAAATAATATCGGAGATCGTAAGAGACTTCCATACTCCCTGGGCACCCTGAATAATAATTTGCTAAATTGGCTTAAACATCTCAATAACATCAGCAGTTTCCAAATAGGTGCAATCGCGGTTCTTAACAGCGGCTGGCGAGTTAGTTTCACATGCCATCGATCGTAAGCCAAACACGAGGCGTTTACTATGAAAGTGCGGCAATTTGATAATGCTGCTTTGGTGATCTGGTCCTGTAATTTGTCAAGTCCTGAGTATGACGATAAACTACATCCGGCAGCAAGGCCTTTGATCGGGGGATTGGAGGTTTTGAGAAGTGTGGAAGCACCTATTCATTGCTGTTGTTCCAAGGTCCACCCTACCACGGGGTAGTAGCACCTGTTAGGGTCCCAGCTATGGGCAACTAGTGAACCCCAAAACAAAAACGAAAAACTAAGAAAGTATAAAAATTACAATTTTTATTGTAAAAATGCCAGCAATACATTTTTATATAAAAAAAATTACCAACAAATAAATATTTATAGTAAAATGACCAACAATACCTATTTATAGTAAAATTACCAATATATTTTTAAACTAAAATGACCAACAATACATTTTATAGGAGATATTGTAGAATTACCAACACTACATTTTATATCAAAATGACCAACAATACATTTATCTGTAGTTGAAGGCATACAATTGCGTTTAAAATATATTTAGTTGAAGCTATAAAATTGTGTTCAAAATACAGGTAACTCTCACAAAATTGACATCAATTCATAGTTTAATTACTGTTGTGGTGTCCTCCCTCTTAAGACTCTATGTTAGACTCTTCCGCCTACTATAAGATTAGTAGCACAGAAGGCTTCGAGGAACAGTGAACTGTGAATAGATTGAGCAAGAGTTCATGCGATACACTCTCGCTAGTCGTGTAATACTCTTCTGGTTTACTTACTGTTTAATATACGATATATCTGCAAACCTGTTTTTTGTTATTACTTAACCATTTAATTGGTCACAACATCTTAGCGAGAGTGTATCGTATGAATTAGCGCTCAATCTATTCACAGATCACTGTTCCCCGAAGCCTTCTGTCCTACTAAGCTTATAGTAGGCGGAAGAGTCTAACATAGACTCTTAGGAGGGAGGACACCACCACAATAACATAGCCAATTCTCGCTCAAATGATCTCAAGCTTTAACAAAATGTGTAAAAAACTAGGTTGATTATGCGGAATTATCTCAGTGATAATCTACCTGGAAGATGAATCGGGCGGGTTAGTGATAATAACAATGTGCTGCTAAAATGGCCAACATGTTCACCTAACTAGACACCTTGTGTTTTCTTTTTCTATGGTGCTATGTGAAAGGACAGGTCTATATCCCCCTTATTCCTACAAGCCTAGAGGAACTTCAGCAGAGAATCACTGAGGCGCTGAAGAATGTTACGCGAAACATGCTACCGCGTGTTTGACAGGAGCTGGACTACCGACTTGACGTGTGTGCGCAATCGGTTATAAAATCTACATCCGTTTGAATATCTTGTTCGAATTTTAATAAATAAATCTTTTATTGTTCAACATGAAGCCTATTTAATTTCGTTTTCCTGGGACAAGTAGTTACTCAGATATTCAAATTTTAAATTATATCTATTTTTGGAGGGAACACCCTGTATTTAGATTTCGCCATTAAATAACCCATAGAGGTTGATATGCCGCTGAACTGAATCAATCAATCAATCAACCAACCTGTAATTTGACAATGTAGTCTCACAGCAGTTTAAACAGGGGAAATAAATCACAGGGCAATGGTGAATAACCTCACCTCATCCACCGTCCAGTCCTGGCCTTGTTACACAGAAACTGAAGACGAGGTGGAGAAAAGGCAACTTGTACATGATTAAGACTCTTTCTGCAAACTCATCATCATGTAATATGAGACAACCTAGTAAAGGATTAACAAGTTATGTGGTTGACCCTATGACTTCGATCAAGCAGGGCAGACTTTTCCGAGAAGCAGGCGGCATCAGACATTTTAAAATTTATTTAACCCCAAGGAAGGCGGGAATGCCACTAATACACAGGGGGTTACAAAGAGTAAAAATGAGAGAAAAGACTGAGTACAGCGGATTGGGTTGGGGGTACTGATGGAAGGATAAAAGATGAACGGGATTGAAGAAGATAGAAGATGGCGATTGAGGTTGCATTTAAATTTTGGAAGATTGTGGTTATCAGGGAAGCATGCAAACTGGAGGGAGTTCCACAGGCGGGAAATGCGAGAAAAGATACTGTTCGAGAAGTGGCGGTGACATTTAACTATTTCGATAGTGAAAGGGTGGGACCTAGATGCCAATCTAGTAGCACGCTTAAATTCACGTAGTCGGGGCACAAGGGAAAATAGCTCGTCAGAATAGTTGCTGTGAACATATTTGTAGAAAAGACAGAAGGAAGCCACATCTCAATATAAAGGCGGGCCGCACTACTAAAAATAATTAACCATGTATCAACCATTTTAACTACAGAAAACCATACGCGTAACTATCTGCTTTAGAAATGGAGAAAGGTTAATTGTGTTTCTTTGGAATACTTTTCTATAATTAAAAACTGAGGTCTTGGTCTAATATTATCTATGAGGACAATTTTATTGATACACGTCATTGCATGTGTTTGTTTCTAATTTATTCATCTGAGCATCGAAAAATATATTTCTTCTCCAGATGAATAGCAATTATTATGAACTTTTCTTCTTTCAAAAGCAATAGGTGGGTTACACGTATGATCATCCTTAGTGAAAATCGCTAATGGTTTAAAATGCTGGAAAAGTAAGCTTCAACGAAACGTTAAAAAATTCAAGAAACGTTGTGTTTAATCGTAGTTTATGCATGTGGTTATATACAGGGCGCGATGGATAAATTATCGCCTAATTTACGCAGAAATGAAAATAACACTGACATCTCATTTTAACAGATACACAGGGCGCGATGGATGAATTGTCGTCTAAATGAGGCAAAAATGAAAGTATCACTGACATCTCATTTTAACAGATATACAGAGTGCGATGGATAAATTGACGTCTAAATTACGCAGAAATGAAAATAACACTGACATCTCATTTTAACAGATACACAGGGCGCGATGGATAAATTGTCGTCTAAATGAGGCAAAAATGAAAATAACACTGACATCTCATTTTAACAGATATACAGAGTGCGATGGATAAATTGACGTCTAAATTACGCAGAAATGAAAATAACACTGACATCTCATTTTAACAGATACACAGGGCGCGATGGATAAATTGTCGTCTAAATGAGGCAAAAATGAAAATAACACTGACATCTCATTTTAACAGATATACAGAGTGCGATGGATAAATTGACGTCTAAATTACGCAGAAATGAAAATAACACCGACATCTCATTTTAACAGATACACAGAGTGCGATGGATAAATTGACGTCTAATTTACGCAGAAATGAAAATAACACCGACATCTCATTTTAACAGATATACAGAGTGCGATGGATAAATTGACGTCTAATTTACGCAGAAATGAAAATAACACTGACATCTCATTTTAACATACAGAGTGCGATGGATAAGTTGACGTCTAATTTACGCAGAAATGAAAATAACACCGACATCTCATTTAAACAGACATGTTTACGAAAATTACACAAAAATCTCCTGACGACTTCAGAATCTCCTGCAACGGTCTCCTTGTTTAAGTTAGCGAATGCTGCCATAATCCTTGTCCTTAGTTAATCTTTGGTGTTACAAGGAGTTTTGTTGACCTTTCACTCAACTGCACCCCCACACATAATAATCAAGGGGGTTATGGTCTGGGGAGTTAAGTGGCCAGATGCAAAGGGTGATGTGGTCGCAGAAATTGTCTGACAGCCATGACTGGGTTCTTGTGTGGTTTGGTGCAGATCCCTGTTGCCAGGCATTGTGTCTTCCAGCAGCCACACTCTTGTCCCACGGCAGCATTACCTTCTCAATGCACTTAATGTAGGCCTCCGTGAGGCCCTTTGGGAAGATGAATGGAGATATAAAGTCACCATCACTAGTGAGTGGCCACTCCAAACACCTTCGTAATCATCATTAGACTCATCCAACTCTTTCCGAATCCTCTGCACTGTCCTCAGATTGACATCTAAACACTCTGAAATCTTCGCATTGAAGCTTCCGGTGCGAACGGCAGACAGTACAGCATACCGTTTCTAAATTTCTGGAGGAGCGAATTGTGTCATGGTGGTATTTTTCTCACAGACGGTGTCCAACTGACCCGACTATACTGTGCAGTCGACAAAATCAAAAACAAACAACGAGCATGCACGAAATTAAAAAATATAAAATGGCGACAATTTACTCATCGCACTATGTATGAGAACGAAACGCAACACAGAAAATTTAAATATGTTATTTTCTTCATGAAATTAGGCGTGCAATTCGCAACTCCAAACGGGCTGCATTGAACCCGCGCAGTTTGCCCAAGACTGATTGATATAGATGATTGTTTTCGTATTGTTCTGGCGACTTCACGAGATCTCTATGCGAAGAGTTGCTATTTGGGAGTTGACGTTGTACTTCAAGTATTATGAAACAGTAAGGTATTACCTGGTTAGTTAGATGATGTAGGTGATAATTTAGGATTAGCTATTCTTAATCGACACACCATGCCAAGTGTCGTTTGTGTAAGGTCATCGCCTGCAGACACATAAAACACAAGACCAAATCTCACCTACGTAATGTGCTAATAAAATAAGCACACCCCATCTCTCCTCTCGCTTGTAACTATCCATTATAATAAATATAATGTTTTCCAGGTATTAAAGCTGACTTAGTCTCATAAAACATCAAAAGCTTCTACCTGGTGTTACTTATATTTCGCGTAAGATAACTATTTATTCATCTCCAGGCTTCGTCAATTACTGTCGGTCAGGTATTTTTTTTTAACGTGGATTCTACATTCTCTGGAGCATTTAAGAGACTTGTCGGAGTTATCTCCTCCTAAATTTTGAAACCACCACCTGTGGGAGCTCTCGAATTACTATATATATACTTGGGAAGACCTTGCCTCGTTCTCTTTTCTCTTTCTCATTTGAGACTCGCTTCGGCAATTAGTTGGAGATTCGTCTCTAGCTAAGCTAGTCGAACTCTCTGCTTTCGGGCGGAGAGGAACCCAGTCGAGGCTATGCCGAAGGGCAGAGTCACGTCTGGGGTGGTAGACAGCTACCCGACCCCATTTTTATGGGGTTTACGTGGAATTTTTGCCCGAGCCCACGGACTCGGCGTTTTTATCCCGCATTAAATAACGGCCTTGTGCCACATCCATACCTCGCGGGGGTGGGGTGAGGTAAATAACTTTTTCTCTTCTCATTTTCAGCGGACACTACAACAATGTAAAATTCTCGCAGAAGAAAACGTACCCTCTTGTGAGACAGGCATGATCATTACACACACACACACACACACACACACACACACACACACACACGTACGTACGAATATTCACTCACGCATATTTGAAACAAACTCTCCACATTAATTTGTTACACACACATTATTGTCTTTGTTTGTTAATGCACATTAATTTGTACATATGTATCAGTTCTTGTTTTCTTCACTCATTTTCTTTTACATTTCGTTTGGTGGACTCATTCCGCGTCCGCCATATTTGTTGTGGGCTATTTCAGGAGATCACACGTGTTCATCTCACAATGCGTACACCGACACACAAAAGACTCTCTTCTTCTATCATCTTGGATAGGGTTTTTTATATCTATTTGTTATCCAAGTGCGTGTGTGCTGAGTGGATCACGTGTTTTTATTGCCGTGCCCACTAAAATATCAAATACAATATTTATAAACCAATCACACTCAAGAAAACACTTACATCTTAAAACACACCAATAAAATCATAGAATACAAATCAGAATGTTTGTTGTATTAGTCATCATTATTTTTAGGTAGATACCAACCAAATATCGTACGGACGTAGTAGAAGACATACCACGTGCCCTTTTAGGGCCAATTAGGAATAAATAAATAATTTAATTCTGGGGCCGATTTTGTTACGAAAAAGTGTATAAAAACATACGAAATCCGTTCCCAAACAGGATACACGCAGCTGTCACCAAACTCCACGCAACTCTCGCTTATGATCTTCATGACCTCATGTTAAAACCGATAGCGTTTACAAACTTCAGACTACGGCAACACCGCCAACAATAAGAAACAATTTCTAACTATCTCTTGTATCCGCTTTACTATGAATCACGCATACACATGTTGACTTTTTCATACAAACACACATATCACAACATTTTATTATTTCTCACATACGTACACAAAGACAGTTTATATTTTATTTCAGAACTTTATTAACCCAAACAAAAGACATTACTTTCCAATCTATCACCAACTGCTTGTATTCTTGTCGTATTATTAAATTAATCTTTATTTGTGGAAACTACGTTGTCTTTTCTACTGAATTTTATTCCTTCAAAGAAAATCGTTTGATTATTCTAGACGGCCAAATTACTATCGACCCTGTAACGATATTTTGTTAATTTATCGAATCCCGACACTCCAAATTTTAACATTCAACGAAAAACCGAATAGAAGGACCCGTATAATATAGAGCGCGGCAACTGATATCTTGGGAAGGTGCAGATCTGCGCCGAAGTGTTAGGGGGGATGATGCCGAAGTTTGATGAACACTGAGTGCAAAATCCATTTTGGAATCATTTATGGTGAGCCACTACATTTGGTACTCAGCTTTGCCCATCTGGTCTACAAATAAATATGACACAAGTAGTACTTTATAGATGGTGGGTCCTATGACCATTTAGTTGTTTTTTAGGGTATTTCGGCTTACGGCTACCTCATATTGAAACACGGTTCCCGTACGATCGCCAAAGTTAAGCAAGGTCAACCATAATCAGTACCCAGATGTGTGACCGTTTGGGAATACCAATGGTGTAAGCTTTGATGTGCAGGTGGTGTAATGGATAATGGCTCGGAATTGTTATTCGGAGAGCCGAGTTTCAATTCTCATTAGGTTCGTTATATTCATTTACGCGCAAATACCCTTGGCAAAGGTATGAATTCCCCTCTTCTACCCCATCTATGGGTTAATGAGTAAGACATATCGCTAAACAATTATTATCTTTAAAAAATTCTTACCATCTAAAAAAATATTTTTTGACTTTAAATGACCTGCAGATGGTTGATAATCCGTAAAAAACGAATCAATCAATCAATTTTCTGAATATTTCATGAGATTTCTTCGTGCGAATCAGTATCATTTGCTAGAGGGGGAAGTGATCAGCAGGCTCCTCGGTATTTACCAAAGCTCCTCACGAGGCAGGATGCGGCACAAGGTCAATGTTTATGTGGGGCAAAAACGAACTCGTGGGCTCGGGCAAAAATTCCCCGTATACCCGACATACACGAGGTCGGGTTTGTCAACCTTTCCAGACGAGACTCTTCTCTTTGGCATAGCCTCAACTGTGTTCCTCTATGCCCGAAAGCGGAGAGTTCGACAGGATCTAAGAGCTCTGTAAGCGGCTTGCTGAACAATCTCTTCACAGATGAAGAAGAGTCTTGAAGCAACAGAAATCTGGTTCTACGGAAGGATGCTGAGAATACCATGGACAGAACATATGAGCGACGATGATGTTCTAGAAACAATGGCAAAAAACGCTTATACTTTTTTTTTTTAAGCTTATCACCCCAAGCAAGGCTGGAGGCCACTAGCACGCAAGGGGTTACAGAAGGTTTGGAGGAAGAGCAGATAGGAGTGGTAAAGGAGAGGATGTGGAGAAAGATAGTGGATCGATCAAGGCAAGGGGTTTACAGAAGATTTGGAGCGAGAGCAGATAGGAATGAAAGGTGAAAGGATGTGGAGAAGGGAAATGGATAGATCAAGGCAACTGGAGATGTCGATTGACGTTACACTTAAATAGTTGGAGATTGTATTTGTCAGGGAAACAGGAATAAGGAAGGGAGTTCCACAGGCGAGATATGCGAGACATGAAGTTATTGGAGTAGAAGAGACGTCTACATCTAACAGTTTCAACGGTGAAGGAGTGGGAACGGGATGCGAGCCTCGTAGGACGTTTAAATTCATGAGGCCTAGGAACCAGCGAAAGCAGCTCATCGGAGCAATTACCGTGAAAGTATTTGTAAAAAAGACAGAGCGAGACAACGTCGCGTCTGTGAGAGAGCGACTGCAGACGAGATGACAGATCAGGGCCAATTACGTAAAGAAGAGACAGTTGGAATTTCCAGGTTCCATAATGAAGAAAACAGGCTTTGAAAATCAGCTACTCACAGGACAGACTGAAATAACCGGGACAGAGGAAAACAACATAAAACCTACTTAGTGAGCTTGAGTAAATGAGTGACGGAACAAGAAAAATAACAAAAAAAATCTAAATTTATTAAGAGCTACGAAGGTCATAAAATTGTGGAGAGCCATGATCGCCCACGTCCTGAAGGGACACGGCCCATAGAAGAAGAAGACTGTGTTAACTGGTTGAATCGTTTGTCTTAGGATCTTGGAGGAAGGTTTATATGCTAAATTTTTTTATGACATGTTAAGAGCATTTACAATTCAGTCAGTTATGTGCCATGCGTGATACACGCTTAGGCGATCATGTATCTTTCGATACCTTAATGACGAAGCAGATTTTTTTTCCCGCAGTAGGTTGCCATTTTTTCTGCGGTAGACCATTTGCCATCCAAGGCTATAGAACCCGGCTTGTCCTGCTATTTACCCATAGCTGGGGGAGAAGAGGATTCATACCTTTCCCAAGGGTATTATTAGCCCTCAAGTGAATGTGATGGATTCGACTCTGATTCGAATTTGGCTCTCCGATTCCTCAATCTGAGCCGCTATGGTAAATACCTGACTTGCACATAATTTCTGTCGTCTATAGCGCCTTGTTAATGGTGAGACTTTGGTCAGTATATCTAGTGAGTTGACAGAACGTTAGATGAGTTTGGCTAATTTCTTTCCCATGCGAAACGAAAATTGTAACCGGCGGGTCGTCATACGATTGAAGACGTCGCTTCAGTCTAATACACGCAATATCTTGTAAAATCGAATCGAAAAAAAAAAATCTTTTGTTACATGCTTTATTATTCAGCTCGACATGTTCGTCTTGGTTGATATACTCACAACGTTTCAACCGCTGAACACCCCGGCTTTCTTCAGGTATCTCCCGCCTTCGAATGTCGAACCAAACACTTTACGCAATCTACGACGGTAAGTTGTTCTCACTTTGCTTTCCATACTTGTTTTTTTATGTTATTATTCATCCAGTAAAAGGCCCGAGAGCCAGTAAAGATAGAGAGTTACTCTACAGGGTTTTGTTTTAAGGACGCAGTAATTGTAGTCTATGAAGTTATGTATGCTAGATAACTGTCGACCCTGGACTTGAATAGGTTAAGATTATCATGATCGGAAGAAGTATCCTATCGGAAGTAGTGGCTCTTGGGAAGAAGCTACCTAAAATGGAACATTTACATGTATATCTTAAGGCGTTAGAGTTTATGCATGTATCAAATTTTTAATTCTATGTAGTTTTGATTTAATTATTTGAGTGGACGTTACGTGTATATCTCATGGCGTTAGTGTTTATGTACGTATCAATTTTTATATTCTATATTGTTTTGATTCCATTAGCCGAGTAGACGTTATGCGAATATCTTATGGTGTTAGTCTTTATGTATATATCAATTGTTAAAATCTATTATTTCTTATTTCATTAGTCGAGTAGATTTTACGTGTATATCTTATGGCGATAGTGTTTATGTACATCAATTTTATAAATTCTGTCTTTTATTTCATTAGTTGTGTAGACGTTCCCTGCATATATTATGGCATTAGTATTTTTACATGCATCAATTTTATAAATTCAACGTTTATTTTTTTTATTAGTCATTGCGTGTATATCTTATGGCGTTAGTGTGGATACATGCATTAATTTTTAAAATTCATGTTTTAATTCCGTTAGCTGAGTAGACGTTACGTGTATATCTTATCGCATTAGTGTTTATGTAATTATCAATTTTTAAATTCTATATCGATTTGATTCTATTAGTCGATTAGACGTTATGTACGTAACTAATGGCGTAAGTATTTATGTATGTATGAATTTTATATTCTATGATGTTTTGTTTTAATTATTTGAGTAGACGTTATGTGTGCATCTTATGGCGTTAATGTTTGTTGCATGTATCAATTTTTAAAATCTTGTTTTTAGTTCATTAGTGGTCGAGTAGACTTTACACGTATATCTTATGGTTTTAGTGTTTATGTATGTATCAATGTTTGATATCTATATTTTAATTTAGTTATCTGAGTAGACGTTATATGTATATCTTATGTCGTTTAATGTTTAAATTCTATTTTGATTTGAACATTTCAGTAGATGCTACGTATATATCTTAAGGCGTTAATGTTTACGTATGTATCATTTTTTATATTCTATGAAGTTTTGTTTTAATTATTTGAGCAGACGTTACGTGTATATCTCATGGCGTTAGTGTTTATGTATATATCAATTTTTGATACCTACATTTTACTTTAGCTGAGTAGACGTTACGTGTATATTTTATGCCGATTAATGTTTATGTATGTATCAGTTTTTAAATTCTATGTCCTTTGATTTGATTATTTTAGTAGACATTAAGTTATATCTTAAGGCATTAGTTCTTACGTATGTATCAATTTTTATATGCTATGATGTTTTGTTTTAATTATTTGAGTAGACGTTACGTTATATCTTAAGGCATTAGTTCTTACGTATGTATCAATTTTTATATCCTATGATGTTTTGTTTTAATTATTTGAGTAGACGTTACGTGTATATCTTATGGCGTTAGTGTTTATGTTTGTATCAATTTTAAAAATCGATATTGTTATTATTTCATTAGTCAAGTAGAATTTACTAGTATATCTTATCGCGTTAGTGTTTATGTATGTATCAGTTTTTGATATCTATATTTTACTTTAGCTGAGTAGACGTTACGTGTATATTTTATGTCGATTAATGTTTATGTATCTATCAGTTTATTAAATTCTATGTCTTTTGATTCGATTATTTTAGTAGACGTTACGTTATATCTTAAGGCGTTGGTGTTTACCTATGTATCAGTTTTTATGTTATATGATGTTTTCTTTTTTTAATTACTTGAGTAGACGTTACGTGTATATCTTACGGTGTTAGTCTTTACCTATGTATCGATTTTTAAATTCTATTTTGTTTTGACCAATGAAAATAAAACAACATACGGTTGAAAAATTGAAACATACATAAATATTAACGCCATTAGACAAATTTCAAAGATTTTGATGACGCTAATTGAATTAAGAAATGTCAGATTTATAAAGATTTTTTACTTGTTTCATGAAACAATTCTTTTGAATTTAAACGTCCTACGAGGCTGGCATCCCGTTGCCACCCCTTCACCGTTGAAACTGTTAGATGTAGACGTCTCTTCTACTCCAATAGCTTCATGTCTCGCACATCTCGCCTGTGGAACTCCCTTCTCTATTACTGTTTCCCTGACAAATACAATCTCCAACGGTTTAAGTGTAACGTCAATCGACATCTCCAGTTGCCTTGATCTATCCACTTCCCTTCTCCACATACTTTCCCCTTTCATTCCTATCTGCTCTCGCTCCAAATCTTCTGTAACCCCCTTGCCTTGATCGACCCACTGTCTTTCTCTTTCTCCACATCTTCTCCTTTACGACACCTATCTGCTCTTCTTCCAAACCTTCTATAACCCCTTGCGTGATAGTGGCCTCCAGCCTTGCTTGGGGTGATACGCTTAAAAAAAAAAATACAAAAAATTGCTTTTCTAAATTGGATCTCATGCTAAATCACTTTTAAGAAAATGCTGCATTTGTATGATTGTCCTCTTTCTGAAATGATCTAAAACGGAAAACTATTTACAATTAATTTCTATGTGGTAAATTTTTAAGCGTTCTAAGAAGACATTATTATTTCCATGTCTATCTATCTTCATATTCAAGTATGAGTTTCGTTTTCGGTATTGGACAATACGGAACGTTTCACTTACGTCTTTACACTTTACTGCTTAGCCTGACGTATTTTTATGCACCCCCTTTCTTTGTAAGTACTAAAGAATCTGAAATCTAGAGCTAGGCATCCTTTTAGAATTGAACTCTTTTCTGGAAATATTCTAAATTAAAGTAATTTCCGCAATTATTTTATGCAAGCCTATCGAAAAAAATCACGCAAAAATAATTTTAGGATTCGTGAACAACTGATTCTTCGCATTACATGGTTTACGGCCATATCACGTTGAAACACCGGTTCTCGTACGGTCAACGAAAATAAACAATGGCGAGACTAGTTGGTATCTAAATAGGTAACCGCTAGGGAATACCAGGTGTTGTAAACTTGGATGTACGGTTGGTGTAATGGATAACGGCTCAAAATTGGAAACCGGAGAGCCGAGTTCCAATTCCAGTAGGGTTCGTTATATTCCCAAGCGCGCAAATAGCCTTGTGGAAAGATATGAATACCTCTCTCTTCTCCCAGGTATGGGCTATTTATTAGGACTTGTACCAGTAAATCATTATTTTCTCCAAATCTTACAAAAATATATTCTGGCTTTAAATAACCTGCAAAAAGGTTGATAAGTCGTAAAAAAAACATTTTTTATTCAATTACCCCCAAGCAAGGCAATCACGCAACTAAGGCGCTACTGGGAGTGAAAGAGAACGAGAAGAAGGACTAGCAACCCGATTCTAAACAGGAAACAAGGGATAAGCTTCTATTTTTGTTCAGAAGACACAAATCATTGAGTCAATCAATCAAAATCTCCTCATTACGCCAATTCGGCTTACGAAATGATTCATACGTACAGTTTATGATCGGATACTGGGGTAAACTTTTATTTATAACAACTAGAGAATAAAATGACGTTAACTCGAATGATATTAAACGGTATAATGTTAGTGTGCTCATGGCGGCCACACCCACCAAGGCCAGCCCGTAATGCTAGTAAATTGTATCCATTGAATTAAAAGAGAGATAAAATGAATCGATGGAGTGAGAGGAAGTTTGAATAATCGCGACATTTGTTCAAATTCCCACAGTGGTGGATTGATTAAACGCAAACGTTGCCGGACGGGCGTTGCTGAGTGGTAAGAAATATGAAATAAATGAAAACGGTCAAAAAATAAAATAAAATAAAATAAAATAAAATAAAATAAAAAAGACTCGGACCCGACAAAAACAGGGAAGAAGGAATTGAAGGCTTAACCTCTCCTCTTTTCATGGTGCAGGTGTGTACGGACGGGGGCTGATAAAGAGGCGGGGCAGGGACCCCGTGAAACAAGGCGAGAGCATCGAGAATATCGTTCACAGCGTGAATGAAACGCTAAAGTTGGAGGGGAGGGGATGTGCTACCACGAGGGGTAAACAGAATAGAAATGTAATGAGGAACGGAAAGACAGAAAGAAAGAAAGAAAGAAAGAAAGAAAGAAAGAATGGTGAATAAGAAGCTATTGATGAAAGAAAGAAAGGGCGATAAGCAAGAATTAGAAAAACTGGGAAGAAGAAGAAGAAGAAGAAGAAGAAGAAGAAGAAGAAGAAGAAGAAGAAGAAGAAGAAGAAGAAGAAGAAGAAGAAAAGGAAAAAGAAAAAAAAGCGGGGTTCGATAGAGAAAAGGAGAAAGTTAGAGGAAGGAAATAGAAAGAATCAAGAAAAAGAAAGACGATAAAGCGATAAGGCAGAAGAAGAAAATGGACTTGAAGCAAGAAGAATAAGAAGAGAAGAAAGAAGTGAAAAGCGGGAGAGGCAGAAAGAAAGAAATGTAAAAAGAAAAAAAAAAGAAAAAATTAATGACGTTGATAAAAAGAGAACAAGAGGAAAAGTGAAAGAAGAAAGGTGATAAAAAAAAAGGTAGAAGGGAAAATGAAGAAGAAATTTTATACTGAAATTGAACTAGTTTATGAAGAAGAAGAAGAAGAAGAAGAAGGAGTAGGAGGAAGGGAGGAGAAGGCGGAGATGGAGAGAAAAAGGGTTTGGAAGAGGAAGAAAGCAAAATAAGCAAAGGTCGGAAAAAGCGATGTGATGATGAAGACAAAACGGAAAACACGAGAAGAAGAAGAAGAAGAAGAAGAAGAAGAAGAAGAAGAAGAAGAAGAAGAAGAAGAAGAAGAAGAAGAAGAGATAGAGAGAAAGAAGAAGAAGAACAGAGGCAAGTTAAACAACAACAACAACTATATTACTCCCCCGCCAAAAAAAAAAAAAAAAAAAAATTGGAAGATAACTGGGAGTATTTTCACATGAAAGAACACAACGGATGATTGGTTGACGACGGACAAGTAGAAAGTAACTGGATACAAATTTATAACAAAGATAGGAAGTTCATCAGCAGCGTGAGGTCAGATGCAGACACAAGGTATTTCTCGCTTCAGGATTAGGGTAAAATGAACGGTGTGTGGGGTGGGGAGAGAGAGAGAGGTAAACAATTCAGAGGTGAGGATGCAGCCACGTGAAAACGGTTAATATAAACAAACCCCGGGGCTGGAAGTGACATAAAGAAGTTTACAGAAAGGTGTGCTTGCGTGTGAAAATAAATCGTACATAACACAGGGAAAAATAAAAAAAGGGCAAGTTCTCCCTATCTATTTATATCAGGTCAAGGTGGGACCTTCTTATCAATACCCTATAATTTGATTTGCCTTCTTACAGTTGGCAAACTGGCAAAATGGAGTGTGGCATAAAAGGGCTCCAAGGAGAAAAATATTGCGTCCACTGACATTCATCGATGTTTGCTGAATGTTTACGGAAACCAAACAGTGGATGTGAGCACATTAAAAGGCCATAAAAAAAACTTTGTCGGAATTGTTGGAAGTGAGGAATTATTATTGGGAAGATATTATTGGATGTGCAAAATTTAATTAATACAATAAAGACAGACCAAATTAAAAGAGGCAAGTAGAAAACTTCAACAATATTTGGCAATACGAAAAAAAATGAAAAGAGAAAAATAATTCTACAGAATGTGCTAACCGGTTATCGCTCCTCACTCATTAGCAAGTCGATCGATGAAATCAAAATATTGTGTACACAGGGCTAAAAAGGGGAAATACAAGGAATATTAATACGGGTACATCTTAAAATAATCAGACTCAAGTCTTTACAAGCAATCTTTGTGTTTGCATAAGGACAGTTGTCTTGTTTCAATATGAATTGTCTCAAAGACTTTAAGTGATAGTCGGAATACGACCTGCTCAAAATTGAGATCATATCCTCACGGAAGGGCGAGGCACAGTCTCAATTTTTAATAAGATGTTCTGAGATTGCAGCCCCAGATGTAACAGAACACGTATGCAAATTTTCCAGTCGACCCTTTTCTCCGTCCTGGGTAAGACGTTAAACTACATCCACGTCCTGGGTAAGACGATAAACTACGTCCAGCAGCAAGGCCTCTGATCAGGAGGTTTTGAGGGGCGTGGAACCACCTCTTAATTTGTGGTGTTCCCAGGTTCACTCTGACCCTGGGTGGTAGCACCTGTTAGAGTCCCAGCTATAGGCAAATAGTTAACTATTACCAGCAATACTTTTTTGAAAAAAATTATTACCAGCAATACAATTTTGAAGGAAAAATATTACCAGAAACAGATCTTTGACAAAACAAAATATTACCAGCAATAAAATTTTTTGTCGGCATTAAGGTAAAACAAACCAAACCAAACCAAACCAAACCAAACCAAACCAAACAACCCTTTTCCAACATGTACCAGTTTGTATTTCCTTCCCCAAGCTTCCCTTTTTTATGAGCACAATATTTTCATTTCCCCAATCGAGTTCTGATAAATGAAGAGCGATAACCGGTTTCTTTTTGTGTTGCCAACTAATGGAGTTGAAGTGTTTCTCTTGTGTCTTTTAATTATATCTTTATTGTATAAATGATTATACGTCTTACTATTCAGAACAACATGCGCGGTCCTTCCATTCACCCGACGTCATATCACGTTGAAACACCGGTTCCCGAACGACGACCGAATTTAAGCAACATCGAACCTGGGCAGTACCTGATTAGGTGACAACTTGGGAATACCAGGTGCTGTAAGCTTGAATGTACGGATATTGCAATGGAAAACGGTTCGGAATTGTTAACTGCGGAACCGAGATCCAATTCTCGTTGGCTTCGTTACGCGCTAATACCATTGGGAAAGGTATGAATCCATTTAATCTCCCCTTAGCTATGGGTTAATTAGTAAGACTTGTATCACTAAACCATTATAATTTTTTTTTTTAAATGCTCACAATCTAAAAAATATTGTCTGATTTTAAATAAGCTGCAAAGGGTTGATAACTCGTAAAAAAACGAACCAGTCAGTAAAAACCAGTGTTCATTCCATCCTCCTCCTCCTCCTCCTCCTCCTCCTCCTCCTCCTCCTCCTCCTCATCATCATCATCATCATCATCATCATCTCCTTGACTTTTGTAATCGTGGGTGGGTGGCGAATGCAGAAGCCATATTGAATCTTCTCTTCAACGGTCTATCAACGGCAGCCATCATCAATTCTGGTATAGTCATACTTGTCCATTGTTTGACATTGTCTAACCAGTTTTTTTGCGTTGGCGTCCTCTCCTACTTCCACCTTCAACGGTGCCCTGCATGATGGTCTCTTGCACAGTCTGTCGTGCCTTGTAACGTGTCCAAACCACGCCATTTTTCTCCGTTTTTTCAGTGGCGAGAAGCGGTTCCTGGTAGCCCACACAACTTTCAACCCTTTTCCGTACAGACTCCGTTGTACGCTTTATTATTAATTTCCTCCGTATTTCAAGTATAGATAAAACTTTAGTTAAAACGTCATGTTCTCTGGCATTTCTGAATTCAATCTCTGGCTGTGGCATTGCTGAGAAAACACGCGCCATGATTTAGTGGAAGAAACGGGCAAGCAACACAGTGGTGAATAAAACTGGTGAGTTGTCTCCCTTGAGCATGACAAGCAGAATAAGAACAATCTGCTGTTGTTGTTTGAATAAAGGGTTTGAAATTCCGAGAAGACAGATATCTGACGAAACTTCGTGAGCATAAGAACAAAGACAAGCACGTCGGCCCGAACAGCAAAACTTCTTAAGATGAACAGAAAAAAAAAATCATTAAAATATTATTGTTTTGCTTTGAAATGATTTTCGTTAAATAAAATGCAGTTAGTGGATTTATTACATCGTTAATTGCGAATGACGGAAATTTCCGTCATTGAAGGACTGCAATTACAACTATCTCAAATTCTTAACCCCGTTAACAATAGTAATTAGGATTTGTGGTTTATGCAACGGCTATCGGCGCAGAAATTGGAATCATATAGAATCAGGATAAGTGAACATTGAATGCTATTTATTACTGTTACTGCTTTGTCACTTGATATTTATCGCTGTCATTGTGAAAAACTGTCTTAAAAACGTTATCTTCCAGAAATATACAAGTCCAGTGCTACTCAAAATGTGGTACGCGTACCAGTACTGGTATGCGAGCCATCGTCTGCCGGTACGCGGAGTGTTTCGAGTAAAACAGCGAAACAGTATTCACATTCCACGCTACCGGAGACTGTCGGGATGTCTGACTCGTTTTTTTTTAAACATTTTCATTTTAGTTTTATATTTATTATGGTTAAATTTTTCAATTACTTACTCATGTTAAAAGTCATTGCTAACGACTGCGATATAATGACTGCACCATAATGAGGATGTGGGCGTGTGACTCTGTGGGTAACACACCTAAGAATAACAAAAGACCATTTTAAGGATAATATATTTCTAATTTGTCTTTTAAAAATTCACCTGTCTATGAAAAAAAAATGAATAACCATGTGGAGTTTTAGTCAATTTCTTTAAACAAAATATCATTAAATTCCTTAGATTCATAATCTAGCTGCCTATTTTCAAATTTCACTCTAAGTCTGAAACAAACACAGCTGTACATTTGGCTAGTGTGTAGTGTCACAAGAAGTAGCACAAATATGGTACCGGTCCCTGGCACAAAGGAAAGACTTGTTACGTCAATGATGACTGGCCTTAGAATGAGTAAGACATCATCTTTAGTACAGATAGTCTCAAAATGACCCTGAAATAGGATATATCTACAAAAGAAAAAATGGAGGGTGCAAACTCCCCCAGCTGGATTAGAAAGCTTCACTCGCCGGTCCCTCGCACGTTGACAAAAAGAAACTGCCGGTATGCCACATCAGATAGAGATTCTCTGGTCAAAATGATCTCTCAACCGTTACTAGTTTCTTTCATCCTTACTTGCCGCATGATCGGGTCATCGCTCGTTGGACCGGCTTCATTTCCAGGGATTTTTTTTCTGTTGAGGAGAATGATAAGACACTCAGCAGTATTGAAAAGAAAACCCGTCAAAAAGCGGATGAACCATTTTGTAGGGGTCAGCTGTCATCTAACACAGAGGTAGACTGGGATCCATAACTATGTAATGCAGCCAGTGCAGAGATGCCACAGTATCGCTGGACGGAGAGCCTGCTTTTTTTCTTTTATTTTTATACTATTTTATTTTTTGCTTTTATTTTTGTACTATTGTTCACCCAAGACCGCAAGTCTCAAAATGACGCTGGGATAGGACATGCCTCAAACAAAAAATAGTATCCCCTGAAACCCCAACTTCGCTCGCTGGCCCCTCGCAGATTGAAAAAAAAAACAAACTGCCAGTATACCACATCAGATAGAGAAAGACTGCCCTAGTCTACTTTTTTTTTGCCTAAGCAAAATCTTGGTTATTTCTAGAAAATCAATATATATATATATATATATATATATATATATATATATATATATATATATATATATATATATATATATATATATATGAAAGCCATATTCCAGGCCAAGAGAAACGTACCCCAATGCTAAAAGAGTAATACATTAAGAATATAAAAATCTGAAAGACATTTTTAAATATTATATATACATGATGTCCATAAATCTCTTTACAATTAAAAAAATATTGCAAAAGCAAATGAACAGATAAATATGTGGAAATTGTTACAAAATGAGGAGTAGATATTGAAGTTTTTTTTAACTTATTTAATCCACCTCTATATGGGTACCATTAGTTGCACGAAGCACATCAAGACGGTACTTGATTTCTTGCCATGTTCGCTGTAGCATAGCCTCATCAATAGTGGCAATGGCATCAGTAATCTTTTGCTTTAGATTAGTGACGTCCCGTATCTTTGTTCGATACACGATATCTTTAACATAATTCCATAGAAAGAAGTCCAGTGGTGTAATATCTGGTGAACAAGGTGGCCAGGGAATTGGACAATCTCTTCCAATCCACCGGTCTGGAAATGTTAGGGGTTCATTTAACAGTTACCGCTTTCATCAACAGGATAACTGAAATACACAAATGTAATGTGATCAAAAACTTTCATAACTGCTAAGTTCATAGAACAAATCTGATTAAGAAATCTCATCAATTGCGTTTGTAAATATATTTTTAAAATTGTAAAGAGACTTCATGGATACCCTATATATATATTAAATGAGCCAATAATTTGAGTTATGATGCGAATAAAAATCATCTAGAAAAACATGAAAATATCCTTAAAAAGAAAACGAAATATAAAAAGTGTAAAGAGGTAAAACAAAACACACACACACACTAAAAACACCAAATCGATAATAGAAGATCATGTGCCTAGACAGAGGGTTTCAAAGATGGAGACTGACAGTAACAATAGCCCTGGGCAAGACGATAAAATATATCGGCAGCAAGGCCTCTGATCAGGAGGTTTTGAGGAGCGTGGAACCACCTGCTATTGTTCCCGGGTTCGCACTGATCGAGGGTGGTAGCATCTGTTAGGGTCCCAACTATGGGGAAATACTGAACTCACAAAAACAAAAGGCTATAAAAGTATAAAAATACACTTGGATAGTAAAAATAGCAGCAACACATTTTTATATAAAAAAGAATTGCGAACAATATCTTTTTATAGGTGCATTGTAGTTGAAGCCATACGATTGTGTTCAAAATATTTAGATTTTGGCATTAAATAACCCGCAGAGGTTGATATGCCGCCGAACAAAATCAACTAACCTGACAATAACACAGAATCATAGAACCGCTTGCTGAAACTTTGCAAGAGTTCCAGACAAGAATATTGTATTATTACCAGAATATACGAATTTGTGAACGATTATTATACACGCTAAGTAAACTTTCAAATTGTAAATTTTCAAATTAAAAAAGTTATTTACTAACAAATGCTAATTATTACAATAATTGGTTAAATGTAACCCTAAGTTCTATGCTAACAGTTTCTTCTATCGCACTTCCCGTTTGTGAAGCTCTCTTCCAGCCAATTTTGATCTTCAAAAATTTAAATGCAATGTCAATCATTTTCTTCTGTTTTCTTGATTACTCTTCTATTGTTCTTGTTCTTTAATAATGTTTGTCTATTTGCTTATTTTTCGCACCCGGTAACCACTTGCGTCTTTGTGGTTTTACTGCCTTACATGGTTAAAATGATTAAAAACAAAAGAAACTGAAAACCTATATATGTAATCATTTAATTTTTATTATTTTAATTTTATTTTTTAATTTATTATTGCATATATGTGTGTGTTCTTTTTATTTTGTGCATTAAATATGAAAAAATGATTAAACAATAAGTTAGAAAATCTTTATAAATTTGACATCATTGGCTATTTATTTTCGTTTCATCAGATATATTCGGAATGGGGCAGCGAAGAGACATTTTTCTATTGAATTCAAAAATATGATTAGTTTGGTTTGTTTACGGCATACCAACCTCAATGGGTTATTTAATACTGACAAGATTTTTATTGCGGTAATAATTTTTTACAAAATGTATTTCTGCTAATATATATATATATATAAATATATATATATATATATATATATATATATATATATATATATATATATATATATATATATATACCAAAAATGTATTGCTGCTAATATTTTTAAATAAAATGTATTGCTGCTAATATATATATATTTTTTCAACAATGTATTGCTGCTAATATATATATATATATTTTCAAAAATGTATTGCTGTTAATATATATATATATATATTTTCAAAAATGTATTGCTGCTAATATATATATGTATTTTTTCAAAAATGTATTGCTGCTAATATATATATATGTATTTTTTCAAAAATGTATTGCTGCTACTATATATATGCATTTATTTTCAAAAATGTATTGCTGCAAATATATATATATATATATATTTCCCAAAAATGTATTGCTGCTAATATACATATTTTCTTTTTCAAAAATATGTTGCTGCTAATATATATATATATATTTTCTTTATAAAAACGTATTGCTGTTAATATATATATTTTCTTTTTCAAAAATGTATTGTTGCTAATATATATATGTATATTTAAAAAAAATGTATTGCTGCTAATATATATATATATATTTTCAAATATGTATTGATGCTAATATATATATGTATTTTTTTTCAACAATGTATTGCTGTAAATATATATATATACATATTTCTCAAAAATGTATAGCTGCTAATATATATTTTTTTTCAAAAATGTATTGCTGCTAATATATATATATATATATATATATATATATATATATATATATATATATATATATATATATTTCCCAAATATATATTGCTGCTAATATATATATATATTTTCTTCAAAAATGTATTGCTGCTAATATAATATATATTTTTTCTAAAAATGTATTGCTGCTAATATATATATATATATATATTTTTCCAAAATGTATTGCTGCTAATATATATATATATATATATATATATATATATATATATATATATATATATATATATATATATATTTCCCAAATATATATTGCTGCTAATATATACACATATATATTCAAAAATGTATTGCTGCTAATATATATATATTTTTTTTTCAAAAATGTATTGCTGCTAATATATATATATTTTCTTCAAAAATGTATTGCTGCTAATATATATATATATTTTTTCTAAAAATGTATTGCTGTTAATATATATATATATATATATATATTTTCAAAAATGTATTGCTGCTAATATATATATATATATATATTTCCCAAATATATATTGCTGCTAATATATATACATATATTTTCAAAAATGTATTGCTGCTAATATATATATATATTTTTCCAAAATGTATTGCTGCTAATATATATATATATATATATTTCCCAAACATGTATTGCTGCTAATATATATACATATATTTTCAAAAATGTATTGCTGCTAATATATATATATATTTTTATTCAAAAATGTATGGCTGCTAATATATACATATATTTTATTTTTCAAAAATGTATTTCTGCTAATATATATCTTTGTTTTTCAGAAATGTATTGCTTCTAATATATATATATATATTTCCCAAATATATATTGCTGCTAATATATATATTTTTTTCAAAAATGTATTGCTGCTAATATATATATATATATTTTTAAAAAATGTATTGCTGCTTACTTATATGTATTTTCTTTACAAAAATGTATTGCTGCTAAGATATATATATTTTTTAAAAAATGTATTGCTGCTAAGATATATATATATATTTTTTTAAAAATGTATTGCAGCTAATATATGTATATTTTCTTTACAAAAATGTATTGCTGCTAATATATATATATATATTTTTTCAAAAATATATTGCTGTTAATATATATATTTTTTTCCAAAAATGTATTGCTGCTAATATATATAGATATTTTTTTCCAAAAAGATATTGCTGCTAATATATACATGTATTTTTTTCAAAAAGATATTGCTGCTAATATAAATATATATTTTTTTCAAAGATGTATTTCTGCTAGTATATATTTATATATATTTTCTGAAATGTATTGCTGCTAATTTATATATGTATTTTTTTTCAAAAATATATTGCTGCCAATATGTATATATATACATATATTTCCCAAAAATGTATGGCTGCTAAGATATATATATTTTTTCAAAAATGTTTTGCATCTAATATATATATGTATTTTTTTTCAAAAATTTATTGCTGCTAATATATATATATTTTTCAAACATGTATTGCTGCTAATATATACATATATTTTTTCAAAAATGTATTGCTGCAAATATATATATAAATATTTTTTCCAAAAATGTATTGCTGCTAATATATATATATATTTTTTTATAAAAATGTATTTCTGCTAATATATATATATTCTTTACAAAAATGTATTGCTGCTAATATATATATATATATATATATATATATATATATATATATATATATTTTTCAAAAATGTCTTGCCTCTGATATATATATATATATATATACACAGACATGACAGAATTGAATAGACGCCAAGATAAATTTTATTTCTGATTTTTTTTAATAATCAAGATAAATTAACTTAGATTTTTTTAATAACCAAGATAAATTAACTTAGATTATTTGATTAAAATTGCAGATAACAATACTGGAACAGGCCACGAACCAAAGGAGCATCTGACCTATCCGAATTTCAGCGAGGACATATCGTGGGCCAACATGAAGGTGGTCTTAGTCAAAGAAAAATATCTGAAAATCTTTCAATACCCCTTTCTACTGTCAATAGAGTGATCATACAATTCACCAGAGAGGGAAAGAAGTGCACAAAACCTCATCCAGGCCGCCCTGGGCCCTCTGAAAGAACCATGCGTCTTGTCAAAAGAAATGTTGAACAGGATCCACTTTGCAAGGCCTCTGACATAGCAACACAAGTTGATGTCAGTCCCAGAACAGCTGTCAGGTATCTTCACAAGCTGGGCTACTATGGCAGAGCTGTGAGAAGGAAACCACTTCTCCGTCCAGCCAATATCAAACGCAGAAAGGATTGGGCACATGAGATGGTGGAGAGAAATGTGACCTTTTGGACCACTGTCCTTTTCTCTGATGAGTCAAGATTCGCATTATTTTCCGACAGTGGAAGAGTATGGGTATGGAGGCTCTGTAGTCAAGAGTTTGATTTAAAAAGACTGCAGCCAATGGTGAAACATGGGGGCCTTTCAGTAATGGTATGGGGTGCAATTTGGAGTGATGGTCGCTCAGAGCTTGTGGAATATGAAGGAAACATTAATTCAACCAAATATGTTTCTATAATAAAGAAAGGGCTCCTTCCAATATTCTCAAGTAGTAGAATGAGCAAAGTTGACTCCCTATTTATGGAAGATGGAGTTCTATATCACACTGCTCAAGCAACAAAACAGAATGGGATAAATAAACTTCCATGGCCAAGTCAGTCCCCGGATATTAACCCTATTGAACACCTTTGGGGCATATTAGATCGAAAACACCGCAAAAAGAACAGGAAGCCATCTTCTAAGCCCAAACTTTTAAGATTATTGCGTGAAACATGGCAAGAAATCCCTGAAGATGATATTCGTGAACTCATCGCTAGCATGCCTAGAAAGGGTCCTTGCATTAAAAAAAGCAAAAGGGATGTCAACCAAGTATTAGTTACTAAATTTATGACCATTTATAATCACTTCATTTGTATAAATTACTTGTTTAATCAAATAAACGGTTTCTGTGAGCGTCTATTCAATTCTGTCATGCCTAGAAAGGGTCCTTGCATTAAAAAAAGCATAAGGGATGTCAACCAAGTATTAGTTACTAAATTTATGACCATTTATAATTACTTCATTTGTATAAATTACTTGTTTAATCAAATAAACGGTTTCTGTGAGCGTCTATTCAATTCTGTCATGTCTGTGTATATATTTTTCCAAAATTGTATTGCTGCTTATATATATTTTTTTCTTTGCAAAAATGTATTGCTGCTAATATATATATATATATATATATATATATATTTAAATGTACATCCTCTAATATATATATATATATATTTTTCCAAAAATGTATTGTTGCTAATATTTATATATTTTTTTCCAAAAATGTATTACTGCTAATATTTTTTTCCCCAAAAATGTATTGCTGCTAATATATATATATATATATTTTCCATCAAAAATGTGTTGCTGGTAATATATTTTTTTTCAAAAATATATTGGTAGTAATATTTTTTCTTCAAAATGCATTGCCGGTTATAATTTTTCTTCAAAAATTATTTTGCTGGTAATAATTTTTTACAAAAATATATCGCTGTTATTAAAACCTATTTTTACACTTTCATGGTGTTTTGACCCCAGTTTGGGTGTTAACTATTTCCCCATAGCTGGGATCCTAACAGGTGCTACCACCCCGGATCACGCTGGACCTGGGAACCCCAGCAATTAAGAGGTGGTTTCACGCTCATCAAAACCTCCTGATCAGAGGCCTTGCTGGTGGACTTACTTTATCGTCTCACCAATGACACGGATAAAGTTTATCGTCATATGCAGCACGCATTAGTGATTGGCGAATTTATTGTTGATTGATTGACTGGCAGATTTATTTTTTATGGCTTATCAACCCTTAGTGGCTTATTTAAAGCCGAAACGTATGGTATTCGAACTCCCCCATTTTTAATTCTGAACACTAGATAACTAATTATTGCAAATAATTTCACTCAAAATATATCGAAAGAGTTGCCTGATAAGCGACAACTAGTCATTGCAAATAATTTATTTTTGAAGAATTAATTTGATGAACACAAACGGAAATTATTTATATCTAATAAATACCGATTTGCCCTTAAGAAACAGAATTTTGTGAAAAGTGATACATTAATATTGTTATTTGCACTATTTATATTCGGACTAGTGTCCCCATCTTTCTTGTTTTTATCATAACGTTTCGGCCGTTGTGCTCTCCGGCCTTTCTCAGGTGTATATCGAACTGAACACTTTATTTAATCTACTGGGGTATACTATTCTCGTTCTACTGCTCATGTCTAGGGATATTTCGCATATTTCTTAATTTTATTTAGCATCTTTCAGTTATTGCCTGCCCGTTTCCACTAAGTACACACTACACGACCCAGAGATTGAACTCGCAACTATGTCACCAAATCCTCAAACCAACGCTTTTACCCACTAGGCCATCTCAGAAATTCAGACAAAACAAAATCAAAATTGTTATAAGGAAGGTTGAGGGGTCTTTGACTATAACTGAAAACAGAAACCGAAGTCTCCGACGATGCTATTGAATAGATGTACCATTTTTATCAACCATAGTTGTCTCCCCTTGAACTACTCGACTATAAAAGAAATATAAGCAATAGTCAAATGGCATTGAATAAAGCTTCACTACAAGCTTATACCATTCATCCGTTTTTCTTTACAGATACAGAATTTAATTAATGCTATAAAAATAGACATGTTTATTAAAATGAGAGGAAAATCGACAAGAAGGAAAGGCATAATCCCCATCAATGATAATTCGAAAAAAGAAAATATATATTAATAAAAATGGAGGAAATAGAAAAAAAAAAATGGTGACTAGTTCTTTAGAGCTCGACCGAGGAAATAAAACAATTGTTTGTAGATTGTTTATTTGTTTCACTTGGGTCAATTAATGTCAAAATTTAATGTTTTTTTCATAAATAAAGCCTTTTACTATAAATAGGTATTGGTGGGAATTTTACTACAAAATAGGTATTGTTGATAATTTACCGTAATTCTCCATGTATAATACGCCTTCATTTATAATACGCATCACTAAAATTGTGCTGAAACTGTGGAAAAATGCTTCTACACACGCATAATACGCACCCCTTGTTTGGTAATCAAACCCTATTAATTGTACCTCCCCAATTTCATTAAGGCCAGCGTTTCCTACTCTTATTAAAAATGGTTTTAAATATAGAATAATATTATTTTAATTTAGTTTTATGATAATTCTTATTTTATTTTACGGCAAATTTTAAAGATTTTTTTGTAGCTGTGCATAATGCGCACCTCTGATTTTGCTTATTATTTAAAAAATAAAAGCGTATTATACATCGGAAATACGGTACTTACAAATAGGTTTTGTTGGAAATTTCAGTACAAATATGTATTGTTGGTAACTTTTTATATAAAAATGTATTGCTGGTATTTTTACTATAAAAAATATTTTTACACTTTCATAATGTTTTGTTTTTGTTTGGTGGGGGGGGGGCATTACTTGCCTATAATTGGGACCGTTACAGATGCTACCTCCCCGGGTCAGTATGGACCTGGGAACAACAGCAGTTAAGAGGTGATTTCACGCTCCTCAAAACACCCAATCTCCCGATCAGGGGCCTTGCTGCCAGATGTAGTTTATCATCATACCAAAGACTAATAAAATAGTGGCGCACTACAACTAAAAAGGGGGCGATTTCAAATAAGAAATGCATATATGTTCATAATATACCAAATATGTACTTTCTAAAGAAATGATACATTTTAATTTATTAATCCGAGATATATTTATCCCTTTAAACAATATTTTGTGGATACCAACATTTGAGTTGGCGTTCCGTCTGTTTTAAACTATTTTATTTCGTATACCGGCTTGAATAGTCGAGAAATCATATTAAAAATAAGCACCCGCCGGCAAAATTCGAACATGTGTCCGTCTTTTACAGGAGAAACCGTTGTTAGATCCTACGTGCTTTTAACCGACTCAGTTATGAAGAGTGTCTTTATTAAGCAAGGTTGTATACTGCCTTTAAGCACATCTTTCTCGTTTTAGATTCATGAATGTTCATGACTGCTGAGTTTCGTATCCGAAACGTAAACAAAGCAATTTCTAAAGAAATAAGGGATTTTTATTTATCAATCCTATATATTTTTATCACTGAAAACGTTATTTTTATTGGATGACCATTTTTCAGTAGACACCCAGTTTATTTATTTTAAACAGTATTTTATTTCTTCTAGCTTCCACAATATTTAAGAAATCAGACGAAATACTGTTTAAAATAAACGGAGCGTCAACTCAAAAATAAAGTGATATAAAAAACAACAAAATGTGTATTTATATTACAAGCTGTTCACTTTGAGTCCCAACAACTTTTCTTTTTGTTTGCACAAGCATTCTCCTCTTTTTAGTCAAAGTCGCAAATATGTTATCTTATCGGCCGAGCTCTGAAGACAGAGGAGCGATAATCGGTGGCGTATTCTATTTTTTCTCCGTTTCTTTTTATTATTTCTTCTTTTTTTTCGAATTGTGATTGTATTTTTCTTCAGTCCATTCTCCTGTTATTTTAATCAATATGTCAGTTTTTTTATAGCATTCATAGAATTTAGAAATATTAGCGTTTAAAACTTTAAAAAAATACAAAGGATAAAAAAAATGTGCATTTTAAATCAAAGCAGAACAAAACGTTTACAGTAGAATAATAGATCTAAAAAAATTATTAATTTTATGAGAAGCTCAGATAAAAAAAAAGAATCAAGAATCTTTAAAATTTAATATTAGCCCGTCCTTAGTTTTAACATTTGATTTCGCAACCCCAAGGTTTTTATTATTATTATTATTATTATTATTATTATTATTATTATTATTTCCTTTGTGTTGTGGTAGGATCCACCTAATCTGCATAGGTGACTACCAACTATATAAATAATGGTTGATACCGGGAGACGAGGAGAAGGAATCACGAGATCTAGGTCTCTACGCGGCCCCAAGGCTAAGATCAAAGTGTAGTGTCTGTTCGCAGAATACTCACTGAATGATCGCCTATGGGGCCGGGATTCCTTCTCCGATACAGGCCGGCGGCAGGGATTCGTCCCTGCGCTGGTAGTATCGTGGCTACGTCTGACTAGCTATGACCAGCTTGGACAAGCTATGACCAGCTAAGACCAGCCAAAGACCAGCTATGACTAGCTAAAGCCAAAGCACTGCGACCCGGGTGAAAACTCGGGTCCATTCCCCCTCCCTTCCCACGTTAAACTCGACCTTGTGTCACAACCTGGCCCTGTGGGAGGTCAAGTGAATCTCAGGAATCACGAGATCCAACTAGAGACTCTGATCGACTGCGACTAGTCAGCACATTCTCCAGGAACGTCTTCCCAGAAATATACAGAAATACTATATGTACTTATTGTGTACACTTTCTTGTTATAATACATTCTTGTTCTAAGTACATTTTGTGTTGCATTATTATTCCATGCATTAGGCGAGATTCAACAATGAGTCAAGACTCAACAATGGCGACGAAGTAGAACGAACCATGCGTCAAGTTTCAACAATGGCCACGAAGTAGAACGAACCATACGCCAAGTTTCAACAATGGCAAAGAAGTAGAACGAACCATACGGAAAGAAGAAAGAATTAATAGTGAGAGTTTTCAACAATTGGGACAAGTCATTGAAGAACCCAGGCTGAAAAAAAAAAAACTATTAATTCAAAGTCCAACGTTAACGTAACGACGAAGGATTCTGAACTTCTGGATATGTAGAACTCGTTAAAAGACGACTAAGCATAAAGGAACGTTCACTCAGAAAAATTGGAAAGGTGTCGTAATCGAATAACGGTAATTTTAAATTAAAAAATTATCTACAACGAGACACCCTCTAAAAAGAAAAATTGGCCGACTACAAAAACATGCATGGATTAAAAGGAGGACAAATACACCGTGTCGACTTTGAAAGGTAACAAACTTTAAAAAATTATGTTTTTAAATTATTTGTTCAACAATATAGTGACGAATTACCTCTGATAAGAAAATCAGACGTTGTCATTGAAATACGCGAACAGAAGTCGAATAAAAAAAAAAGTCCGACGCTCTCTGTTCACGAAAAAAAAATACCAAAGTTGATTAGCACGGGCGTGAATGTAAAAGCAAGAGATAAAATTAAAAAGTCGTACGTTGTTTCGATTTTTTTGGTCAGCTTAGATGATATTAGTGGATACACAAATTAAAAAGTATATTTCTTGTTGCATGAACACTATCAGCTAAAGATGGATGAACTATCCAAAGTCATATCTGAATTATTCAAATCCCAACAGATAGCACAGCAAAAATATCAAGAACAACAGATAGCACAGCAAAAATATCAAGAAAAAATACAGCAAGAACAACTGATAGTAATGCAGAAATATCAAGAACAACAGATAGTACAGCAAAAATATCAAGAAAAAATATGGCAAGAACAACTGATAGCAATGCAAAAATATCAAGAACGTCAAGAGGAAAGACTTTTGGAAATTCAAAAGTTAACACTGGAGAGATTAAACAACTATCAGGCAATTGAGGGAAATTCTTCATATTCTAATAACACCATATTTAATTCGCTGGAAACTTTCAACTATGTGCCAGACGAAGAAAAAACGTTTGAAGCGTACTTTAAACCGTATGAAGATATTTTCTACACAGACTGTGAAAACTGGTCGAATTCAAGAAAAGTCAGTCTATTACTAAGAAAGCTAGGTACAGCAGAACATAGCAAATTTGTAGATTTTATTCTACCGAGAAAAACAACTGAATTGGAATTCTCGGAAACAGTGAAATTTCTAAAAGAGCTGTTTGGAGCAAATATGTCGCTTTGGCATAAGCGATGGTTATGCATGAATGTCTCTAAATCCGACGATCAGGATTACTTAACATATGCATCTATAGTGAATAGACATTGTGACAATTTCAGATTGGCAGAGATTACGGTTGAAGAATTCAAGTGTTTAATTTTTGCTCAAGGACTGGTATCCAGTAAGAGTGCCGAAATAAGACGTAGAGTTTTGTCTAAACTCGAATCTGAACAAGGCCTTACCCTGCAAAAGTTAGCAGAGGAGTGTCAACGGGCCGTAAGTTTAAAGAAAGAGTCGCAAAAAATCGAAGAAGCTGGTATTGCTTATATTAAAAAAATAAAAAAGCAGTCAAAGTACCCATTAGAGAAAAATTGGAGAAAAAATTCAGCGTATTTTAATAATAGACAAGAAAATAAAAAGAACGAAAATAAAAAGGTCCCACCATATAATTGCAGACGTTGTAACAAAAGACATTGGGAGGTAAATTGCCCATATAGAAATAAGAAATGTTTCGTGTGCCAAAAGAATGGTCACAAAGGATCGTGTTGTAAAACGAAAACATTCAAGAGCCGAATTAGACAAACAAATTCGAATATCAAATCAGATAGAGATTTGAGGAAATATGTGACGACTGAAATATTCAAAAAGAATATCAAATTTCAACTCGATTCGGGGTCAGATTTAACAATAATGAACGATAAAACATGGAAAATTTTAAAAAGGCCTACAATAATGAAGTCAACGAAACTCGCTCGAACGGTAACTGGAAAGCAAATTAACTTCGAAGGCGAGGTTGTACTTCCAATGAAATTGAATGGGATCGTTAAAAAAATAAAAGTTTTCATTCTGAGAAATGGAGAAAACTTGTTGGGTACAGATTTTATTGAAACATTCGAATTGTGGGATAAACCTTTAAACTCATTCTGCAGAAAAGTAGAAAGTAATACGCAAACAAGACAGGACATTAAAGATGAATTAAAGAAAAAGTTTCCGGAAACCTTTACACCTGGTCTTGGAAGATGTAACAAGTTTGAAGCTAAATTTGAATTAAAAGAAAATACTATGCCTATATTTAAAAAGAAACGTAACGTGCCTTTCGCAAGTGTAGAGAAAGTAGTAGTACCAAAAAAGTTGCAGAAAAGAATCCTACGGGACTTTCATATGGGTCACCCGGGGATTAATAGAACAAAAAGCTTAATGCGAAGCTTTGTATATTGGAAAGGAATGGATGTGGATATCGAAAACATGGTTCATCGATGTAAAAGGTGTGCGTTAGCAGCTAAGGCACCACCTATAGTACACAAACCATAGCCAAAGACGGATCATCCGTGGGAAAGATTACACATTAATTTCGCTGGTCCAGTAGAAGATTATTACTACTTAATAGTGGTAGATAGCTTTACAAAATGGCCGGAAGTACTACGCTGCAAAAAGCCTACGTCCAATACCACAACAACTTTTTTGCATGAACTATTTGCACGGTTCGGTGTGCCAGAGTGTATCGTGAGTGACAACGGTACACAATTCACTTCTGACGTTTTTAAGGAATTTTGTGAGTTATATCAAATTAACCACATAACGACGCCGCCGTATCATCCGAGATCCAATGGACTCGCAGAAAGATTTGTAGATACGTTAAAGCGCGCTCTGAAGAAAGCCTCAGGAGTTCCAACGGAAAAGGCGCTTCAGCAATTCCTACAAGTATACAGAATCACGCCTAACCAGAGAACACCATCAAACATGGCACCAGCTGAACTAATGTTCGCTAGGAAAGTTAAGTCAGTGTTTGACAAGCTTTTGCCAGGAAGAAATAAAATAAAGAACACTATGTATACAGCTAGAAAAAGATACACCCCCGGAGAGAAGGTCTTTTTCAAGTGCTATAGAAACAACATTGAGTTCTGGGAGCGAGGCATAGTGGATAAGAGAATCGGTGACCTGATTTACATAATAAAAGGGCCGAAGAATACTCATAAAAGGCACCAGAACCAACTCAAAACATGCTACGTGCTAGAGCATGAAGAGAGTATACCGGATGAGGAGGAAGATCCCATTGATGTATGATACTTTTCAAGTAGAACCTCCGCAGAGTGCTCATGAACCGAGAAGATCCGGTAGGAAACGGAAGTTCACGGACCCATTGGACGTGAATCCAAAACGGAAAAGATATTGAAAAAAACAAAAACAGATATACATATGAACTATGCAAAGGGGATCTACAAAGAAATAACCATGATCATCATCCCATATAGAAGCCAGTTTGAAATCCAAAAGGATTCCAAGGCTTGGGAGGGGGGTGTTGTGGAAGGATCCACCTAATCTGCATAGGTGACTACCAACTATATAAATAATGGTTGGTACCGGGAGACGAGGAGAAGGAATCACGAGATCCAACTAGAGACTCTGATCGACTGCGACTAGTCAGCACATTCTCCAGGAACGTCTTCCCAGAAATATACAGAAATACTATATGTACTTATTGTGTACACTTTCTTGTTATAATACATTCTTGTTCTAAGTACATTTTGTGTTGCATTATTATTCCATGCATTAGGCGAGATTCAACAATGAGTCAAGACTCAACACTTTGATATCTGGCGTTTACACATTTCTTTCCGAGTCCCGCCCAGGGACCTAAAGTTAGAAATGGCATCATGACACTTTCCACTGCAAAAAAAAAAAAAAAAAATAATTACATAGATAAAGCCCTTCGTAAAGTGTGGGCTGTACTTTTCAGAACAATTTTTTGTATCTCTTTGAGGCATGGGCTTCCAGGGATCCCTTCAATCAGCCTACTAATCTTTATTATTATTATTATTATTATTATTATTATTATTAAATTTTGTAGCGCTCGGCCTTTGATAGCTCGAAAAGATGTCTACCGATAAAACTGAAAGTAATTGCAACAACAGGCCTAATAATGAGATGAAAAACTGCTGAATTTTAAATATCTGCTAAAAATCAAACCACTGTTAGATTTTGATTACATTTCCGCAATTTCTTTAATAAAAAGTCAAAATTAATTTTAGTAATGTTGTGGTAGGATCCACCTAATTTGCATAGCGGAGTACCGACGATATAAATATGGTTGGTACCGGAAGACAGGGAGGCGAATCAATACATTCTCCAGGAACGGTCTTCCCAGGAATATACAAAAGACTATATGTAAATATTGTGTACACTTTCTTGTTTCAATACATTTTATTCTAACTACATTTTGTGTTTGCATTATTATTCCATGCATTAGTCAAGTTTCAACAAGTAAGTTTCCGTTCCAAATATGTTACAGTCAATATTTTTTTTCGGAAATTTTTAACCTAAGCGTTACTGGCTTGGAAAACCAACTCCTACGACACCTGTCCGGTCCAAGCTTAGTGAGTAAGTGAAGTAAAAGCCCTGAGAGGTTAATGGTTGGGCAGATAACCCTGTCATTGTCACCGGACAGCAGGCACACGTTTTGATAATCAATTAGTTTGTTTTAGTCGAACACTTTCGGGGAAGTTGTTGATTTTATTTTTTACTTGCAAACCTAGACATTCTCAAAGTAAAAATATATAATAATAATAATAATAATAATAATAATAGTAGTAGTAATAGTAGTAGTAGTAGTAGTAGTAGTAGTAGTGTATATTGACAAGTATAGCTCACACATTACGAAGAGCTTTTTCTATGTAAAATTTGCATGATCTTAATCTCTAGTTGAGACCCAGAAGGAAATCTGAATACAACAGAATTCCAAGGAAATAATAATAATAATAATAATAATAATAATAATAATAAAATAATAATAATAATAAAAATAATAATAATAATAATAATAATAGTAATAATAATAATAATCATAGTAATAATAATAATAATAATAATAATAGTAATAATAATAATAATAATAATAATAATAATCATCATCATCATCATAATAATAATAAAATAATAATAGTAATAATAATAATAATAATAATCATAATAATAATAATAATAATAATATTAGTAATAATAATAATAATCATAATAATAATAATAAAATAATAAAATAATAATAAAATAATAATAATAATAATAGTAATAATAATAATAATAATCATAATAATAATAATTTCTACTTGTGCAGGAAGCATACAAGCGCCACCATGATAAAGTGACCTCCCGTCTGCATTGGTGCCTATGTAGGAAGCATGAACTTGATGTCGACGAGAAATGGTACCGCCACAAGCCAGAGAAGGTGATCGAAGACAACCCCCGGATAGAGTTTGCCAGAATGTGGAACGTTCAGCTCACTATTACCCCAGTTATCATTTGATCGTTGAGGCAATATCACCGAACTTAGTCGTATACTAACAAAATTGGAAGAAAGACTAATATCCCATCTCTTCAGAAGTCTGCGTTGCTTGGCATTCCAAATATTTCGTGAACGATGCTATCAGTTTGAGGACGTACCACTTAATAGAGAACTCCCATAATGCAAGATCTCCAGCTGTAAACGAAAAACTACACAGAAGAAAGGAAGATAATAATAATAATAATAATAATAATAATAATGTGGAAATTGAAAACAAGAATAGTACCAGCCATAGTAGGTGCGCTTGGAATGATAAAAAAGGAATACAGCAACACATTGAAAAAAATCCCTGGAAATCCCAGCTTAAGGGAAATACAAAAAATTGTCTTCATAAGTACAGACAACGCACTAAGAAGAACTTTGTCCATGTAACGCTAGGGAGTTAGAAAAAGCAAATCATGAAATGTAGCCATAACAACAAACCACTACCTGCCTTAGGTCTTCACGCAGACTTGGTAGTTTGAGTGATCATAGCCCAAATTGAATAATAATAATAATAATAATAATAATAACAACAACAACAACAACAACAACAATATTGGTTTGATCTGTTTTGTTTTACGGCTTATCAACCTCAATGGCTTATTTAATGCCGACTAGATTTTTATTGCTGCTAATATTTTTTTCTTCAAAAACGAATTGATGGTAATTAATTTTTTTTTTAAAAATGCATTTCTGGTAATATATTTTTCAAAATATGTATTGTTGATAATATTTTTCTTCAAAATGCAAGATATATTTAGTAGAAAAAATCAGGATAATAAAATATAAAGATCAATGCAAAATATTAAGTCAGCGGAGTGAACTAATCACGAAATGTAGACATAGAAATAGATACAAAATTACATAATGCATGTATATATATGTGGAGTGTATGTGTGTGTATAGTGGCATATATGTATGGACATGTAAATGTACATATATGTATGTATGAAGATATGTACGCATATAAGTGTGTTGGACAGCATGATTTATTGAACTGGGTGCTTTGGTATTACCTACAATCTATATATCTATAATTCAATTAATTTACTTTAATCGTAATGAGTTTAAGTTTAAATCTTCCATCGCGTATTAATAATATTGGACACCTGTAGTACAAAAACTATTTACTGCGAATCCCAGAAAAACACACTTGGGTTCGTATAAGAAAAGCCACATAGTAGGAACTGATATTAAACTATAAACAACGAAAGGTTCTAGCCATAAATAAACTCCAACCCCAGACCTCTCCCCAACCCCGGCATAAGATAAGTTACGCCATCCACCAGTCGCTAACGCAAACCATTTCTCATTAGCAAGGCGTCTACCAGTGGAGGACTGACATTGAAAATAAATTTAAAACAATGCTCTGAGACAGACATTATGGGGCTGATGATAGCAGCGTACAGAACGGTTTGAAATAGACCATAATATTAATATACTATTATAATATACTAAATAAATAAGATGTAGATAATTTTCTTTAAATTAGATTACATATTTAAGTAGAATTTTGGTTGCTTCACTGTGTCATGCCAAAAGAATTTCCTACTCAGAGCCTTCATCTTGAATATTTATAAATCTACCATTCGTTCGTGTATTGAATACTGTTGTCATATTTGGTCTGGTGTTCCTCCTGTGCATCTCGAGATTCTTGACAAAATCCAGAGAAGGATCTGCAATACAATCGATCCTGACCTGGCATCTCATCTCCAGTCACTTTCTCACCGTGACGTGGCTTCCCTCTGTCTGTTCTACAAATATTATCATGGCAACTGCTCGGACTAACTTTTTTCCTCTCCGACTACATTAATTTAAGCGGGCTACTAGAGTGGCAACTAGGTTTCACCGTTTTTGCGGTTGGACTAGCTAGATGCAACCGCCATTTCTACTCGAACATTTTTTCTCGCACTCCCCGCCTGTGGCACTCCGATTACTTGCTTTCTTGATAACTACAATCTTCAAAAATATAAATGTAACGTCAATCGCCATCTTCTGTCTTCTTGAACCCTGTTCCTTTTTTATTTGTCCTTTCCTCACTCCAACCCATTCTCAGTCTTCTCATTCGCTTTCACTTTCACACCCTGTAACCCCCCTCCTTCTGCGATCGAGTGGTATAGTCGCCTTGTTTGGGATGAAACGATTAAAAAAAAATTATTATTTTAACAAATACTAATTTGTTTGTAGAATTCTTTTGCTCTGATGTTGACTTGTCGTAATAAGCGATGGGGATAATAATTTAAAAAAAAAAAAAATAGGTCTGTTTTATATACAAAATCCACCGGAAGCCTTAATTCACTCTGTGTTACTTTGGTGCTATTTAAGTAAAGTTTCGCATGTAGATAATTTTCTTTAAATTAGTTCACATATTTGAGAAGAAATCCTGGTTGCTTCGCTGTATCATGTCAAACAATTTTCCTCCTAAGAACCTTCATCTTGAACATTTATAAATCTACCAATCGTCCGTGTATTGAATACTGTTGTCATATTTGGTCTGGTGTTCCTCCTGTGCATCTCGAGATTCTTGACAAAATCCAGAGATGGATCTGCAATACAATCGATCCTGACCTGGCATCTCATCTCCAGTCACTTTCTCACCGTGACGTGGCTTCCC
>OZ038518.1:39270022-39287522 GCA_964036315.1 Acanthosepion esculentum
ATACTAAAAAAATACTAGCAATACATTTTTTAAAGAAAATTACTAATGCTCCCAAGAAAATTAAACTTCGGCACTAAATGACCCATGAGGAGTTGATATGCCGCTAAATAAACAAATTATCTTTTGAAAATGTCTTCTTGAATAAATATATATATTGACGATCAAAAAGATTTTAAATCTGAATATATCCTTAATCTTGGAAGCATTTTTAGATATCAGTTAACGGTCAGTCCTAATTATATATATAAAGGTAATAGTAATATTAACTGTTTCCTTATAAGGAAACATTTGGCATTCATTAACCGAGAAGACATTCCTACTGAAATTTAGAAAATCTTTCTCTTAAAACAATTTTTCAGCAAAATAACTGTTCTCAACTCCAGTACCTGTTATTGTTCCTTCCATCACTGACGGGAGTTTCCTACCTAACCTTTTGTTTGAAGTAGTGTGGAATGTTAACATCTTGATTATGTGAATTATCTTCTCTTCAAGTTACATGTTCTATTCATTTTAGATGTAGCCGCTGTTGAAAGTCCTCAAGTGACGTGGTTTCTGTTATTTGGTACAATTCTTTGTGAGTCGCTAGTGCCTGTCTATGAGGTTGAAAGAAAGATTGTCATAGCGAAGACCTACATGCTTCGTTCGCCCAAAGCCGTTTTTAATCACTTAAATGAGAAAGCGATTGAATGCAACTGGCAGTTTAGATATTTCTAAACGGGTTTAGCGCTATGCATGTCATTCATATAAATATCTCGATCTGACGAGACTATGTGAGAAAATGTTTCGAGATTTTAGGTTAATCTTTTAGTTTTGTATCACTGAGTAAATAGAAGTAGTTCAGAATATGAATTATATTAAAAGGAAAAATAATTTAAAATATATTATTTTGGAATAGTACAATATTCAGTGTTGTCTGCGCCCGGATGAAAAGTAACCACAACAGAGGAAACCCAACAAGGATCAAACTACTTTATTAGGTACTGGCATGAGATCGCTGGAAAATGAGCATAGCAGGATAATAACGGCTTTAAACTTGACTAAAACAAGATTTTATCGTCAAAATGTTTATGTTTTTATTAAGAGGAAAGAACAAAGTAATTTTGAATTATTTTTCAAAGCTTACAGTCTGCGAGACTAACTCGTAATCTATCGCTCTAAGCCATCCACCCGGTCTTATACCACAGTTATTCACTAAATCTAGCAGAAAATATTGACAAATTTAGTTCTTTTTTTAGACGGCTTTACTAGATGAGCCATGTATTGGACATCTTTTATATTTAAAGGAAGGAAACGGGACTGCCGGCGTTCATTTCACGTTCAATTGTAGTAGTTATCACGGCTAGTTTGTGGCGAGACGGCAAAGATTGCTAAAAGCAGCCGACACCAGTACAGGCAGACGCAGTTATTCGTAACCCTTTCTTGGGCGCTTTGTCTACGCTCCCTTTGTGCGTGCGTGTGTGAGTGTGAGTGTGTGTGTGTGGTTAAGGCAAAAAGAGTGGATGCTTGCGGGTGTGAGGACGTTGAATTTTTTTTACGGCTTCGCTACCCGTTTACAGCTGCTGGTTGGGTGACTGGTACTAGTACAGTTATCTCCCTTCAACTGCTTCGCCATAGAATAATCAATAACTAAATTAAATAGATAAATACACAAGGTACTTCGGTTAAGTTTTTTATTTACTTTCCTTATTGGCTGGCCAAATGCACAATTATTAAATTACATGAACCGGCAGCCAACAATGAATGTAAATAAAAAAAAGTTAACCGAAGTATATTGTCAGTCATTTTAAAAGCAACTTGTATAAAGAGGAATTGGTGCCCAAATACACAATAATATATATATATATATATATATATATATATATATATATATATATATATATATGAAGAAATATAGTCTTAAAAAATGTGCTATATTTATGGGATAAAGTGCTCAATATCAGAGATAGAGCGTGTGTAAATATATATATATATATATATATATATATATATATATATATGGTTTCTTTATCGAGTCTAGGATACCATTGCTAAGTTTATTAGAAGGTAATTCAAGGAAATCGTTAGTAGAAGTAACATTATATTTATTAGCTAAGTGTGTGTGGATCAGTTTATTTAGTACTTTAGATAAGTTATATACGGAAGAAGGAATTTGAGATATTGTGTGAAGTAGCAGCGAGATTGGTTTATGAATTTTAACTTTTCCGAATAAATAGCCGGAATGATACTCGGGCACACATTTATTGAGTTTCATTGTTCCTGTTTCCGTTGTTCCCGTTTCATTGTTCCTGTTTCTATAATCCATAAACCAAATTCGTAAATGCAAAAAAAAATGGGAATAGACAGAACTTGTCGATATTTTCCAACCAAACATATTTGAAATAAATCTTGCTGCCGAAGTGCACCTCATTTAAATAAATAGGGGGATTGAAAAGTAACTCCCTATTTTAGGTATGATGGACTCTTCCATCTTGTAAAAATTATATTTAAACGGAAGTGTCCATATGTATGCAAATATACACCTTTGGAAAGTGTCCGTAAACAAAACCACTGCTTAACCCAAGCCTTTCGGGGTTGAGCTGGAGTCTGTAATATTTACTAGCCGCCCTGGTAGACTAGTGGGCTCAGAAACGACTAACCAGACATTATATATATATATACACATATACAAGGTGACTGAAAAGTAACTTCATATTTTATGTATGTTGGTCTCTTCGACTATGCAAAAATTATAGTTAGGCGTGAGAGTCCATCATACACCAGTGTTTTAATTGCACTCCAACAAGGAATTACAACTGCTCCCGTGCAGTATGCCATACAATTAATGTATAATTCCACCCAATGCATTAGAAAAGATAAACACACACATAGACACACAAACCTAATGAGCCAGACAAACCTACCAAAGTTTCACTTACCTGACGATCTGCCTAAGTGAAACCTTGTTAGGTTTGTCTGGCTCATTAGGTTTGACTAGGTTTGCTCTACGTTTGTATCGAGCTCTTTAGTTAGTTGTTTACTCGTATCGGGTTTTTTTTCTTTGGGCCTTGACCCTGTATCTGTGCGATTATTTTCGACAGACTTTCATGTTCCTGGCTCTTTCTTTTTAAAAACCTTTTTTCCCTTCGAGATTGATTTGGCTATTGTTAAATCAAGAATTCGAAGGTTTTTCGACACGAGTCTAGTTACCTATATATATATATATATATATATATATATATATATATATATATATATATATATATATATAGTTACCTATATATATATATATATATATATATATATATATATATATATATGTATGTATACACAAACAAAGAACTACTTAAAAATGGCGAATGAACAGGCCGAAGGCTCCAGCAGTACATATAAAGATAATACTACCTTAAAATTCCGTTGTAGAAATTTATTAAAGTAAGATTATTACCCAAGAAGAAATTTTCTTGTCAATACGTAACAGAAACATCACATATGTTAAGACAAATAGAGGGCGATATGGAAATGTAAAATATAAATGAATGAAAAAACAAAGAAAGAAAGAAAACAAAATGAAACATGGGTGATGATGATAGCAAAAGATAACGTTTACCCATCCCACAATATGGCTGCTCAAAAGGACATAACATTATAAATATATCACCAGAGGATGGATCTATCTATCTATCTATCTATCTATCTATCTATCTATCTATCTATCTATCTCAATCTGTTCATTATCTATCTTTATTTTGTGACTGACCGACTGTGTGATATATATATATATATATATATATATATATATATATATATATATATATATATATATATATGTACATATAAAAGAGGGCGTTCGCGCGTGTTTTTAAAATCACTATCACAACGGAATGAAGATTTTACCGCAGTTAAAATAAGTTAGTAATTATAATTTACCCTTGATGATGATCTCAGAAAAGATCGAAAGTACTTGGGCTAAAAAATAAAACTACGGTTTAGGAATTTCATCTTAACATTAACGAACTGATTAGACAACTGGAAAGGATCAGTATAAAAATAAGGAGATACAATATGTCTATATTATTCAATGAAACTCACACACACACGAATATATATATATATATATATATATATATATATATATATATATATGGCCCGATGATTGCATCTAGCATGAAACAGACTGTCGCCTCTAAGTGTTGACTTCTATGTTCACTTTTATATATATATATATATATATATATATATATATATATATATATATATATATAGTTTGGTGGGACCCACTCGCCCAACTGTGTCCAGCACTCACACTCCTCTGTGACTTCTGCCCACGACTCTTCAGGAGTAGGCTGGGCCTTTACAACCATCGCCGCGACTGCCACCAGAAAGATGATGACGATCCTAATACTCTGATTTGAGCGGGTGCCAACTACTATATATATATATATATATATATATATATATATATATATATATATATATGTATGTTGGGTCAAATATGTATCAACTATGACAAAATGATAGGATAGGTAACAAATAGAAAACGTTTATAAATATAAATATTTCATTTTTATTAAAGCTTCATTATTAAATATGGAGGCGAAAAAGAAAATGTAAAACTTTTGTATCGTTTGTCTTGTCAAGCAGCGTTCGTTTGTGACCCCAAAAAACGGGAATTTTTGAAGTGCGTATTGCCAGACATGAGCAAGTGGCAACACTGCGAGACAGTGACCTTGAGCAAGTAAACATTTTGCCATTTTAGTAACGAGAATGAAATTCACAGTATCCCAGCTGAGATGTTGCAGCAGTCAATGAGGAATCTCAACAGCAGATTTCAAGAATGCATTTGTACAGGAGGACGCCATCTACAGGACGTAATTTTTAAAAAATGAAAATTCCATCAATGTTTTTTAAATGGAATGTTTTAAGGTTTCAATTACTATGAATTAAATATTTTTCTTCCATCACTCTTGGTTTTATTGGATTGTTAAAAAGTTCCCGTTTTTTTTGGGTCACCCTATATAATTCATGTGTGTATGTGTATCATAATTCTAGTTTGTCTATGCGGGATTCTGATTATAATGTATATTCGTTTGTGCGTGCGTGTGTGTGCGGCTAGTTGGTATTTTTATCTACAGGGCGCCCCACAAAAAACAGGAAATTTTGTACAGTTTATTGTTGTAATTTTTTGTTTGGGTTATTTGAAACAAAAGCAAAGGATAGAAATTTAGTAGATGAAAACAGAACAAAAACACAAATGTTAGATGTGGTGTTCAAACTAAAGAACTCTGGCAAAATTTCTTGGCTTTTTTTTCAGTCCCCAAGTCCGATGTCCATTCTTAAAGAGAACAATCACCTCGCGTTGAAAATTTGATAACTGCAGCATCCTGGGACAACAAATGGTTAAAAAAATTTATATGTCAGTTATTTTTTTTTTAGTTCATTCATATAATAAAATATATAGTTAATACTTTTTATATGTTAGTTAATATTTTAGTCCATTCATATAGTAAAATATATAGTTAACTTTTTTTATATGTTAGTTAATTTTTTCATCATATAGTAAATCTAAAATTTCCTGCTTTTTATGTGGGGCACCCTGTATGTTTGGTGGTTGTCCTCGTGTTGATTTGGGTGAGGTCTTTTAGTGTGAGGGTGAAAAAAAATGACACAATGGATCAGGACCGGTAACATGCGTATTTAAGCGATTTAAGCGTCTAGGCCTCATCATTTTATAGCTGAAATTGCTCAGTCTAACCGCAAGTCCTATTCTAATAGTTTCTTCTCCAGCACTTCTCACGTGTGGAAATCTCTTCCCGCCTCATGCTTTCCTCACAAAAACGATCTCCAAGAATTTGAATGCAACGTCAATTGTCAACTTGTGTCTCTTCGAATTCTGTTCTTATTGTCGTTTGTCTTCAGTAACGTTTTCTCAGTTTCCGTAACTACCAGTAACCCACCTCGCATCTTATTAGCTTTATCGCCTTGTTTGGGGGTGAAATATATTAAAAATGATTATTATTCGCGCCAAGAGATCAAGTGTAGAGCCGAGTTCGAATTCCAGTCGAATCCGTTACATTCACTCACGTGCTAACACCCTTGGGAAAAGGTGTGAATCCTCTTCTTCTCCCTCCAACTATGGGTAAATAGCAGGACAGACTGGGTTCTATAGCCTTGGATGGCAACTGGTCTAGGAGAAGGTCAACTCTGAATTCAAAACCATTCGGCGTCTGCACCGGCATCCGGCGGCCTCTTGGTTACTCCTGCCTCTGCGTCTGTGGAAATTCTGCGGCAAGTAAGAGCGTATTCCTCCCTCCACTGGGATAGCACGCGAGGTGTGGGGACCGCGTGTGAAGTTCAAACTCCCTTGTTACTCCGTTTCAAGAATTCACCGCCGTTGGAATCGGGAATGGCTGTCGCTCGTTTCAGCATTGGAGACGGATCGCCGTGCTTGGTCGGCCTTCGTTCCGGACGCGGTGAATTCCTTGGAAGGAGCCGGCTTAACCAATCCAGGGTGAATGCCGCAACATACATACATACATATAAGAGATCAAGTATCAGTTATTTGAGAAACATGCTTATTATTATTTTCTTCTACTTTTGACCCTTTCATCACGAAATTCATAACTCGTAAATCCGCGTTCGGACATGGCGTCTTTCGGTGAATCATAAAGTCATGTTGAAATTCCCAAAAACCTCAGCCACGCCTGCTTCTTACCAACTTCTCAAACTACGTAATCGGCTTCTGTAATATAGATAGGAGGCTGACCGCTCAAGCTGTACTGTAGATTCCGATCGCTTAGGTAATCAGTTAATCAAGACAGCCCTTTATCTGAGGCGAATCTTGAATGACCAAATGTGATTGCAGTTCTTTCTCGATTACCCGGAAATCTTTGGACAGGGATTGAAAAAAATATGTTAGGAATAATACAAAATTCCGTACAACCGAATATATTTTATCGAAAAAGAACAAAGTAAAAAAAAACAAAACAAAAAAAAGAACAAAGTAAAAATGTCATGTTATGAAGGACATTTAACATTTATATAATCAAATAACATAAAATTTTCATGTAAAAATGCGATAGTTTTCTATTTAGCTAGTCTCGCGTTTACCTAGAGTCTCTTGATAAAACCCAAAGGAGAATCAGCAATATTATAGGCCCTGTTCTGGCATTTAAGCTTCAGTCTCTTTCCCACCGCCGTAAGGTCGCCTCCCAGTACAGGTTTTATAAATGCTTTCATGGTAATTATTCGGATGAGCTCTTCGCTATGGTGTCTAGACACTTTGAATTTAAGCGCAGCGCTGGCATCGCGTCGTGATCTCATCAATTTACGGTTGTGCTGGCTAGTTGTAGCCGTAAGTTCTATGCTAACAGTTTCTTCTCTCGCATTTCTCGCTTGTGGAACTCCCTTCCGGCTCCATGCGTTCTCGTCAAATTTAACCTGCAAAAACTTAGATGCAATGTCAATAACTATCTACTGTCCTTCTGATTACTCTAGTTTTAGTCTCGCTCCTTGGCTAAATCTTCCACACACCTTGTGTCTGAGTGGCTTTATTACCTTGCTTGGGGTGAACTCAATAAAAAAGAAAGAAAAAAAAAGCAAGAAAGAAACTGGGTTTAACATTTGTTGGTTTGTTACATTCACTTACGCGCAGTTACCCTTGGGAAGGGCATGAATCCATTCTTCTACCTCCCCCACCCCCAGCTATGGGTTAAATAGCAGGACAGACTGGGTCCTATAGCTTTGGTTGGCAACAAGCCTATCGCAGAAAGAAAAGGCAACCTACTGCGGGAAAAATTTCTGCCTAGTCAGTCATGAATAGAAAAAAAAACATAATCGCCCAAGCGTGTATCACGTATGACACTTAACTGACTGAATTATTGACAGTGTGTCAAGCTCATCTGAAATCAGCGTAAGCCATAATCTCCGGCGTGACCAAGCTGTGATCATTTTAATGTTTGTTCTTTTTCATGAAAGCAACGAGAAAATGAACTAAATTAAATAGACTATTTTTATCAGAGCTTTGATCAAACGTTGAGGATGGTTTTCTAAATTCTTAAGTCGTTTGTTTGAGATGAAATTACTTACTGTTTCAGTGCATGAAACTGGACATTGGAGCTGTTGAATTTCAACATGAACAATACCATCAAAATCTTCTTCAATATTTTCATTGTCTGCGATTGAAATATAAGAATCGGTTTAGTTCGGATAATTGAAGAATGTACGGACGGTTTCAGTTGTTCTTTTCATTTCACGTCCACATAAACGAAGTCCTGAAAATCAAGGTACGGATAATCGAGGAAATACTGTACAATAATTATTTCCACCACTTATTTCGGCCATCACGCCGTTTAATTGGGGCAGCGTGAAACAAACAGATTTTTTCGTTGGTTATTGATGACTCATTCGTCACCCTATAACCCTTTGTCAATCAGTATTTCTGTTATGTGTCGACAATCCTCATCGGAATTGTTATTGTTGAGGGGTACTCCCCTTTTTACACAAATGGACTCACCCAAGGTATACATATACTACTGCCAGTGAATACCCGGCAGTACGTTAAGCCAAGCAACAGTAGTAGAGTGGATTAGGAGTCGGTTGGTAGAGAACGTTGGACAGTCAGACGGTGCAAGAGTCACAGTAACTAGCACGTTAGACGCAGTAAGAAGTCATACAGCGATACGTCGATACCAAAGATTTTATATATATTTGTCTACTAACCCGCATTCCTGGAACTACTAACCTGTATTACCAGTTTGTATTATGACGTTAATACATTTATTTCCTATATTCATTCTTGGCGTTTATTATTTGATATCGGATTTCATCTCGGAATCCACAACAGTTATATTCCGTGGTAAGGGAATAAACTCATAACACCGGGTGGATACTAGAGGAAAGGTTTATTGTACACAACAAGTACAATATGAAATACGGTACAGTTGTACACACAGTTCAATCTAGTAGTGAGTGCCACTAATTGGAAGGTCAGACGTACTTGCGTCTTCTCACTCTCTCTCTCATCACCCCGTCCCTCGAAGACAGTTGACTTTATAGGTACTTACTACCTATAGTGTAATCATTCATGGGGGTGCCAGGTTATTCCATTACATCAATTTAGTACATCCAATGTACAAACAAAAACGGTTGCAGTTTGCCGGTCACTGCCACCGATAGAAGTGGAGAGCCATAATCGCCCACGCCCGAAGAGACATAGCACAAAAAATAAAGAAGAAAATTACTGAGAGAATTCAGTTATTTAATGTAAATACGAGGGTCATTCAATAAATAAGGTGAATTTTTTGGTATAAGGACTTCTAATACAGATAGAAGCTTACTCTTTTTTATTTTTTTTGTTTTACTTCTTTTTCACATGGATTTAATTTCTTTTGCAGATTAAAAAAAAAACTGAGAGTTTTGGCGATTAACAAAGATGGCCGACCAAGAAGCATGCTCCAGGATTGAACAGCGGTCAGTTATCAAGTTTTTGGTTGCTGAAGGGTGCAAACCAGGTGAAATTCATAGGAGAATGTCAACTGTGTATGGTGCCACATGTTTCAGCCAAAAAAATGGCTACAAGTGGGCTAAATTGTTTAAAGAAGGACGGAGCAGTGTTGAGGATGAAGACAGGCCTGGGAGGCCTACAGAAGTGAGGTCTCCTGAGGTGATCGAATCAGTCAATGACCTCATTCAGTCTGACAGAAGGGTGACAGTGGATGACATTGCAAGGACTTTGCGCTTATCTGTTTGGACAAACGCAGGGGTCATCAGTCAGAAGGAGTCATCTTGCATCATGAAAACGCAAGGCCTCAGACAACAGCCCAAACGGTGCAGATCATCAACGAGCTGGGTTGGGAACTGCTCCCTCATCCCCCTTACAGCCCAGACCTTGCCCCTTCAGACTTTCAACTGTTTGGTCCCTTGAAAGCGTTCACGAGAGGCACGAAGTTTAAAAGTGACGATGAAGTCAAAAGTGTTGTGAGCGACTGGTTGAGACATCAGTCCAAATATTTTTACGCTGAGGGAATACGGAAGCTTGTGCACAGATGGGAAAAGTGTGTGACAGTGCTGGGAGACTACGTTGAAAAAAAAAGTAAGCTTCTATCTGTATTAGAAGTCCTTATACCGAAAAATTCACCGTATTTATTGAATGACACTCGTACATTGCTCACATTTTACTGTAAAAAAAGAGCAGAAATAATTTTTGTAAAATTTTAAAAACGCTTGATAACAATAAATCAATAAAAAGGCTAGATAACAATAAATCAATAAAAACGCCTGATAACAATAAACCAATAAAAACGCCTGATAACAATAAATCAATAAAAACACCTGATAACAATAAATCAATAAAAACACCTGATAACAATAAATCAATAAAAACGCCTGATAACAATAAATCAATAAAAACGCTTGATAACAATAAATCAATAAAAACGCCTGATAACAATAAATCAATAAAAACGCCTGATAACAATAAATCAATAAAAACGCCTGATAACAATAAATCAATAAAACGCTTGATAACAACAAATCAATAAAAACGCTTGATAACAATAAATCAAGTGTAGAATCAAGCGTGGACGCTTGATTTATTGTTTTTTTTTTTTTGTTTTTTTTTAAGCGTATCACCCCGAGCAAGGCCGGTGGCCACTATCACGCAAGGGGTTACAGAAGGGTTGGAGGAAGAGCAGATAGGAGTGGTAAAGGAAGGGATGTGGAGAAAGAGAAGGACGGAGGGCCGATCGAGGTGGGGAGGTTACGGGAGATATAGGGCGAGAGCAGATAGGAATGGAAGATGTCAGGAAGTGGATAGATCAAGGCAGCTGGAGATGACGATTGACGCTACACTTAAACCGTTGGAGATTGTATTTGTCAGGGAAACAGTAATAGGGAAGGGAGTTCCATAGGCGAGATGTGCGTGACATGAAGCTATTGGAGTAGAAAAGACGTCTACACCTAACAGTTTCAACGGTGAAGGGGTGGGAACGGGATGCCAGCCTCGTAGGACGCTTGAATTCACGAGGCTTAGGGACAAGTGAAAGCAACTCCTCAGAGCAATTACCGTGGAAGTACTTGTAGAAAAGGCAGAGTGATGCAACATTGCGTCTGTGAGAGAGCGACTGCAGACGAGATGACAGATCAGGGCCAATCACATTGCATATCCGTCTCTGGATCTTATCAAGAACCCCGAGGCAACACGCAGGGGCCCCAGACCATAAATGGCAGCAATACTCCATGCAAGGTCGAATGGTAGACTTATAGACCTGGAGGATCGATTCAGGGGAGAAGAATTTCCTGGCTCGGCACAGGGAACCAACTTTTCTAGCGGTGGATGATGCAATTGACTCGATGTATTTGTTCCATCTCAGATCAGCGGACAGCGTGAGACCGAGCAGCCGCAGAGAGGAACTCTCGAGAAGTTGGTCCTCAGACATTCTGATGGGATGCAGGGATGGGTCCTTGTGGTGGTTAATGGAGAGCAATTTTGTTTTAGAGGCATTAAAGTTGACCATCCATTTCTCTCCCGTTAAAACAGATATATTTCGGAATGCTTTTGCAATCCTTAATCGCCCATGAGAAATAAATGAAACACTAAGTTACATTGTATAAATTAAATTTTAAAAAAAAATTCTCACGCTTTCAATCGAATTTTTTTGTCAATTTGAATTTAAAACGTATACAATGTAGGTTAGTCACTGTTTTATTTATAAAAACGGTTACAGTTTGCCGACCACTGCCGCTGAGCGGACAAGGAAATCGTCTCATCCTTACCCCTATGGCATCCTTCTGGTAGTGTCTTCTCACGAAAACTACCTTTCCCAGACACCATAGCTCGGGACTCAGGGCTGGACATTGGCGATCTGGGGACAGTAATGCAGGACCGAACAATGTAGAAAGGGATTGTCAATGGACTTTTAGGGAGGTCGAAAGATGATGATGATGATGATGATGATGATGATATCTACCTATCTATCTTTATATCTACATCTATCTATCTATCTATCTATCTATCTATCTACATCTATCTATCTATCTATCCATCTACATCTATCTATCTATCTATCTTTATATCTACATCTATCTATCTATCTATCTATCTATCTATATATCTATCTATATATCTATCTATCTATCTATCTATCTATCTATCTTTATATCTACATCTTTCTATCTATCTATCTATCTATCTATCTATCTTTATATCTACATCTATCTATCTATGCATCTATCTATCTATCTATCTATCTATCTTTATATCTATCTATCTATCTATCTATCTATCTATCTATCTATCTATCTATCTATCAAGCACACAGTGAAATCAAACTCATCCTTACTCCTTCTGGTAGTGTCTTCTCACAAAAAATGACTTTCTCAGACACCATAGCTTGGGACTCAGGGCTGGACATTGGCGATCTGGGGACAGTAATGCAGGACCGAACAATGTGGAAAGGCATCGTCAGTGTTGTTTATCAATCTAAAGAAACGTAAATAACCCATTCAGATTGATATGCCGTAAAAGAAATCAAACCAAACCAAACCAAACCAGACAGAAATGAAAATCCTACCAGACGCACACACGTTATCAGTCGAATACGGCGAAAAATCAACTAGAATTATGATAAAGCAAAAACACAAGAATTGTATACCCGAACGCCATGTGACAAGATAAATACACGTGGGGCCTGCTTAACCAATGAAAAATAAACACCACAAAACGAAATAATACCAAAATCCACTTTCCCCCCGCATAACACCGTCCTGGGTATGACGATAAACTACATCCGTAAATGCTACAAACAGTGGAATTTTACTTCAACTGTACTTACTCTCATTTGGATATATATATATATATATATATATATATATATATATATATATATATATGTATTAAAGAGAAGCCTCAAACGTTAACGGCTCCACTTCTATTTTCTCCTTAAAATATATTAAAATAATTCTCTCGTTGCAACGAATATAATCTCGCCCTGATGTGTGTGTGTGTGTGTATATATATATATATATATATATATATATATATATATATATATATATATGTATGTATAGCTGGCCAAACGTAATCGAGGATACCTGACGATAAGGGGGGGCTAGCCAATCCCTATAGCAGACGCTTGCTCAGGTGCATTTGTGCTTATTGAACGCAGCCCACCTGTGGTTTATACTGCAAATACGCAGAGCAGACCTTAGAGCTTCTGGGATATGTATATATATATATATATATATATATATATATAAATATATAAATACCGCACATTGATTGATAATGTTAATAAAATGAGCGTAATTATAGAAAAGATCATTTTATTTAAAATAAACATAATTACAGACAAATGTATTTAAAATAAACGCAATTATAGAAAAAAGAACACATTTACACAACTTATATACTTCAGGTTAAAAAGGAAGAATTAAAAGTTAAATATTAATATTTTATATACGTAAATATGTATATATATATATATATATATATATATATATATATATATATATATATATATCCCACACTGTTTGCACTACTCGGATTTTCATGCCTAACGCAGTCTTCAGTTGTATTGAAGATTGCGTTTGGCATGATACTCCGATATATATAATGCCAATATATATATATATATATATATATATATATATATATATATATATATATATATATATATATATATATATATATATATATATATATATATATATATATAAAACATCAAGTCATGTGTGCGCATGCTTGCAACTTACATTTATTAGATTTTAACTGTAAGGGGTTCTTTTTGCATACGTTTTGTGTTTGAAGAGAGTGAGTTGTTGAGTATCGCCCTGAGCCTGATGTCAGCAATAACTCGAGGTAATTGTAAGGCAGATTTTATCTGTCAGGAGGGACACACGCGAAACGACACCAGCGGCGGGCAATCACAGCTGAAAACTCATTCCTCAGTTCCGTGTCCAGATACCCATGCCATCCGTCCGTTTGAAACCGCTCTTAAAAGAATAATAATAATAAAAAAAACAAAAACAATTACAATAAAAGACTGGGTAGCCACACGGGTAATTATCCCTTTCCTTATTATTATGCTCATTGTCCTTATATAACGGGTGGATTTTCGTGTCACACACTTTTGGAGACACACGCAACTACCCTCCCCACCATATTCAACACGCAATATACTTAACACGCACTGATGTTTGTTAGAGACACGCAGTCCCATGGATAGTGACGAGAGTTGCCCACAGCGCGACAGACGCGGGTTAATCTCAAAACAGCTGGGGGACATGAAATGATCAACTCATTGGTGGGATCTAATAAATCAGTATAGGTAAGTGACGATATCTATCTATCTATCTATCTATCTATCTATCTATCTATCTATCTATCTAGATCTGCTCATTTTCTATCTATTTCAATTTGCTCATTATCTATCTATCTATCTATCTATCTATCTATCTATCTATCTATCTATCTATCTATCTAGATCTGCTCATTTTATATCTATTTCAATTTGCTCATTGTCTATCTATCTATCTATCTATATCTGCTCATTTTCTATCTATTTCAATTTGCTCATTGTTTATCTATCTATCTATCTATCTATCTATCTAGATCTGCTCATTTTCTATCTATTTCAATTTGCTCATTATCTATCTATCTATCTATCTATCTATCTATCTATATATATATATATATATATATATATATATATATATATATATATATATATATCCCTATACCTTCATTCCTTCATATCTATCTATATACCAAATGCGAAAACTATAGAAAGATAAGCCTCTTCATGGTCCATACTCTGGTTACGTAGTGCAGGACTAAAAGTTGGAACCGAATGTTTTATTCTTGCTGCACAGGACCAATACTTGCTAACTAGAAATTTCCAAGCACACACTGAAAAATTCTGTTATACCGAAATGCAGATTCTGTGATAAATATCTAGAAAAAATTAACCATTTTGTATAAGGTTGGACAGTGTTAGCACCCACTGAATATAAAACTCAGCATGGTAGAGTGGGCCAGTATCTGCACTGGAACATATGCAACATTTATGGGAAGGAAGCGCCAAGAAGCTGGTATGAACACCACCAAGACCCGGCTACAGAGATAAGGTCTGTAACATTTTTATAGGTCTTTACAATACACATAGAAAGAAAAATAAAAGCTAAATATCGTGATCAATGGCGACAAAAACAGAATGTGTTTTTTTTATTGTTATATAGAAATAAAGTGTCGCTACCGACACTTGAGTTTGAACATAGATCGCCAGTGAACAAACACAATGCGATCACATTATTGAATTAAGTAGACCACGTGACCATAGAGGAAACGCATATATGGAACGTAGCGTGTGTTTAATTAATCGCTATTTCTTGTCTATCCTCTATACTATGCGGACCGTTATTCCTAGTCTATCCTCTATACTATGCGGACCGTTATTTCTAGTCTATCCTCTATACTCCGCGGACCGTTATTCCTAGTCTATCCTCTATACTATGCGGACCGTTATTCCTAGTCTATCCTCTATATTACGCGGACCGTTATTCCTAGCCTATCCTCTATACTATGCGGATCGTTATTCCTAGTCTATCCTCTATACTATGCGGACCGTTATTTCTAGTCTATCCTCTATACTATGCGGACCGTTATTCCTAGTCTATCCTCTATACTATGCGGACCGTTATTTCTAGTCTATCCTCTATACTCCGCGGACCGTTATTCCTAGTCTATCCTCTATACTATGCGGACCGTTATTCCTAGTCTATCCTCTATATTACGCGGACCGTTATTCCTAGCCTATCCTCTATACTATGCGGATCGTTATTCCTAGTCTATCCTCTATACTATGCGGACCGTTATTCCTAGTCTATCCTCTATACTACGCGGACCGTTATTCCTAGTCTATCCTCTATACTATGCGGACCGTTATTCCTAGTCTATCCTCTATACTACGCGGACCGTTATTCCTAGTCTATCCTCTATACTATGCGGATCGTTATTCCTAGTCTATCCTCTATACTATGCGGATCGTTATTTCTAGTCTATCCTCTATACTATGCGGATCGTTATTTCTAGTCTATCCTCTATACTATGCGGACCGTTATTCCTAGTCTATCCTCTATACTACGCGGACCGTTATTCCTAGTCTATCCTCTATACTATGCGGACCGTTATTCCTAGTCTATCCTCTATACTACGCGGACCGTTATTCCTAGTCTATCCTCTATACTATGCGGATCGTTATTCCTAGTCTATCCTCTATACTACGCGGACCGTTATTTCTAGTCTATCCTCTATACTATGCGGACCGTTATTCCTAGTCTATCCTCTATACTATGCGGACTGTTATTTCTAGTCTATCCTCTATACTCCGCGGACCGTTATTCCTAGTCTATCCTCTATACTATGCGGACCGTTATTCCTAGTCTATCCTCTATATTACGCGGACCGTTATTCCTAGCCTATCCTCTATACTATGCGGATCGTTATTCCTAGTCTATCCTCTATACTATGCGGACCGTTATTCCTAGTCTATCCTCTATACTACGCGGACCGTTATTCCTAGTCTATCCTCTATACTATGCGGACCGTTATTCCTAGTCTATCCTCTATACTACGCGGACCGTTATTCCTAGTCTATCCTCTATACTATGCGGATCGTTATTCCTAGTCTATCCTCTATACTATGCGGATCGTTATTCCTAGTCTATCCTCTATACTACGCGGATCTGCATTTCTTCTTTATCCTCTATTATTATCCGAACCGCCCTTCTCTATTCTCTTCTCTATTCACTATACTATTTCTCTATTCGGATCACTCTACGGATTACTGTTCGAGCGAGTATTATCGAGCAGTTACTATTAGTGCGAGATTATTGGAAGGCGTCTGACACTAGCATTGTTCAACGGCGTTACTATATAAATGCATCTGCGATTATAAAGTCTTTACCTACTACAACGAGCATGACGCAAGTGACAACGAGTATTTGTTGGCATCACAAAAGTGTCAAATGAGTGTTAGTTGACATCACAAAACTTATTGACATGTCATTCCTGCAGATTGTAATGTATCATTGAAGATCTTCAAAAAACTGTCAAAATACAAGGATCTTGAAGTGGAAATCGCGTAAATGCGGACATCAATATCCCAGTTCTAGCTAGATCCCTCGGATTGATTGGAATAGGTTCCGATAGACTCAATGAAGAGATTCCAGTAGCCCCTGCCTTAAAGGTGTACAAAACATTGTATTCATAAATACAGCCCACACATTACGAAGAGCTTTAACCTGACCGTGGCCCGCATTCGGTCGCGTCGTGGGCGCGCTAAAAAATACACTTTTAGTTTATAATGAATAAATATGAGAACACATTTCAGAAAAGAAAAGAACTCGATGTTTGTTTAATTTACGCTTGATTTGAAGAGTTCAAAATATCCAGAAAAAAAGAGTCTGAGAATCTAATAAGCCGTGAATTGGAAATAATTCTTAGACAATTAGAATAGATTCCATA
>OZ038518.1:39292522-39297522 GCA_964036315.1 Acanthosepion esculentum
ATATATATATATATATATATGCGAGAATATGATATATATACATTTTTATATTTCAGAACAATGTTAGGTCAACTAATGACAAAGTGTAGTATTTTGTGTATGTGTGTGTGACGCGTTTCAGTTCGATGAAGTTCTAAAGAGTGAAACGCGTTAGACGCACACACATTAAAAATATACATTACCATTAATTTTCCTTATATATATATATATATCTCAAATGACAACTTAAAAGAGACTGTTTGACCAACACAAGGAATGTTAATAAACTCATGTTAAAAAGATAAAAAAAAAACAAATAAATAAACAAATGAAAATTACAGACAAAAGTTCATTTTCTCCATCAAGACATTCATTTCTGTAGTTTACTGCTACCAGCAAGCAGAAAGATTTTTTTCTCTCCCGATGATGGCCATGTTGGCCGAAACTAGTCGAGGAATCTAAATGAAAGAATAATAATAATAAAAACATAAGAATATTAATCTACAACCCAGTATGTCTGAAGATTTTAATTGATTTTTTTAATAATTTTTATCATTCAAAAAAAAAAAAATATATATATATATATATATATATATATATATATATATGTGTGTGTGTGTGTGTGTGTGTGTTTATAAAAGTAATGACAGGAGGAAAACCTTTATGTCAACTCCTTTCTACCGTTGAGAAACTATATCAAGTCAAGGGACAAAATGCACTGACATAAAAAAGATTTCTTTTTTTGTCTTTTATTTGATTTATGTTGTCTTTTCAGATATATTTTATTTATATCTGAATTTTTACACACACACTCACACTCACGTATACACACACATACACACACACACACACACTCACACACACACTCACGTTTGTGTATGCGGCATTTTTTTCAATTTTCAAATATTAATTGTAAATCTGAATCAAAATTTTTGATAAACCGTCCGAACCATGTTCTGTCAGTATGATAAACAAGTATTTCTTAGCTACATCCTTTCATTATATGAATACGTAGTAGTAGTAGTAGTAGTAGTAATAATAATAATAATAATAATAATATATAATAATATATAATAAGGGCTTTATCTATGTAATTATTTTTTTTTTCAGTGGAAAGTGTCATGATGCCATTTCTAACCTTAGGTCCCTGGGTGGGACCCGGAAAGAAATGTGTAAACGCCAGGTATCAAAGAAAATTTAAAAAATAATAATAATAATGTAAAGCTCACACATTACGAATTTCTTTAAAATGTGTGTGATCTTATTTATTTATTTTACCAAAATGACCAGTGGAAAATGTCATGAAGCCATTGCTGACCTTAGGTCTCTGGTTGGGACCCGGAAGGAAATGTATATACAAGAGAAATCGAAGGAAATAATAATAATAATAATAATAATAATAATAATATCAATATTTGAAAAAAAATTTTCGGTTAGATCTAATTTCGTGTAAGTGTTTTTACATATGTCGTCACTTTCGATTAATTTTAATATCAGCGTTTCAACAAAATCTCACAATAGTATTTTGTGAGTGAAAATGTTGAAAAGGACTTGGCCTGACCAGGAAGTGATTTTCAATAATTCTAATGTTTCATACCTTTTGAAAGTGGGACAGACCGAGAACTTTTTCTTCAATCCGTTGTACATATATGTAAGCATGCACATCTATCTATCTATCTATCTATCTATCTATCTATCTATTCTTAAATTTCTACTTCTGTTTCATTCTAATGCGATATTTTGGAATCTCCAAAAATCACTTGAGAATGAAACACAAGTAGGGATTTTAATATAATTTTATAATTAAATTTAAATTTTTAGTCTCTGGTTTTGAAACATGGTAATTCCTGTGTAGCGATGAGACCATATTTTTAAATTAGTATATATATATATATATATATATATATATATATATATATATATATATATATATATATATATATATTGTTGTATATTTAGGCAGCAATCCTTTTATGCAAGGGTGTGTAAGAACTGTCCAAATGTTTTATTTTTCCGAGCGCTTTCGGCTATACCTTTAGCCATTATCAAGGATGATTTGATTTTTCAGACTTAGTTGAGTGTGTGCATTATGTATATGTCTTAGTGTGTAGTAGTGGTGTTTTAATTTCCAAATACGGTTAGCACGTTGTGGCTTTGTTCGTAGTTAATATTGTTAAGGGTAGGCCTTTTCTTTTTTATTATTAAAGCCTCCATTATTTTTAACCTTTTTTTACAGGTAGAAGCAATTAATATATTTGTGTTTTCTACTAGTATATTTCTAACGGAGTCTGGTAAATTTTTGTGTGTGTTTAAATGGGTTCTAATGGAGCTGTGATCGGATAGGTGTAACGTCTTACGAAAGCGCCCGGAAAAATAAAACATTTGGACAGTTCTTACACACCCTTTGCCCAGCAAAGAAAGCTCTTGTTCGTACACAAGAAAAATTAAATAAAACACTTAACCGTAGTACCTTGTCTGTCGTTTTTAATGAAACTTGCATATATATATATATATATATATATATATATATATATATATATATATATATATATATATATATATATATTAGAGAAGGAACCGGCAAGTCAATTCTAAAGACCGGAGAGGAATGTGAAACACCCGATAGGCGAACGTATTACTATTATTCAAACCTATCTATTTCAATAGATAGATAGATAGATAGATAGATAGATAGATAGATAGATAGATGCATTATATTTCTTTGCAATGCCTGTAACCTTTTGTTCAATGACAAGTGATAGTTTCTTCCTGAAGTCACTGGTGGATTATTCGGATCTGTGAGTTGAAAAGTTCAACTCCATGAAAGAGGGCAGCGCACAAAAATAATAATTGCAAAAATATACGTAAAAACTTACAGATGACCACCTTTTAATAATAGTAATAATAACGAAATATCTATCTTAAAATGAAACTATTTTAAATGTGGCAATTTTGTCAACATGGATAAGCTAGCAATTACATTGCACTGGAAATAAAGTGCCCGGTCAGATTTGTATTGATTTTCGGTAGTAATCTGATCTCCCCTTATTAACCTTATATTAATATAACAATTGGAAAATATATTTAAAGACTCACGTAAGAAAAACTTTTAATAACAATAAAGTGTTATTTTCTATATTTCATTATTTTTGATGGAATAGGTAAACTAGTAAAAAATTATAAACACATACAAGGAGTATCTATATATATTACTTCAAACGTTTTCTTTATTAGTCATCTGTATTTGAAATTGTTATATACCGTACCTATGAGCACTAATGGGTATGTCCCAATCCTCATAAATACGTTGGACACTATTGTAAGTGGGGATATTACGCTGTCTAAGTGGTTTACCTATTTCACGCCGCTGGCGAGTATTGGATTTTGTTGATGTTATAAAGATTACCATTTCATTTCCAACCTCCGTTTTGGTTATTCCTCTTTCGGTAATCTTTTCTAGGTTACAACAGAAATAGGTTTTTATTTTAAACAGTATATATTACATCTATCCGCCTACACAAACGAAAAATCTTAACAAAGAATATCTGCTCACCAGTTGGGTTCGAACCTGTGCCTCCCTTTGTAGGAGAAAACACTGTTTAATCCAGCGTACATTAGATCGATCGGCTACTGACTGCGAACACTCCAGCAAGGTTTTTTTTTTCTCAAAACGTTATTTTTAGTGGTACATGGTAACATCCCAGTTTTTATTTTATTTTAATTTTCTTAAGAGGTTTCGGCTATAGCAGTGGTTTCGCTGTTGGAAATGCAACACTTTGTTTCCTGACGGGAAGCAAATCTTTCTTTAGTAGGATATCTCCATCTAGGCCGGTTGATAGTAATGTCACTGCTTAAGATAAAAAGGGGTATATCAACACGTGTACTCACTAAAAATAGCGTTTATAATAATTATATATATATATATATATATATATATATATAGCACTGTTGAGTGATAAGCTAATTCTATAAACAACAGCCACCTGCACTAATGCAAAGCTCTTCAGTAAAATGAATGGAGCACTTTGGTTGATTGGCATTTGTTTACATTTGTAAAAACAATACGCTAGATTTAGTTGTGTAACTCTACCGAATGAAGATAGCTCTGGCTGACACCAAATTAGTTGTGTTTCAATCCTGGCTTGAGGCATTCGAAAGTCTAGTCGCTCTGAGGAGCTGTGATACAGCGAAACAGTAGTCTGTGAATGACATATATATATATATATATATATGATGAAAATGTGGAAAAGACAAAGTAAAATCCGAATATGTGAGTTTACTGTTTTTTATTTTGTTTTATTCGGATTTTGCTTTGTCTTTTCCACATTTTTCATCATACCGTCGGATCTACATCCACATACTTGCTTACATATATATATCTATATATCTATATATATATATTTAGATACATAGATAGATAGATAGATAGATAGATAGAGAGAGAGAGAGAGAGAGAGAGAGAGAGAGAGAGAGAGAGAGTTTCTTACATAATTTAAAAGTATTAATTACATTTAGCGGCCTGTATGTTCGAGAAAATTCGAACCAGACGCTTCTTTATATCTGAATGGTATAGCACATCAGGTGATCTGAATGGTATAGCACATCAGGTGAAAGGACGGATTCGTTATTGGAATATAGTTCCTATTCGTGTCGAACGCATATTTTTTACGAAATTTATCGAACATTCGGCTCGGTAAATGTAATTAATACTGTTTATTAAAAAAAAAAACAACAAACAAACTAAAAAAACAGAAGAAAAACAAACAAACAAAAACAGAGCATTTACTTAAAAAATAACGTTTAAACAGAAAATATATTAAATAATTGTCAGACTTAATCCATTTCATTATATATATATATATATATATATATATATATATATATATATAAATATATATATATATATAGATAGATAGATAAACAGTATTAACTACATTATATATGTAAACATATATATAAACAGTATTAACTGCTATGTATATATATATATATATGTATATATATATATATATATATATATA
>OZ038518.1:39300022-39307522 GCA_964036315.1 Acanthosepion esculentum
ACAAAGCTCCCCACGCAACGTCCTTATCCCCACCTTTCAAATGACACGTATATAAATAGAAACTAAAATATTTCGTCACTAAGTTAGAATCGAGCTTAACGAACGGGGGGCTTAATGAAGATTCGATCCTTTTTTAGAAAGTAGTCATTCACTTTATTTATTTATTTATTTATTAATTTAAAGACTGGATAATCTTAAATTATTTATATATATAGACAATTATTTAAAAAAAATTGTTGTCGACAAATTGTAAAAATATCTTATTTATTTTGATTTCCTGGAAGAAGAAAAAATCCTAGCAGATTTTTGAATGAAGAAATCTGACAGCTGAATAATTAAAAAAATATTAATCGGATACAAGTGTAAAAACAGGATTTATTTATAAACAACAAACAAAATATACACACACACACATATATATGTATATATATATATATATTGACATATATAGACAGTTATAGCGTCACCCCTAAAAAAAAGAAGAAAACAAAACCAGCACCGACATACCCCAGTTTTGTTTTTTTGTCTTGGTCCATTTTTCTCATCAAGCTGGCGCTTCTCCTTATGGAAACCCTGGATTTCGGACCGACGCAACACTTCCTTCCAGATTTTTCCATTTCGTCCTATTCTCCCAGCGATGACCACATGAGTTATATGACATCGTCCTCTCCGTCGCCGACTGGAGATTCGGACAGCGGTGTCCTCGGGAAACAACGTCGTCGCAAAAGGAGGTGTCCCCAGCAACAGCTTCAACAACGTCAGGCGGCCAACCTCCGCGAACGGAAAAGAATGCAAAGTATTAATGAAGCTTTCGAAGGGCTGCGCGCACACATTCCGACGTTACCCTACGAGAAACGGCTATCCAAGGTGGACACCCTGAGGCTGGCCATTGGCTACATCAGCTTTCTCACCGAATTGGTCGAGTCAGATGTGCAGACGAAAGAAAATATGAACAATTCGGTCAGTGATCAACCCAAAAAAGTGATCATTCATTGTCATCGAGGTAAGATTGGTTTAAGAATGATTAATGTTCTATCTATCTATCTATCTATCTATCTATCTATCTATCTATCTATCTATCTATCTATCTATCTATCTATCTATCTATCTAAGTATAATTATTATCTATCTATCTATTTATAATCATTTTCTGTCTATCTATCTCAATATGATCGTGCATATCAAACACATCTCTCTCTTTGCTTATATATATATATATATATATATATATATATATATATATATATATATATATATTATTTGTGTGGGGTGTATATGTGTGTATAAATACGAGTAATAAAATAGTTCATTTATCTTATTACAATATCTGAGTTTCAAGGATTTTTCACGTTCAAATCCCAGAAGACCTTTTACCAAACTCCGTTTATTTGCAGATTGTTACACACATACACGTATAAAAACACACACACACTCACACAAATACATATGTGTATGTGTGTGTGTGTGTGTGTGTGCGTTCACTTATGTTCATAAATACTTGTTGCAAAATAAATTCCTCACACTTGCTCAGAGGCGGAAAAGCGTTGGCCAAGATATGATTTCCTTTTATTTCTGTTCAGATATATAGAAATAACAACGACATTTGGTACATACACGCACGCATGTACACACACACACAGACACACACACAGATGAAATAAATCAGCCTATTACCAATAACTAGCGTATAAATTAATTACATCAAACTTACATAAAAAGGCTGCCAATTGATGAAACCTTCTGAAGAGTGGATTGAACAATCACAAAAAAAGATCGTCTACGAAACTCTTAAGTCGTGGTGCTGAAACTATTATCAATCAGCTAAGTGACAAATTTAATTTGCATTAATCCCATATATATATATATATATATATATATATATATATATATATATATTTAAAGACATTTTTATGTTTAACATTCTTTTTATAGATACAAGTATTTAAGCAAATGCTCTGTTTATAATAAACAGTATTAAATAACATTTACCGGCCTGAATGTCCGAGAAATTTTCATAGAAAATATTCGTCCTTCGACAGGATTCGAACCTGTATCCTATACGGAACCGTCATATAGCCTGACGTGCCTTAACCAATTCGGCCACTGAGGATCGTTCGGTTGGCACGTCAGGCTATATGACGGTTCCGTATAGGATACAGGTTCGAATCCTGTCGGAGGACGAAGATGTACGACCTACATTCAACACCATCACTTGATAAGACACCAGAATTGTTGAAGCAAAATGGCTATTTTTGTAGTGATTTTATAACCTATTTATGTTATAATTTTCGAATAAATAATTATATATATATATATATATATATATATGATAGACAGCGAGAGGCAGACTGATAGATAAACATACGTGTGTGGGTGCGTTTGTGAGTGTTTACTTGTCCGAATTATTTATATAAGCTTTCCCGTTTAAGTCAACACTTTTATAGGTTATCATTGATCTATATTTTATCAATAAAGAATTTCATAGAAGAAAGAATTCGTTGAAGACGCCACGTGTCTTTGTTATGTCTTTTTCTGTATGCAGTACTCGTGTGATCTGCCTTTCACTGGCGATGCCAGGTGGTAGTGTCTTCATTATAAAAATAAACAACGGACATTTCAAATTTAGTCGAGAAGTGAAAAAACAAAAACAAAAACGATTCCTTAAAAGAACCAGAGTAATAAAAGACAAGAAAATGGCAACCTATTATAAAACCCCAAATACACAACCATTTACGATTGCGTAGTTTTTTTTTTTTTAAATTTTTTTAAGCGTATCACCCCAAGCAAGGCTGGAGGCCACTATCACGCACAAGGACCATCTCCCTCTGGCTAGAGAGTGCTCTCTCGAATCGCCGGAAACTAAGATTATGATTAAAATTCTACTGGATGTAAAGTGGGGGATTTGTTTTCTGTTCTTATTAAGTAGTAAACTAATCCCCCGATTTGCTAAAAAAAAACACAAACTCTCATGTAAAAACCTTGTCAGTAGTAAGAAAAGCAAAATACACAACGGTTTATGATTAGCATTAAGAGACTAATGGACATAAAGTGGGGGATTGCTTCTAAATTGATCCCCCCCCCAGAATTACTACAATTTCTTATGTGTAAAAGCTTCTCAGAATAGTAAGGACATAACAAAATATACTTTTGACGGAATAGGTAAATTGCTATTATTGATATTAAGATCCTACTGTATATAAAGTGGGTGATCAGTTTTATATTATTATTAAGTAACAGACTGATCCCTCTATTTACTACACAATGTGATAACTGGCAAAAATATATTTAAAGACTCACACGTATAAAACATATACTAGATGAAATTTTCAGCACGCCTACGTCGTTATCGAATGTGACACAAGGTCAGTTTAAAGCAGGTTTAACGTCAACACTGTGGAAAGAAATGCTCAAGCCCTAGGGGCACTTTCTCTTTTGGGGACGCATCAGGCGCCAGGGAATGGCTCCGAAGTAATAAGGACCTAACAAGGTATATCGTCGTTGATAAACAGCATCGTTGGCTGATTTGTTTTCTTCTTATTCAACCTGCAATGGGTTAAGCCAGATAAATATATTTTTTTAGATTGTAAGAATTGTTTTTGGTGGGGAGATAATAATGATTTAGTGATACAAGTCTTGCTAATTAACCCATAGCTGGGGGTAGAAGAGATGGATTCGTACCTTTCCCAAGGGTAATTACGCGCAAGTGAATATAACGAACTCGGCTCTCCAATTAAAAATTCCGAGCCATTATTCATTACACCACCTGCACACCCAAGCTTACAGCATCTGATATTCCCTAGCAGTCACCCATCTAGGTACTGTCCAAGCTCGATATTTCTTAACTTCGGAGACTGTGCGAGAACCGTTTTTTTCAACGCGATGTTCCCGTAAGCCTCGCAAAGCTAGTTTTAACATAAGAATACTATTGGAAATAAAATGGGGGTTAGTTTTTTTTATTGTTATCAAGCAATGGACAGATCCCCGACATTTGCGACATATCAATAACCCAATTTCCAAAAATTATATTTAAATAATCATATGCGGAAAGTGAGGACAAAATATCAAATTTATATATGCCACCAAAAATGACGGCATGGAATAAACCAATAAAATATACTAGACATAAAGTTAGGGGTTGATTTTTAATGATATTAAGTAATAAAATGAACCTTCTTTAACTACAGCTTCTAAATACACTAACTGGCAAAATATACCTGAAGACCCACGTTCGAAAAAAGAATAAGGGCTTAACAAAATACCAATTTCATATACGCATTCACTTTCTTAAGGTACAAGTAAGGTAATAATAGTATACAATTCTACTTGTCAGAAAGTTGGGTATTAGCGTTATATTTTTAGTACCTAATAAACTGATCACCCTAGAATTAATAAACACACCCACACACAGACACACCCACACACAGACACACCCTCACACACATGTATAATTCATTTATGATTTTTAGTCTTTTAAATAGATTTGTATAACACAAACACACACACACACACACACACACACACACACACACACACACACACACACACACACATATATATATATATATATATATATTCTGGTTTCGATGCAGGTCATCAGTCGAGATGCAGCGGCATCGAAACAAGAATGCATCTTTGTAGTGAGTAAATTGGTTTTGACCGTATGTAAAAATTATATATATATATATATATATATATATATATATATATATATATATATATATATATATATACACAAAAGATCCTTGTGTTACGTCGGACCCGACGTACTGCGTTTCGTGATTACGGCGCCATCTCTCTTCGTATAATACGTCGTCGTGCGGCGCTATATGACTGCATTGTTTCTTCACCAGCTGTACGCCATATTGGATTGAGCGACATTCGATATCTCTTGTTGGCGTCTTTTTCTAGGAACTTTTTGCCCTTCATTATGGCATTCAAGCGTAAGGGAGACTGGTGGGTGCTTATGTTGATGAGATCCGACCTACGTCGAAAATCAGGTTACGTCACGCAGTAGGAACGGATATCTGACGTAAGTCGAGTACTCCCTATATATATATATATATATATATATATATATATATATATGATAAAAGTCCAGTTTTAAAGTATGCTATATTTATGGATAAAAGTGCAATATATAAATTTTCTCTCTCTCTCTCCCCCACTTTTTCTCTCTCTCTCTTTCTCTCTCTCTCTCTCTGTATATATATATATATATATATATAACAAAGATTGTTTACACTGGACAAAATCCGTTAATTAGTAAATTACGGGAGGATAACATATTTAAGGAAAGCAGAATTTGTAAATAAAGTACACAATATTGCAAAATATAACGTTAGGATCAAACAGATGAATAAAACGTTCAATCACTATCTTATGATTCAGACATTCTGCGTTAAGATAAATCTATTGAATAAGAAATATTTTCTATGAAAATTTCTCGGACATTCAGGCCGGTAAATGTTATTTAATACTGTTTATTATAAAACAGAGCATTTGCTTAAATACATGTATCTATAAAAAGAACGTTAAACATAATATAAATGTCTTTAAATATATATATATATATATATATATATATATATATATATATATATATATAATATAAAAGACTCTAACACTGATATTTCTTGGTTATAATTTATTACATTGGAATCGTAATCACGATCCAATTCATCAGACCTACAATGAATTTGTAGACCTAATGATTTGGATTGTGATTACGATTCCAATGTAATAAATTATAACCAAGGAATATCAGTGTTAGAGTCTTTTATATTATATATATATATATATATATATATATATATATATATATATATATATATATATATATATATATATATATTTAAAGACATTTATATTATGTTTAACGTTCTTTTTATAGATACAAGTATTTAAGCAAATGCTCTGTTTTATAATAAACAGTATTAAATAACATTTACCGGCCTGAATTAAATGTTATTTAATACTGTTTATTATAAAACAGAGCATTTGCTTAAATACTTGTATCTATAAAAAGAACGTTAAACATAATATAAATGTCTTTAAATAAATTGTCGGGCTATGTCCAATTCTAAAATATAATAAGAAATATGTATATAATTTGTATTTGGCCAGCAATCCCTCTTTTATAAAAGTTTCTTTAAAAACCACTGACAAAGTAGTGCGTTTTAAGTTTTCCTTTAATTTTTCATGTATATCTCTTATATTTCATTTTTTAAAAATTAAGTAAAAATCTTAGCCGCACTACTTTGTCAGAGGTTTTCAATGAAAATTATTTATATATATATATATTTATATACTTGCACACACGCATAAAAACATATATATATATATATATATATATATATATATATATATATATATATATATATATATATATATACTTGCATGTATTGGTAAATATATATATATATAGAGAGAGAGAGAGAGAGAGAGTAAGAGAGAAATGCATATAGAAGTATATATATATATATACAGAGAGAGAGAGAGAGGGAGGGACAGAGAGAGAGAGACACAGAGAGAGAGAAAGAGAGATAGGCAGTCATACACAGGTATGTGTATGTATATATATATATATAAGGGGGAGCGAGAGGAAGAGGGAAATGTATATATATATATATATATATATATATATATATATATATATATATATATATATATATATAGAGAGAGAGAGAGAGAGAGAGAGAGAGAGTAAGAGAGAAATGCATATAGAAGTATATATATATATATACAGAGAGAGAGAGAGAGAGAGAGAGAGAGAGAGAGATAGGCAGTCATACACAGGTATGTGTATGTATGTATATATATATATAAGGGGTAGCGAGAGAAAGAGGGAAATGCATATATATATATATATATATATATATATATATATATATATATATATAAAGTGCATTTTGTAAAAAATCGGTCGACTAGCATATTTCTGGAATATACAAATTTTAAACGAATCTTAAACTGTCTCATCGAACTATCTAGAGTCTAACAATGGACGGAAGATTAATGATAAGAAGTGAAATCGAAACCCCGGCAAGTAATCATTTAATATTTATGTTTGTATGTGTTTGCTACTTTTCACCAACTCCTGACAAATATTTGGCACTGCAACGCACACACACACACACACACACACACACACACACACACATATATATATATATATATATATATATATAGACAATATTAGTGGTGAATATACACATACATATGCAATTATATATACACATACATATATGTATAAAAATAATTCCCAGAGGATATGATCCAGGTAGAACTCGATGTCCAGGACAGAGTAAGGATATAATAAAAAGACTTAAACACTAATATTCCATGGTCATAATTTCATTGGAATCGTGAATCTGTAGGTCTAATGAATTGGATCGTTCTTACGATTCCAATGGAATAAATTATGACCATGGAATATTAGTGTTTAAGTCTTTTTATTATATATATATATATATATATATATATATATATATATATATGTGT
>OZ038518.1:39315022-39327522 GCA_964036315.1 Acanthosepion esculentum
GTGTGTGTGTGTGTGTATGCATGTGTGTGTGTTTATACGTTATTTAAATATAATAGCATCATCTACATGGAAAAAATGGCTAAAAATAATGGTAGCCGTATTATAAAAACTAAAAAAACAACACTCAGTAATATCAACTTTGAACATGGACACAATATCTTGACCGTGTTTTGAAAATGAAAACATTATATAAATACATACATGCAACAAACTATTTCAACCCTGAAAATAACTAAATGTATAGCCGAAAGCGCTCGGATAAAAGGAAGATTCGGTTAGTTTTTATATAATTTATCATCTGAAAATATATTAGATCACATAAGAAATTGTATAAAAAAAACTAAACCAAAGCACCTTGTCTGTCCTATTCAATGATATATATATATATATACATATACATACATACATACATACATATATATATATATAATATATATATATATATATATATATATATATATATATATATATATATATATATTAGGTTGGTGCAAAAATAATGTCGTTTTCTCACATGAAGTTGAACGTGAAAAAACGACATTAATTTTGCACCAACCTAATATATGATTAATACAAATCTAAAATCTGCCACTTAGCTGCTGATTGATGTTCCGTACATGTTTTTCTAATCGTTCGATCCACTCATCAGGAAGTATAACTCTCACAATTCTAAACATCATTTTGCGGATACACATGTTTACGTAGACGCTTTTTTTCTTTCTTTTTAATAGTGTGAATTACGTCTACCGGCCTGCTCAAAAGAATTACATCTACCGGCTTGCTTAAAAGTCTCTCGATCTGGGGTGAAAAGCACACAAGCACACGCGCGCGCACACACACATATATACACACACACACACACACATATATATATATATATATATATATATATATATATATATATATATATATATATATATATATATATAAAATGAAATGAAGAGATTATAATGGTTCCAACGAGAGAAAAGTGTGTATATTAAAAAGAAGAGAGGTACCGCAAACTTTTTTGGTTGTAATGTGGGTTTTTAAAAAAATATTATTCTTTATTTTTCATAGTTTTACATAGTTTTACAACACGTGTTTCTGGTCTTACGACCGTCTTCAGGTAAAGAGTGGAGATTTCCACATATTATTAAAAATAATTATTAAAAATAATTAATTTTTTTCCTCTATGTTTTTCAATGTTAAATCTTCTCTATATGAGACATTCTCTGTTTTTGTGTTGGTCATTCCAATGTCTCATATAGAGAAGATTTAATATTGAAAAACATAAAGGAAAAAATTAATTATTTTTAATAATTATTTTTAATAATTATTTTTAATAATATGTGGAAATCTCCACCCTTTACCTGAAGACGGTCGTAAGACCAGAAACACGTGTTGTAAAACTATGTAAAACTATGAAAAATAAAGAATAATATTTTTTTCAAAACCCACATTACAACCAAAAAAGTTTGCGGTACCTCTCTTCTTTTTAATATATATATATATATATATATATATATATATATATATATATATATATATATATATATATATATACATACAAAAGATTAGTGGTTCAGAATGCCAAATGAAGGTAGAAACATTATATTACTTCAAACATAATACAGTTAGGCTGAAGAAAGACAGAGAGGATTGAAAAGAAAGAGACCAGGTAAAGGATAAATAGGAAAACGGAGCGATAAAAGAGAGGAAATAAAGGGTGAAAAATGCGAGAGGGATGGTAATGATGGGTGGGGAGGGGGTGATAAAAATCGAGATAAAGAGAAAGGGGTTAGTTAAATAGATCGATAAACAAATAGAAAGAAAGAAAGAAAGAAAGAATCGCATTTTCTTTCATTCTCTTTGTATACGCTTATTCTCTTCCATTCACACTCACCCGTAAAGAGCCACCCAGTATCCACCTGGTCACCTGGGTTCAACTGTTTCGGAGAATTTGCACTATACTGTGATGCAATAAAAAAAAAAACCCTAAAAAAAAAAACAATACCATTTGCGCATGCTTGTGCAGCCATCTTGAAACCAACTGAAACCAAAATTATGTCAGGACAGAAGGAAAATTGTGATAAAACTTCTATATTTGAATTACCAGAATCTTTAAGTGCCTCCATTATTAAAGAGACGCGTTAAATGAACAGTCCATGTTTGAATAGTTGGCATTAAGTTGATTCTATGTTATTCCAATTAGTTTTTAAAGTTTATCTATGATTTTATAAGAATTAGAGAAATAGCCAACTTCCTACCTTTGACTGCATTAAGTTTATTTTTGCATGCTTGCGTATAGAATTATTTAAGAATATCTTATTTTATGCGCCGTGTCGCTTCCAGTGTCATGGCTCTCCACCACCCCTAACCTTTGTCGTTTTCAAAGTGTTTTGTTATATATGTATATATATGGTTGTATTTTTAGAAAGCAGCCCCTCATTAATACATGTTTCGTTGAACAAGACTGACATGGTACTTTAAAAAAAAACAAAAACAGTATTATATATGTATGTAAGAATTGTCTAAAAATTTGTTGGTTCCGAGCGCTTTCGTTTAGACTGTTATACATTTCCAATTATTATTTATGCTATGTTACCGTGTATAAACAGAAATAGCTCTCTCAAAGAGGAGAGTAACAAAACAAAGGGAAAACCACTCTTGATAATTCATAATTTTTTTTTCTTAAAAAATAAAACAATAAAGAAATAACGAAAATATATTATAGTTTAACAAAAATTTATCTTATATTTTGCAGGTCTCACCGACGATAGCGACCGGTACGGATTACCTCCTTTGGAAGGCCATTCTTTGTCCTGGAAGGATGAGAAGAAACCTCATTTAGGACCCAACAACACAATGGTGGCCAAAATCTGGATTCCTGAAGATCCCAGAGAAAATAAACTCTCCACAGATTGTCCAAGCTTGTTAGAATCCACCCTTGACTTATGATTATAAGACGCTGTCGTCTGCCCGACAGCCATGTTAAAAACAATATAAAAAAAAAGAAAGAAAAAACTTTCTACTGGAGATAAAGTTTTGCTTCAGTGATCTCATTAAACCGGAAGTGATAGCAACCCACTTCCGGACATGTTTACTTTTTAGCAAGTATTACATTACATTATCAAGGACATCAATCAACACTGTTTTGTACATACATCTATATCAAAGACAATATTGGGGTCTGGTGATAACGGCACGTTTTGCTGAAATCTGAGTTATTGAACTGGAAGTCATACCGATTTGGGACATTTTTTTTGTTTATTATTTATTAAAGATCATTTATTTTTTGTAAATGGTCATTTTAATTTTTGGTGGACATATTATCTTTCCGAGTGACAAATAATTATGGAACGCATTGAGAAAACCTCGCTGTTTCACAACAGTATATTTATTTAAATTATTATGATTATTTAAAACTTTAGAGGAAATATTTTCACTATAATTATTTTATTACTAGACTTGTTCCATCTTATTATTGTGTTTTTTTTTTTTTGTTATTTCAACATTCTGGGTCGATACGCTCATCGAACACGAGGAAAAACAGCGCGAGATTGGGAAATAAAAAAAAAGATAAGTTTTTGCTCATGAAACCTGATCCTCGCGTCCTTCATGGCGATTGTCTTTCATGGACGTTGTCTTAGCTACTTCAGTCACGGAAGCTTCAAGAATTAAGCTGAGTACAAAACTGTAGTCACCTTCCGCCCCTTACAAGTTTGTGACGACCCGGGGTATTGTGATAAGAAAGCAATGTTAGCATATAATACACTAAGTATGTATGTATATATATATATATATATATATATATATATATATATAAAGACATTTTTGATATGTTCTTTTTATAGATACAAGTATTTAAGTAAATGCTCTGTTTATAATAAACAGTATTAAATAACATTTACCGGCCTGTAACATTTATTATAAACAGAGCATTTACTTAAATACTTGTATCTATAAAAAGAACGTTAAACATATCAAAAATGTACAGTATTTACATTAGTCGGACTATTGTCCTCATCCTTGTCGCCATATTTGTCACAACGTTTCGGCCGTTGTACGCTCCGGCCTTCTTCAGGTGGTTGGAATTTCGAACCGAACCCTTTATTTCGATCACGAAGAAGGCCGGAGCGTACAACGGCCGAAACGTTGTGACAAATATGGCGACAAAGATGAGGACTATAGTCCGACTAATGTAAATACTGTACATAATACCTCATCTCAGAAATATAGACAGAATATCAAAAATGTCTTTAAATTAATTGTAGGACTCTGTCCAATTCATATATATATATATATATATATTTATTATATATAAGATTTGACTTAGAGCACAAAGTGGGAGATTTGTTTTCTATTATTACTGAGTACTAAACTGACCCCCCTATTATTACTACATATTAATATAATAAATTAAAAGATGCATTGAAAGAATCACTCTGCAAATTCTAATATTATAAAGACTTCATAAAATAATACGTCATTTTTTACGGTATTGGTGAGCTAGAGTTAATATAAAATTGGTTTTCCATGGTATTAAGTAATAAATGGACCCTCTTCAATTACTGCATTTTAGTATAATAATTACAGGAATATATTTAGAGATTCGTGAAAAACTTTTAATTACTTGGTAAAATATTCCGCTATTTTTGACGGCCTGGGTCAGCTAATATACGATTCGTTATTGAACACAAAGTGAGGGATTGATTTTCTATTATTATATAATAATCTGATCTCTTTGAATTATTGCTTATTAATAAAATAATTAAAAGAATATATTTTTCGTCCTACATATAAAGCCCTAAAAACTTTAAGTAAATATGACGTCAATCAGTGCGCAAACTGTTAGGAAGAAGATGGAATAAAACTGGTTATAAAATAATCTATTTATTTGAGTATATATTAATTTACTTATCTTTCCCACTTATTTATTTAATAATTGGTGAATTTATTCCCAAGCAAACGATTTGCTAGTCCAATAAATAAATAAATAAATAATTTATCTAAAAAAATGAATTTTACTAAGATTTTTTTTTTCAATTAAAGACATCATGAAACTATAGAATCTGTGTTTTACGACTTGAATGTTTCACTGATGTATATCTGTTGTTTTTATTCATTTGTTTTTTTTACGGCTTATCAACCCTTTGCAGGTTATTTAAAGCCAGAAAATATTTTGGGATTGTAATAATTTTTTTGGGGGGGGGGTAAGAATGATTTACTTATACAAGTCATACTATTTAACCCATAGCTGGAGTGAGAAGATGTGGATTCTTACCTTTCCCAATGGTATTTACGCATAATAGAATATAGCGAACCCGGCCGTGATTGGAACTTGGTTCATCGATTTACAATTCCGTGCTGTTATCCATTACACGAATCGCACACCTAAACTTACCACACCTGGTATTTCCAACCAGTCACTCATTTAGGTATTGTTCCTGCTCGACGTTGCTTAACTTCGATGATCGTACTGGAACCGATAATTTAACGTGATATGGGCGTAAGCCTGTATGTCTATATACGCGTGACAGTAGTAATAAATAAAAGGAAATGTTCACTTAACCTTGTCCGTACTTAGAGTCTCGGGGACATTACATCAGGGTACTTGATTGACGAATTTATGTTACCTCCGCGCATCTTTGAGTAGAGATAAGTGAACATTTAATTTTATTTATTACTATAAATATTCTATCTCAGGACATTACCACTGAAATTGCAAATACAGCTTCAACCCACTACAATATATATATATATATACATATATATATATATATATATATATATATATATATATATATATATATATATATATATATATATGCGTATATTTCGGCAGCATGTTTTCATTGAGACATGTTTTGGTGAATAATTTAGACATGTTCTGTCTACTTATTTTCAATAGGATCCTTTCATATTCACGGATAAGCTTTTTGGTGTCGCTATTGGAGGACGGGAGAAAATCGCTGTGTTGATACATACTTCCGTATTTCCATATTTCAATACCCTGATGATGACATTGTGCTATGTCGAAAGTACTCGGAAATAAACGAAATATGTATCAACAGGGTGATTTCTCTCGTTCTTCAATAACGATACCAAAAAGATTATCCGTGAATATGAAAGGATCCTATTGAAAATAAGTAGACAGAACATATTTTGATTGATATATATATATATATATATATATATATATAGCTGGCCACTCGAGGATTCCCATCTACTAGAGTGGTTAGCCAATCCCTATTGCAGACGCTTACTTAGGCGCATTTTTGTGTTTGTTCAAAACCCACAGAGCCCACCTGTAGTTTATACTGCAACTATGTTGAGCAGACCTTAGTTACAGTTTCTAGGAATGAACAATGAACAAATTGAACAAGGCCAGCACGCTCAACCTCTCGGTCGCGATGACTTGTGACTTCGTGCTAGCACAGCTATCGGCGACCCTCAGAGGTAACGTCTAACTTATTTCACTCACCCGTGGTATGATTCTCAGGTACTTTTCAAAGGTGCCGCACGCTGGGATCGACCCCTCGAGTCCGATACCGTCAGGAAGGACACTTAACAAATCCTGACAAATCGACCCTGGTGAGATTCGCACCCGGGTCTCATTATATATATATATCCATGCTCTCCCGTCGAACTCGACGTATGAGGGTCAGACAGATCAGTTCCCAGAAACTGAAACCCCGACAGCCACACAGGATTTGATTATAGTGGTGAAGGCTTTGTGCAGGGCCATCCACACTTTTTGGAGGGACGAATACAGGGACCTGGTGCAACCGATGCCACAAGATCCCCAAACGACCCTCCGCAGGTTTTGAATTCAGAGTTGTCCTTCTCCTAGACCAGTTGCCATCCAAGGCTATATTTACCCATAGTTGGAGGGAGAAGAAGAGGATTCACACCTTTCCCAAGGGTATTAGCCCGTAAGTGAATGTAATAGAATCGACTGGAATTCGAACTCGGCTCTCCGATTCCTCAATCCAAGCCGTTATCCATTACTCCACCGTGCCTCTCTATCTCGATAAACCCAATAATTGTATAATTTACAAAGTTTAAGTGGAGACGTTAGAAGCATAGATTTAAAGCCGTACTGAGAAGGGACCAGAAAACCAATCTTAATCAGAAAACAAGGGATAAACTCTGCTACTGTTCAAAAGATCGAGAGGAGTGTGGGCCGGATGGTATATATATATATATATATATATATATATATATATATATATATATATATATATATATATATATATATATATATATATATATAATTTTATATATCAACAAACAGTATTTAGAAAAATAGTATGACAAATTGGAAAAAAGTAATGAGAGATGCTGGCAACTTCAACATTTTTGAAAGAATATTTTTTTATATATAAATATTTTTTGTATCATATAAATGTTTTTTTGTATAATATAAATATTTTTTATATAATATATATAATATATATATATATATATATATATATATATATATATATATATATATATATATATCCGTTTATTTACATGTGGACCAGAATTTTTGCATTATGAAATATACCTCGTTTTCCCTCAGTTTCTCAGTTTCTCAGTTTCTCTCTCTCTCTCTCTCTCTCTCTCTCTCTCTCTGTCAGAGAGGGCAGGTAATCTGAAAAACCACAAAAACCAGTGTCTTAAGAAACAGGAAAACTTTCGATCGAATCAAAGTTCGATTGCTGAACTGTTATGTAATATCGATCTTCCTATATGACAGTGAATGCTGGACAATTTTCTCACATATGAAGAGTAAACTTGAGTAACACAGATGTGGTTCTACAGAAGGATGCTGTGAATACAATGGACTGAACATGTGAGCAACAAGGACGTTTTAAAGAAAATGGAAAAATAATGAACTTATAATTAGAATCAGAAGCGGACAGGTGATCATTCTAGGACGCATAACGAGGAGAGATATCTCGGAGAATTTGACACTTACAGGACATTGAAATCAAGAGGGACAGGGGGGAAGAGTGAGTAACCAACCTAAAGGGTTTGTGTAAATGGATTTACGTAATGGGAATTAGGAAGGACAGAAAAAAAAATTGTTAAGCCCTGCAAAAGATAGGAAGTTGTGGAAAGTCATGATCGTCCATGCCCTGCAGGGACACGTCACATAACCGAAGAAGAAAAAGATGCTTACCGTTTATAATGATGTCATAGACGTCTGATTGATGGTTGAGATGGTATTATGCCCTTGTGCTCAAGTGGTTGTTCCGGATTTCTTATTTCGTTTCTTTCCAACAATGGGACAGTCCACGGAGCAAGAGCGGAGCAAGTTTATTTTATTAAAGAGTCTCTTTTAAGCCTGTTAAATAAATATACAGATAATTCATAAAGCATGCAGCAATAAACGACATCATCAGAAGAGGTTTGTATGCAGCTGGGTTCCCTTCCCAAATCGAACCCGTGGTTAAGCTTCTAGTGATCGGGGAAACGTCCTCTCATGAGTCTGTGTAGGTGGCATGGCGGGTCTTAGCTGTAAAAGTCTCAACTGGTGGAACTAAGGGATGTAACTCGTTTGAGCATTTGCCATAGAAATGGATATAGGCTTGCAACGTTGCGTATGTGGGAAAGGAGCTGTAGGTTTGAAAATAATTCATCGCCTACAAGGTCGGGCAAGCGCTGTGGAAAGCGAGAAATATTGTACTTTTGTCTGATTTGACTCTTGTTAAGATAGAACATAGCAGGTGGAGTCAGATAGTTTCAGGTAGTTTGGAGCGTTATAAGGATGGATCTCACAGACTGGCGCTACAGAATCACAAAAAACTTTACCAAATAACAAAAAAATCATCACTTTAGCATTTCCAAATCAGCAAAGTCTGAACAACACTATACTTCTAATGTCTCCGCTTAAACTCTGAAATTTTATTTACTATATTTTTTCTCAATAGGTTTATCTCTTGTTTCCTGTTTAGGATTGGGTTTCCGGTCCCCTCTAAAGTCTCTATACATCTAACGTCACCACTTAAACTAAAGATTTTATTTACTATTTCTTTTTTCTCAAGTGGTTTATCTCTTGTTTCCTGTTTAGGATTGGGTTTCCGGTTCATTCTAAAATCTTTTTTTTTCATTCTCTTTCACTCTTAGTAGTTCCTTGCATCTTAGTGGCTATATTGCCTTGCTTGGAGTGAACTGATTAAAAAAAAGAAATAATTAAAATTGATAGCACATGTGACTCGACGAGGAAAATAATGACATAATCAGAAAGTTTCCTTTCCATACTACCTTAAACAAAAGGTTAGGAAGGAAACCCCTCAGTACTATAAAAAAAGAACAGCTAGTGAACTTGAGAAATCTATTTTCCTGAAAAAAAAAAACTGTTTTAATAGAAAGGTTTTATAAATTTCAGCCGACAGTGAATCTAACTGTTCGGCAAATGAATACCGAATATTTCCTTATAAGGAAACAGTTAGTCTCAACATTAATATTACAATTACCATGAGAGTTACACCTCTGTCTTCGGGTAGAGTGTTACTCGGTTTTGTCTCTATGAGGTGCCCGGTTTTGAGGAAGAGCTGCCCGAGGCTGCACACCCTCATTTCACGAAAGAGGAGGGATCTGTAGTCATACCGATGCCAGCGCAACCGGCAGTTGATGGAGCTGGACAATTTCTGTCCTTGGCCCGGGTTTATGCGCTCGGGTTACCCACGTTAAACTCGACCCTGTGTCACATCTAGTCTACATTTACAATGGGATGATTTAATTTTGAACTAAGGAATAAAGAAAGGTTTTGCGGATTTGGTGACTTTGTGTACCATTCCGTTCTGAAATCTGCCTCTACGCGAAAAATAAAAGAAACCAGTCTTTTAGGAACTTAATATCTTTTGTCGATTAGCTCCACACATATAAATGGAGTCAAAAACCAGGATAGAGGGCACCTATACAGATGTTTGTTTGTTTGTTTGGGGTTTTATGGCATATCAACCACTATGGGTTATTTAATGCCAGACCCAGTATTTACTAGATATATCAAAAACGTATAGTTGGCAACATCATTGTTTCAAAAACGTATAGCTGGCAACATCATTGTTTCAAAAACGTATAGTTGACAACATCATTGTTTCAAAAACGTATAACTGGCAACTGTTTCAAAAACGTATAGCTGGCAACTGTTTCAAAAACGTATAGCTGGAAACATCATTGTTTCAAAAAAATGTATCCCTGGCAACATCATTGTTTCAAAAACGTAGTTGGCAACATCATTGTTTCAAAAACGTATAGCTGGCAACATCATTGTTTCAAAAAAACTTATAGCTGGCAACATCATTGTTTCAAAAAAACTTATAGCTGGCAACATCATTGTTTCCCATCACATTTTAGGGGTAAGGTGTTAGTATATTTAGTGTAGGGTTTGGGAGGGAAAGTTAATTGTAAGTTGTAGTTGTTTTGGGATGGGTTAGATGTGATGGGGCATGACATGACCAGCCGATTGATCGGATCGACGGCCTTTTGGTTGGACGTAGTTTATCTTCATACCCAGGACGCGGATGTAGTTTATCGTCATACCCAGGACGCCCTATACAGATGTTCAATACACAAGAGATTAACTTGTGAAGGATAATCCTATAATCTTCCACTGTAAAATCGATATGGGAAACGAGTAATATGAGCTTGTGTCAGCTTAGACATAGCACACACAAACGACCAACATACTAAGTTTTTAAAAGATCGAATTCCTGTCGGGTTCGTTATATTCCTTACTTAGGAAATGTATGAATTCATCTATTCTCCCGCCACCCATGTATGGGTAAATAATAAGACAGACTAGGCCATATAGCCTTAGGTGGCAACCGGTCTAGGAGAAAAACAACTCTAAATTCAAAACCTCCGACTATGGGTTAAATAACATCAGTCAGTCAGTTATGTGCCATGCATGATATACGCGTAGGCGATCATGTATCTTTCGATACGTGACTGACGAGGCAGATTTTTCCCGCAGTAGGTTGCCATTTCTTTCTGCGGTGGACCAGTTGCCAACCAAGACTATAGAACCCGGTCTGTCTTGCTATTTAACCATAGCTGGGAGGGTGGTGGAGAAGAAGAGGATTCATATCTTTCCCAAGTTTATTAGCACGTAATCGAATGTAATGGATTCGACTGGAATTCGAACTTGGCTCTCCGATTACCCCAATCCGGGCTGCTATCCATTACTCCACCAGTTGTTTGGCCATCTGGTTTCGCATACACCTAGTATGTTGATTTTTAGCTTGCTCATCTCTTGTTTCACATTATCTAACTGGCCATAGTTATTCAATGTCTGAACGTTCCCTGTCCCGAGAGTTATTTTATGTTTGATGCGAGCATTCGCAAGATAACGATCCTGTGACACCCGTCGCTGCTGTCGTTCCTTTCCGGGCGAGGCATAGGTTTCAAGGAATGTTATCCCCTCCAGCCATAAAAAAAATCGAATTTTAGTAGGGTTCGTTACATTCACTTAGGCGCAAAAAACTCGTGGGAAAGGTATGAATTCATTTCGTCTGTTCCTAGCTATGGGTTGAATAGCAGGACAGATTGTGTCCTATAGCCTTGGTTGGCAACCAGTCTACTGCAGAAAGAAACGGCAGCCTACGACGGGAAACGTTTCTGCCTGGTCTCTCCTGAATCGAGGGAGACATGATCGCCCAAGCATGGCATGTAACTGGTTGCATCATTCGCCGATAGGTTGTGAAAAATATGGAGACTAGAAATCCGTTGTCTGTTTTGGAATTCGAACCTCGATAATCATACCTGCAGCCACCCAGCTTGACCACTGACACCCGCATATACTCTTCACATATAACATCGACTGAAAAGGTCTCATGCATATTTTACACATTTTTTTTATCTTTTCTGAACATTTTATCAACGAGATAATCTGATCTATTTTTCATTATTTACATTATTCGGACTATTGTCCTCATCTTTGTCGCCATATTTATTACCACGTTTCGGCCGTTGTACGCTCCGGCCTTTTTCAGGTGTTTGGAATGTCGAACTGAACCCTTTATTTCGCTCACTGGTGTAGACTGTTCTAATTCCACGAGACATGTTTAATGGATGTCTGTTATCAGTTATCTCCTGTTAATTCCCCTCTGAAAGTTCTCCACTGCCTTAACCGGGTATTGAACTCACACCCTTTGGGTCCTGTCACTGGATCTAACTAACGCCTTTGTCCACAGTGTAAATAATGTACATAATACCTCATCTCGGAAATATAGACTGATCTATTTTTATTTACATTATTTGGGACGTACAATATTGCCCTCATTTATGTTGTTCTTACAACGTTTCGGCTGTTGTTCCCTCCCGTCTTCATCGGGTAACTTTCAGGGAATTTCGAACTAAAACCTTTATTTAAGATTGATTTCCTTCCGCTGAATATCTCTACTTCTTATTTAATACTGTTCTCTTATTGCTCGTTTCCACTGCCCGACCCAGTGATTGAATTCATAATTACTATGTCAACAGCACAAAGCAATACTTCAAGGAACTAAACTTGTGAGACAATT
>OZ038518.1:39332522-39355022 GCA_964036315.1 Acanthosepion esculentum
TATATATATATATATATATATATATATATATATCTGTCTATCTTTTTGTCTGTGTTTCTCTCTTATTTTATTCATGTCATCATTTTCTTTTTGTTTTTTCTTTCTTTCTTTCTTCTAGGATTTTGGTCACTCATCTCTATCTTTCATTCTAATTATAAATCCCTTTCCCTCTCCTTATCTCTCATGTAATCACTTTCTTTCTCTTTTCTTCTCTGCTTTTTGTCACTAATATGTCCTTCTCTCTTATTTCTAATCTTTATCTCTCTCTTTGTTTCTTTCATGCAACCACTTTCTTTCTTTCTTTCTTTCTTTCTTCCTTTCTTTCTTTCTTTCTTTCTTTCTTTCTTTCTTTCTGTCGCCCCTTTCTTTCTTTCGCTCTTTCTTTCGCTCTTTCTCCCCTTTCTTTCTTTCTTTCTTTCTTTCAATCTTTCTTTCTTTCTTTCGCTCCTCCATTCTTTCTTTCTTTCTTTCTTTCTTTCTTTCTTTCTTTCTTTCTTTCTTTCTTTCTTTCTCCCCTTTCTTTCGCCCCTTTCTTTCTTTCTTTCTTTCGCCCCTTCCTTCTTTCTTTCTTTCGCCCCTTCTTTCTTTCGATCCTCCATTCTTTCTTTCTTTCTTTCTTTCTTTCTTTCTTTCTTTCTTTCTTTCTTTCTTTCTTTCTTTCTTTCGCCTCTCCATTCTTTCTTTCTTTCTTTCTTTCTTTCTTTCTTTCTTTCTTTCTTTCTTTCTTAATAGTCTCTCTATTTGTTGATTTTTCCCTCGTTGTCTCGAAGTAATATATACATCTCTATCTCAACCATGAAACGCCAGAATTTGCGGCGCTGTTATTTTCATTAATTTATTTAATAAAAGTCTTTTGCTCTATATTCATTTAAGAGTAGCGATACGGCGCTAAAACCATGCATCTTTTCGTTTTAATCGTCGTATTTACAGAAACAGCAGCGACGCGCAATGCATACATGAAATGTGGGCGCGGTTTGCACGCCGCCATTTTTGTTTCGCTCATCAGCTTTACATGCTTCTTTTCTACGGAAACTATTTTTTGTCCCCTCCTTGTTAAACAGATTATGAACATTTGCTTGCCACTCGTACGGCCGGAAACGTAGAAAATCAATACTTCCGTTATTTCGCTGATGGCAACCTTTCGGTCACGTGCTGCTTTTTGTTCTCCTTCCTGATTGGCTACTCTGAACAACAATGGCGTCAATTCATCTTACTCTTTACTGCCGCTATTTAAACACCTTTTAAAGGGTGCCGCATTGTTCCATAGTCCAGGGTTTCGAAAACCCGACATTCTTAAAATAAAAGAAAAAACTTGAAGCAGACAAGATCACAACAATCAAAGTTTTAATTGTTGCAACAGTAAAAGTATTATTGATTATTACAAAACGACTACACAATCAAATGTAGAAATTATTATATTTTCAACGCGTGTTACAATAGATTACCAAATAAATAAATGGGATAACGTTTGCCAGAGTAGGGTGATTATGTTGAATCAATTGCTAGGTTAGCTGCTAGGAAAGTTGGTTCACTGTGTCGTGCTAGATAATTTTTCTCGCCAGAATCTACCTTCAGTCAGTTATCTGCCATGCATGATATACGCGTAAGCGATCATGTATCTTTTGATACATGACTGACGAGGCAGATTTTTTCCGCAGCAGTTTGCTGTTTCTTTCTGCGGTAGACCAATTGCCATCTGAGGTTATAGAACCCGGTCTGTTTACCCATACCTGGGAGGAGAAGGGGATTCATACCTTTCTCAAGGTTATTAGCACGTAAGTGAATGTAATGGACTCGACTGGAATTCGAATTCGGCTCTCCGATTCCTCAATTCGAGCCACTATCCATTACATATTTATAAGTCTACCATACGTTCATGCTTTGAATATTGTTGCTACATCTGGTCTGGTGCTCCTACTATATATTGAGAGATTCTTGATAAAATACAAAGAAGGATCTAAAATCTTACTGGTCCTGACCTGGCATCTCGGCTTCAGTCACTTTCCCACCGCCGTAATGTAGCATCTCTGTACATTATCTATAAATACGTTCATAGTAATTGTTCTGGTGATCTTTCCGGTATGGTAGCTAGACTTTATGAATTTAAGCATAGTACTAGATTGGCAGATAGGTCTCATCATTTTATAGTTGAAATGGCTAAATGTAACCGTAAATTTTATGCTAGCAGTTTCTTCTATCGCACTTCTCGCATGTGAAATTCACTTTCGGTTTCTTGCTTCCAAGGCTTGTTTGATTTTCAAAAATTTTAAAGTGATATCAATCTGTATTTTCTGTCTTCTTAATCCTTGTCTTTTTTATTGTCATCTCTCCTTAATAGTATACTTTTATCTTATTCTCAAACACCCAGTCCCCCCACCTCGCGTCTCAGTAACTTCGTTGCCTTGCGTAATGTGAAGCAATTGTGTGTGTGTGTGTATATATATATATATATATATATATAATTAATTGAGTCTGTGAGAAACCTCAACAGAATGCAGAAAGCACTGGACGGCCATTTCGTCCTATATTTGGGACTCATCAGCAATGCGCATCTACTACCGAGAATTGAAACCCTGACAGTTAAGTTATCAAGCAAGCGTCATACCAACTGTTCCAACGGGCCTCGGTGACGAAGAGGTAGCAAATCAGACTCAATATAGCGCCGCTCGCTCGCATATTCCGTGGTGGAACTCAACTGAAGTTCTCAGTAACCATGGGACTGTGCCCCCGGGAGCCACGACTACTATCACCGAGCCGTTCTTTTGAGGTTTCCTTCAGACTCAATGAATTACTTAATTATAATTATCAAATCCTCCTAACAATTTCTATCATATATACATATATAAATTAGAAATCATATATATATATATATATATATATATATATATATATATATATATATATATATATATATATATATATATATATATATATATGTATATATATATATATATATATATATAATATTTTTCCTTTTCTATGTAGGGATATTCTTGTCGAATTAAGCCGGTTCCATTATTTTTGCTTATTTTTATTTGTCTATATCTCTGAAATGAGGTATTATGATTATTTGCATTATTTACTTTATTCGGACTGTTATCCTCACCTTCATTGCTATATTCACAACGTTTCGGCCACTATGTGTTCCGGCTTTCTTCAGGTGTTTGGAATTTAGAACCGAACCCTTTATTTCGTCCACCGGGGTAGATTGTTCTAGTTCCACGTGCCATGCCACTTCCGGATGTCTCGGTTAGTTCCCTTTAACTCAACTCTTCAAGTTATTTTTATTTCTGTTTAGTTTTATTTTTATTTATAGAAAGTGTTAAACTACACTGGAATCTCATGTTCTTTTATTATTATTAATAGTGCTTTTCTAAAAAAAAATTCTCTAACACTCGGCAGACTCTTGCGTCTTAGTAGTTTTGTTGCCGTGCTTAAAGTGAAATGATTAAAAACAATAAAGAAAGAAGCCTCGTTGTGGAATAGCGGAAGATGCCGCGCAGAAATTTAAAAAAAATCTATGAAAAAATCTAAAAAGGTTGTTAGAAACAAAAGAAAAGAGTCCTGACCTGTTATGTAATATCGGTCCATCTTACGAATTTTTTATACGTCGCATAACTTTTATTAGAGTATATTGTCATAATTGTTCTATTTTATTATTACTTATTAGGTCATCCCACAAGTTCTGTCCGAATTTTAACTTTTTGTTAAAATGAACGAAATTTAAAGAGTATTTTATAATGTCTAATAGAACTGAACATTATTTTTATGTTTAGATGCATTTAAACTGATCAAATTTTATTCCAGAGAACAATAAACTTAAATTTTGTTTCATCAAAACCCTGCTAACATGGAAGTGCCCAAGAATCATTTTGAGGCACATAATGCTTTATGAGTTCAAGAAAAGAAACTCAGCAGCCGAAGCAGCTAGAAACATTCACTCAGTTTATGGAGAGGAATGTGTGAATGAAAGAACTTGCAGAAGATGGTTTGCAAAATACAGAGGTGGAGATTTCACCCTTGAAGATGAAGATCGAACCGGACGTCCAGTTGAGTTTGATGAAAAGCTTCTTGAAGCAGCCCTTGAAGAAAATCCTGCTTTATCAGTTGAGGAATTGGCAGTGGTTCTCAGTTCAAACCATACAACTGTTCATCGTCATCTTCAACAACTTGGAAAAGTTTCTAAACTTGGAAAATGGGTGCCTCATGAATTGTCTGAAAACAACCTCAAATCCCGAGTTGACATCTTCCCTTCTCTCCATTCTCGCCATCTTGTTTCACCTTTTTTGGATAGACTTGTGACTGGCGACGAAAAATGGATCTTTTATCGAAATGTTAAGCATCGTAGACAGTGCCTTGGTAAAGGAGAAGGACCCCAGTCACAGCCGAGAAGGGAACTTCATGGGCAAAATGTTCTTCTTTCAATCTGGTGGGATTGCCAAGGAATAATCCACTTTGAATTCTTACCACCTAATGCAACTATTAATGCTCAAATATACTGCCAGCAATTAGAGCGTTTGAACCAATCTTTGAGGAAAAAAAGACCTGCTCTAGTGAATCGAAAACGGGTAATGTTTCATCAGGACAATGCGCGACCACACACAGCAAGAATCACGTCACAAAAGATCGAAGAAGTTGGTTGGGAGAAAATTCCTCATCCACCTTATTCTCCCGACCTTGCTCCTTCAGACTACCATTTGTTTCGTAGCTTACAGATTCATTTGGAAGAAACAGCTTTTGTAACACAGGAAGAGGTTAAAGCTGACATTTGTGAGTTCTTCAAATCAAAGCCAAAAGAATTTTACAGTAATGGAATTAGTAAGCTTGTTAATAGATGGAAGGAAGTCATAGATAATCAGGGAAAATACATTGTTGATTGAATCTGTAATTAAATGTAACATTTGGTCACTTGTTTTCTTTATTCAAAATTCAGACAGAACTTATGGGATAACCTGATATTTTTGTTAATCACTTATTGTGCCTGTTAAGATCTACGCTAAGAACGAATCTTCTATCATAGTTGGAATATACCAGGTCATAGTTTAGTCTAGTTCAGAATACACACCCGACCCCACATCGGGATATGACTGGAGCTATCCCACTTCATACCTCGGGGTATACAATAACATAGTCTAAACTCTACGCCCTCCAATGTTAACTGTCTTTTCGTAACTAGAATGTCGTGTGATAACGCCAGTCTACAAACTGGTAAGAATGGCTGATATGAACTCATTCAAGGGTTCATTCTCATCATCAACTCATATGAAAGAATTCATTTAAGCCATGTTTCTAAAAAGGAATTCCATGGCCTTCTCACTTCTGCTGGAGGAATCCCTCCCTCTTTGATTAACCATGTTTCCAGGGGTGTAGCCGTAGTCATCAGTCTCGATCAATTGCGGGTTGGTGAGGCTATTTAACTCAAAGAGGTATTGAATTTTCCTCTTCCTAGACCGGTTGCCATTCAAAACTATAGGATCCCAGTTTGAACTGAATGACCATGTCTTCAGGAGTTTAGCCGTACTCACCATATATGGCCGGCTTCGGGTTGGAGAGTCTATATAATCAATATTGGGACATTTTGAATTTAGAGTTCTTCTTCCAAGGCTATAGGACCTAGTCTGATTTGATTGACCATATATTCAGGGTTGTAGCCGTACTCAACATGTCTGGCCAATTGTGGCCTGGTGAGACTATTTAACCCATAGCTGGGAGTTAATTCAAAGTTGTCCTTCTCCTAGACTGGATGACATCTAAAACCAAGTCTATCCTGGTATTCACTCATAGCTTTGGTGGAGAAGAAGAGATGGATTTATGCCTTTCCCAAGGGTATTTGAACGCAACTAAATGTTACGAACTCGTCTGGAATTCGAACTCGGCTCTCTCCATTACCCCACTGGAAACTAAGGAACTAAGCTTGCTCAATTAATACACCTGCCAGGGAAAAGTACATAGAGTGTTCTAAAGTATACAAACTTCTTTATAATAAATTAAATTGAGGCCCGTAGACCGCACAAACACAACAACGGATGCCAATCCTCCAAATAAATTAAATTGAGGCCCGTAGACTGCACACACGAAAAAACGAAGGCCAATTTCCCAAATAAATTAAATTGAGGCCCGTAGACCGCACACACAACAACGGATGCCAATCCCCCAAATAAATTGAGGACCGTAGACCGCACAAACACAACAGCGGATGCTAATCCTCAAAATAAATTAAATTGAGGCCCGTAGACTGCACACACGAAAAAACGAAGGCCAATCACCCAAGTAAATTAAATTTAACCCCGTAGACCGCACACACAAAACAACGGATGTAAATTAACAAATAAATTAAATTGAGGCCCGTAGAACGCACAAACACAACAACGGATGCCAATCCTCCAAATAAATTAAATTGAGGCCCGTAAACTACACACAGGAAAAAACGAAGTCCAATCACCCAAGTAAATTAAATTTAACCCCGTAGACCGCACACACAAAACAACGAATGCAAATTCCCCAAATAAATTAAATTGAGGCCCGTAGACCGCATACACACAACAACGGATGCCAATCCTCCAAATAAATAAAATTGAGGCCAGTAGTCTGTACAGACGAAAAACCGAAGGCCAATCGCCCAAATAAATTAAATTGAGACACGTAGACCGCACGCACACAATAACGGATGCCAATCCCCCAAATAAATTAAATTGAGGCCCGTAGATCGCTACACACAACAACGGATGCCAATCCTCCAAATAAATTAAATTGAGGCCCGTAGACTGCACACGAAAAAACGAAGGCCAATCCCCCAAATAAATTAAATTTAACCCCGTAGACCGTCCAGCCTATCCTCTATTACTATACGGATCACCGTTTCTATTCCATCCTCTATTACTATACGGACCGTTATTCTCTATTCTATTAACTATATTATTCCTCTATTCTGGTCACTATACAAATTACTATTCGATCGAGTTATATCGAGTAAGTATTATTAGTGCGAGTGTTATTCGAAGGCGTCTGACACCAGCATTGTTCAACGGCGTTACTATAGTTGTATCTGCGATTACAAAGTCTCTACTGCAACCAGCATCACGAAAGTGACAACGAGTATACGTAAGAAACGAATCAATCTAATCTATTGTTAACATTTCCTATTCTTATTTGTGGTGCAATGGATAATTGCTCGGAATTAGAAATCGGAGAGCCGAGTTCAAATTCCAGCGGTCCGTATAGTAATAGAGAATAGAGTAGAAAGAGTGATATGTATAGTATAGAGGATAGACTAGAAATAGCGATCCGAATAGTAATATAGGTTAGATTAGAAATAACGATCGTTTGTCGTCAGCTACTTCTTACATATATGCAATTCCTCTATGGTCACGTGGTCCACTTCATTCAATAATGTGATCGCCTGTGATGACACTATGGCGATCTATGTTCAAATTCAAGTGTCGGCAGCGACACTTTATTCCTATATAACTGTAAGAATATTCAATACACAGACTAATGGTTGATTTATAAATGATTCTGACGTGAAATTTTTTTTTGGCACGACTCAGTGAACCAAACTTCTTTGCAGCAGCCGTAGCAATTGACTCAATAGTTGCTTTATCTTTGGAATTACTAGCTGTTCCAATTCTTGGTATATTACAAACTATCGGGCGGCATTTAAGTTAGCTCCTGGAGGGGTCTTGATTGGAATTTCAGCTTCTTCAGGAGTTTGAGAGTTTCTAAATCTTTGAATATTTTCAGCACTGGAAACTCTCCTGGCTGCCGTTTGATCTAGGTTCTCATTTGCACACGACTTTCTTTTCCTTTTCATTCAGGTCCTCTGTTGGCGGAGAATTTCTTTTTGCGAGGCATACTGCTGTCTTATGCGATCGGCAACAATAAACTACAGAAGAACTCAAAATTGATTGCTGCATTTAAGTATTGCATTAATATTTAAGCTTACTTTTAAAAAGTTCAACGATAATTCTTCTGCCGACTCTCTTGTTAGTCTTACCTGATTATTTATTATAAAAATATAAAAATTGCCAAAACGAAAAAAAATATAGACTTATCAGTACATTTTATAAACTATGATATCTATATATCTATCTATCAACCTATCTCCTTATATATATATATATATATATATATATATATATATATATATATATATATATATATATATAATGTAGACATATATCATATATATGCGTGTCTCTGTGTGTGTGTGTGTGTGTGTGTGTGTGTGTGTGTGTGTGTGTGTGTGTGTGTGTGTGTGTGTGTGTGTGTGTGTGTGTGTGTATTTATTACGGTCAAATCACGCTGAACACACCGGTTCCCGTTCGATCACCGAAGTTAAGCATCGTAGAGCCAGGTCAGTACTTAGATGGGGGACCGCTTGGGAACACCTGGTACTGTAAGCAGTGTGGCTGTGTGGCTGAGTGGTCTAAGGCGTTGCTTTAGAATCACGAGGCACCGAGTTCGAATCCTGGCTGGAATTAATTTCAGCAGCTATCGGACTCCAAGCACAGGGCACCTTTGGCAAGTGTCTGTTCCATAGCCACGGGTCCACCAAAACCTTGTGAGTGAATTTGGGAGAGGAAACTGTGTGGAAGACCTCGTTGGCCAAAGCTAGCACGATATCACAAAACATGATTGCGAGTTGAGGTGGCCAGCCTTGTTCATTTACGATCACGCTGGGTTCGCACCAACGCTCTAAAACTGTTAATTGGCTCTGCACACGCCAATAACAGTATAAACTGCGGGTGGGCTCTGTGGGCATTTCCCAGTTGGGAAATTGCAAAAATGCCTGTGCAAATGTTGCCATATGCGCTAGCTAGCTGTCCATTGCAACGGGTGTCCTCGATATCGAGTGGCCAATTATTATTATTATTTAAAAAAAGATGGGGATGGGGACCCAATATATATTAAGATAGGTGTGTGATTTACTGAAATTGACGTGACAGCTTTTAAATTAGATCGTCTTTCCCAGAACTTAAATGAAAAAATCAGAAATAGGTAGCCCGATATTACCAATGATATTAAATCCACTTACAGATGAACTTCAGTTTCTACATTTAATAGCATTTGCTGACTTGCATTGCAAGCAAACCTTCCTGAAAGAAATATTACATTTTCGTAGTCGAAAAATGGGGCACACACATATAAACGTTACTATCATTCCCAAAAAGTTGAAACTTAAAATGTTGGTCCCTTTAACATAAAACATATCTATATGAAATTTACAAATAAATTTTTATCTCAATTCAAGCCTAAGAGCCTTTCAATGCAGAGGGTGACTGAAAAAGTGTTGTTTTATTGGGGTAAATATTGTAGATTTAAAGACAATTTGATGTGCGTAGGTCCTTACTTTCCATACAAACACTTATTTTTATTTCATGGGTGACTTTCGCTGGATTTCGCAATTAATTTCAATTATTCCCAAATTTACTTTCAAGTTATAAAAATTGTTATATAAACGATCACATTAATGAAAACTTGGGAATCCAAAATTTCTGTAACAGGAGCTATTGAAAGTTAGAGAGTTGTGTTCCTTTAATTGAATTAAATGTGACCCAGTGACACACTGACATTAGCATCTATTATATAGAAAGAAAGGATACCTTCTGTGGTATATTCTAGCCGGTCTCATGAGTAACCAGAGGTTTGAACTGGCATCGCCTAATTTATACCCAGATTAGAATCACCTATACTCTTAGCTGTTACTCCACGTAGCGACAATTTTACCGGAGGAAGAGCGCATTGAAACTAACCTGATTGTAAGCGGCGGTGTCAGGAGCGAGATTTGTGTCTTCCACAGTAGATATTCAGACCCTAGGCAGAATTACTGGTGGAGTATTGGATAGCGGCTCGGATTGAGAGAGTTCCATATCCTTAGGAAAGGTACGGATCGTCTTATTCTCCCCCAGTCTCCCCCTATCCCATCGGATAAATAGCAGCAGAGACTGCGTTCTATAGCCTTGGGTGGCAACCGTTCTAGGTGAAGGAAAACCTTGAAATCAAACCGGTCCCTAGATGATTGCGCTCCGTCAGGCTATCATTTCCAAGAAACACCTTCTTTGTTGCCCCTACGAAACCTGATGGGTCACGGGATTCGTGATCGTGTCATAAATTAAACTTTGATTTTTGACGGATACTATGCGAGGAGAGATCTAAGCCTGTGTAACGTTTTATGTAGCTGTCCATAAACGACTTCACATCGACAAAATGTTTTATTCTTTATCTACTACCAAACGGTCCATTGATTCTTTTTAGGGGGAAAGGAGGTGATATTGATCTTTTTGAACAATATCGGGAGTTTTTTTTATTTCTTTTTTTTTGTTGTTTACGATTGTTTTCCTTTAGGAGGGACTCATTCCCTTTTCTAGCCAATGAGTTGTTTTCAGCCAACAAACGGAAGTTCGTTTATATTTAATTGAGTGGACTATTGAGAGACGATGAAAGAAAAAAAAAAGAAATAAAGGAATTCTGTCGGTCTATCTTCTTTTAAATGTGTTGTCCATCGAAAATCAGGAACGATTGGAATGTCTGTGACCAGGAATTAAGGGAAGGATTCTCTGAGAAAATACTGCAAATGATCATACGAAAAAAAAATGCATTTTAAATGATTTTACGAGAGAAATGCGTTGAGCATCAGAAAAAAATGCATTCACACAGACACGCGCACACGTGTATGCTAGAGCACTCGTACACACACACACACACACACACACATATATATATATATATATACAGTGTAACCCGGATATAAGAGAGTTGTCGGGACTGGACAATAAGTCTCTTATATCAGGGTTTCTCTTATATCAGGGTTTGGTCTATTTTGTTTAGGTAAGTATTGCTTTAATTTGGGACCAAAGAAAATATATCTTATATCCGGGTTTCTCTTATATCCGGGTCTCTTATATCCGGGTTACACTGTATATATATTATGTGTATTTTAATATCTATACTCGACTGGTATAAAAAAATCGGATAATACAATTTGCAAATAAAATATATATTTAAACAAACTGGTATCCGGGGGAAAATTTGTAAGACTAAAAACATCTGAGTAGATCGAAAAAAATCGACCAACGCTATAATGCCTAGCCAAAAGAAAAAAAAACCAATCGAGTAAAATAAGAAAAACATGTAAAGTGCTCAATACACAAAGTAGAGCAGAGTATAAAAAATCCTAGTGAGCCAGAAACTACCTACCTAGGTTTCACCTAAATGGATCTTCAGTTCACCAAGAAGATCCATTTAGTTGAAACCTATATATATATATATATATATATATATATATATATATATATATATATATATATATATATATATGGTGTTTCGTGGTGGCCTCTCAGATGGGGAGAGCTCGAGAAGCATGAGGACTTTAGTGAGGAGGAACAGTGGTTCCAGCAAGATGGTGCCATTCCTAACACTTCTAATGTTACCCTGGCATGGCTCTGTGGAAAGTTTGGGGAGCATCTCATCAGCCGGAGAGCTGACCTTTTTATGGACACCTCACTCGCCTCATCTGAAACCTACAGATTTCTTCCTCTGGGAGTTCCTTAAAAAGGACAACATCTACCAGGGCAACCCTCGCACCATTGCTGCATCAAAGACAGCCACCATTGAGAAGATTAAAGCGATCACTCAAGAGGAATTATCAACACCTTCGCATTCAACAGTGCCTTCAACTGAACGGCGGACATTTTGAGCATGTACTCTAGGGTTGCTCTTGACATTTTATGGTTCATGTTTGAGACTAAATGGTTGCAGATCCTAAAATTTTATCCTTTTACTTTTCAATAAATAAATTACTCAATAAATAAATTAATAATTAAATTAATCATTTGTGGTCCTTGATTTGTGCCCGATCATTTTGTTTCAAAAATTGTGAAACAACCTGCATATATATATATATATATATATATATATATATATATATATATATATATATATATACAAGATAACCAAAAAAGTTCTGTCCGTTTTTAAAGGAAAAAAAGAAAACGCTTCACAGTATGTGTAACTTATATTTAGTCTTCGAAGTAATCGCCAGCGGCATCCAGCACCTTCTGCCAACGTGTCTCCAGCTGTTCAATGCCCTTGAAGTAGAAATCGGGGGGTGTTGCCACAAAGAAGTCCGTGAGGGCTTTGCGCAAGTCTGCTTCATTGGTGAATGATTTCCACGAAGATGATTATCCAGGGAATAGAAAAGGTGGTAATCGGATGGCGCAAGGTCAGGTGAATAAGGTGGATGGCACAAAGTCTCCCACCCAAGTTGCTGTATGGTATCCCTGACCACTCGCGCGACATGCGGCGTGGCGTTGTCATGGAGGAAAAGCACACCTTTGCGATTCACCAGTGCTGGCTCCTTCTGGCGCAATGCCTGTTGCACACGTTTCAAATGCTGCGAGTATAGGTCTCCAGTGACCGTTTGATCCGTTGGTAGCAGTTCATAATGAACCACTTGACGACCTGTCCACCAGACACAAAGCATTATCTTGCGTGGGTTTATAGGCGGTCTTGCGGTGTGAGGGACAGCATCCTGAGGAGGCAACCAATGTCTGGAACGCTTGGGAGTTTCGTACAGAACCCACTTTTCATCACTGGTAAGCACCCGATTGAATAAGGATGCGGTACGGCGGCGAGAAAGCAGCGATACGCAGGCTGCCACTCGTTGTCCCTTGTGGACCTCCAACAGCGTTTGCGGAACCCACTTGCTCAGTTTGTACGTCTTACCTAGGCGGTGCAGGTGAAGTCTAACTGTTTCATCGGAAACGGTGAACTGTCTTGCAAGTTCACCACACGTTAGGTTACTGTCCTCTTCAATGGCCGCCTTCAGGACTCCGTCATTCAAGACCTGTTGTCGTCCACTGCGAGGCTCATCATGGAGAGAAAAATCTCCTGACTTGAATTTTCGAAACCAACGCCTTGCAGTACGTTCATCCACAGTACTATCCCCAAACGCTTGACATATGCGGCGACTTGATGCAGCTGCTGATAAGCCCACTTTGAAGTCGTAAAGCAAACAGCCCCGAACGAGATCTCTAGACACTTCCATCCTTCTCATAGCTGTCCGGCTTATAACTGATGGCCAGGCACGGTGCGCGTGTTTTTTATAATGCCTGATGTTCCTACTTCCGGCTGTCCGAGTTTGAAAACAATTGCTACATGCATTTCGTATATATTTCAACTTCATTCAATGACTAATCAAAAAACGGACAGAATATTTTTGGTTACCTTGTATATATATATATATATATATATATATATATATATATATATATATATATATATATATATATATATCATACATTGGGCTATGATAAGTTTTTAGCCACCCTTGTTTACAGCAATTTTTGCTTGTGTAATAACGTCTTTTTTCAGACAATACAATGTTAGTATCAAGCTACTCTCATCTATGAACAATAGTTGACTTATATTTTGCAATGAAAGTTCGTGGAAGTAAGTTAGTGAATTTCAACAAGGTCAAATAATAGAATGACATCAGTGTGGCAAGTCAAATAGAGAAATTGTTAGGTTTTTCCATCAAACGGTTAATAATATTGTCAAGAAATGTAATGAAGAAGGCCATTGTCGTGTCAAACAACGTTCAAAAAGACCAAGCATCGTGTCTGAGCGAACGCAAAGGGCACTGAATAGGGAAGTTATCAGAAACCGTCGTCAGAGCGTCAAAGATGTCGCCAACGACATGGAAATGTCGCCATATGTGGTGAGAAAAACTCCGAAAGAGCTAGGATATCAAAGAAGAGTTTCAAGAAAGAAGCCTTTGATTTCAGTGGTTAACAGAAACAGGCGTATGGACCGGGTGAAAGAATTCGAGAGCAAAGATTATGAATTTTGGCAGTCTGTAATTTGCTCAGATGAAAGTAAATTCTCCCAATATTCAAATTCGAGATAGGTTTATGTTAGGAGAAATCAGAATGAGACTTTTAACTGTGAATGTCTGCAGCCGATCACGAGACATGGAGGGATTGGAGTCATGGTGTGGGGCGCTCTCTGATTTGGAGGGAAATCTGAACTGATTCTTGTTGACGAGCGGTTGAATGGTCCAAAATACTATTTTTGGATCAGTTTTAATATTTTGTATTATTATGATTCACTTGAATTATATACCAACGGATTATTACCTATATATATATATATATTGTCACAAATATTAGAGAAAGATCTACTCGCACTGTTTGAAACAAATCAGATTGACAAGAATGTCTACCTTTTTTAAGAAGATGGAGCACCATGTCATATGAGCAAAATAGCAAATATCTGGAAGGAATCGCAAAGTATCAAGTCATTACCGTGGGTAACCCAAAGTCCGGGCATGAATCCAATAGAGCACGTTTGGGAGCACCTTGACCGAAGACTTCGAAAGCGTGCAATCCAAATCACGTCAGTGGCAACCCTTAAAGAAACATTGTTAAAGGTGTGACGAAATATGGATCAGGCGATTGTTGATAACTTGATCAAATCCATGAAAAATCGAATACAAGGACTGAAACTAGAAAATGGAGGACCTACTCCATACTAGTTCCAAATACTATTTATTTATGTTGAGTTGGGATTACGTAATTAAATTTTGAAATTGGATGTAATTTATTTTTCCTGGCTAAAAACTTTTCTTAGGCCACTGTATGTCTCTTCAAGATTATGGTTCTCCAGAACTTCCTGTCATTTGTAAGGCTTGTATTTTCGCTATCTCCGTTCTGCTATTCATTTACACGAGCTCTTCAGATAGGTTACTCGCTTTCCAATGTCCCTCTTGCCATCAATATGTCATGTAAATATGAAATTATCCAAGCCTTCTTTTTTCATTATATTTCCAAGAAAATTTCATGTATCTCTTTTTGATTCTGAGTATAAGTGTCATTTTTGTCAGCATTTTCCTAAAGACTTCCTCATTACTCAGATGCTCTGATTATGGCATCCTCAGCATCCTTCATTAGAGCTGCATTTATATATATATATATATATATATATATATATATATATATATATATATATATATATGCAACCAAAATCACGTCAGTGGCAACCGTTAAAGAAACATTGTTAAAGGAGTGACGAAATATGGATCATACGATTGTTGATAACTTGGTCAAATCAATGAAAAATAGTATACAGGCACTGAAACTAGCAAATGGAGGACCTACTCTATACTAGTTCCAAATTACGTTTATTTATGTTGAGTTGGGATTACGTAATTAAATTTTGAAATTGGATTTACTTGATTTCTCCTGGCTAAAAAACTTTCTTAGGCCACTGTACAATAGGAATTTAAAATGACCTTGTACTTATGATCATTTCACATTACAAATAAGATTTACTTGCAGGGATTTTCAAATCAAGGTAACATCGAGCTCTGTTTTGGGATCAGTTTTAATATTTTATATTATTAGGATTCACTTGAATTATATACCAACGGATTATTACCTATATATATATATATATATATATATATATATATATATATATATATATATATATATATGTGTGTTGTGGTAGGATCCACCTAATCTGCATAGGTGACTACCGACTATATAAATAATGGTTGGTACCGGAAGACAGGGGAGGGAAATCACGAGATCCAACTAGAGACTCTGACCGACTGCGACTTAGTCAACACATTCTCCAGGAACGGTCTTCCCAGAAATATACAGAAATACTATATGTAAATATTGTGTACACTTTCTTGTTATAATACATTCTTGTCCTAAGTACATTTTGTGTTGCATTATTATTCCATGCATTAGACGAGATTCAACAATGAGTCAAGACTCAACAATGGCGACGAAGTAGAACGAACCATACGCCAAGACTCAACAATATATATATATATATATATATATATATATATATATATATATATATATATATTGTCACAAACAATCTAAATATTTTAACATAAGACAAAAATAAAACATTCTAATAAATAACACTTAAATATATAGGATTGAGGATCAAAATTAAAAATAAATATATGTGGACACTGGGATCAACAGTGAGTGGTTACAGTTTGTTTCAAACTTGAGCGCAATCTTCAGATCATGTGTATTGTGTTTTGTCTCGACTGTTTATTTATATGTACATATATCTACGCTGTATTCTTGGTATTGGTCACTTTTACACATAAATATACATATAGCAAACATTCATTGACATTTATTAGGTTGGTGCAAAAATAATGTCGTTTTCTCACATATGTTACTTATGTAAATAACGACATTATTTTTGCACCAACCTAATAGTTCATTGGATCTCCGTTTAACGCTGTCAATATAGATCTCTCTGCATTTCGGAACATTCAAGAGTCTGTCATTTTGCATTCTGGGTGCTGCTTTGACTTTCTCTGAATTCCGTAGTTTATTCTGAGATTACATATCAGCGGAAAAATGGTCGCTTCCACAGTTGGCACTTGGATTGCTCTGTTTTAACATTAAGCATTTTTTTTTTCATTTAAAAAAAAAATCTTATAACCATTTTTTTAAAATCTTTTTTTTTTATTTCTTGTAATTTCATTAGAGGTACAGTGGGGACACAGTGAGAGCACGGCTTGGACTGAGGAAAACGCAATTATCAGGCTACATACGCTCTATCTCAGATATTGAGTACTTTATCCCATAAATATAGCGTACATTAAAACTATATTTCTTCACACACACACGCACAGACAGACACAAACACACACGTATATGTATATATATATATATATATATATATATATATATATATATATATATACATATAGATTTCTGTAGTTTACTGCTACAGCAAGCAGAGACATTTTTTTCTCCCGATGATGGCCATGTTGGTCGAAACTAGTCGAGGAATATAAATGAAATAATAATAATAAAAACATAAGAATATTAATCTACAACCCAGTATGTCTGAAGATTTTAAATGATTTTTCTAATAATTTTTATCGTTCAATATATATATATATATATATATATATATATATATATATATATATATATATATATATATACATATATATATATATATATATATATATATATATATATATATATATATATATATATATATATATATATATATCGAACATCCAGCCCTGATGAGCCTTTCGATGTGAAACTTTTTAGTCTGTCAATCGGACTTTTCTTGATTTATGAAATATGCTTATATAAAAGTTGCGCGTGCGTCAGTGCGTGTGGTTGGCCCCTGTTTGTTTGAACAATTTTGCTTTGTGTGTGCGTGTATGTGTATGTGTGCATGTGTGTGTCTGTGTTGAATAAATATCGGTCAGCTGTTGCCCTGTTTGAGTGTGGATTCTTGTTTGCCAACGTGAATATTGCTGATTGTCTACGTGAGTAGGAGATACATGTAACGCGTTCGCCTCCGCATTCATCCAGCTCTTTCATTTATATCCCCGCCGTAAATATTTCGCTCGCCATTTGTCAATTTTTTTCTAAGAAACTTTCGTCATGCATTCGCTTTTTTCTGTGTCTAAATCTCATCTTCTATATTTTTTTTTCTTCTTTTTCCTGTTTTTGATTCTCTCGGACATTTTCGTTTCTTTTTCTTTCATTTTCTTTTTCCATTTCTTTTGGCTTCTTTTATCATTCGTGTGTTCCTTTAAAATTTATTTTGTTCTCTTTCTTTCCATTTTTCATTTCACTACTCTGATGGATTTTTTAAAACTCTTTTCATTTCCATGTTTCGTTTTTATCTTTCTTTTTATTTTGTACTTTCTATTATTCTCATTTTTATATGATTTGTTTTTTGTTTAATTCTTTATTTCTTTTTCCTTTCCTTCTTTCTTTCTTTCTTTCTCGATACATAATCTTTCTTTCCAGGAAACGTTAAAATTTTCTTTCTTTCTTTCTTTCTTTCCAGCAAAGATTAAAATCTTTCTTTCTTTCTTTCCATCTTTCTTTCTTTCTTTCTTTATACTGAATCTTTCTTTCCAGCAAAGATTATAATTTTCTTTCTTTCTTTCTTTCTTTCTTTCTTTCTTTCTTTCTTTCTTTCTTTCTTTCTTTCTTTCTTTCTTTCTTTCTTTCCAGCAAAGATTAAAATCTTTCTTTCTTTCTTTCCATCTTTCTTTCTTTTTTTCTTTCTTTCTTTATACTTAATCTTTCTTTCCAGCAAAGATTATAATTTTCTTTCTTTCTTTCTTTCTTTCTTTCTTTCTTTCTTTCTTTCTTTCTTTCTTTCTCGATACTTAATCTTTCTTTCCAGCAAAGATTATAATTTTCTTTCTTTCTTTCTTTCTTTCTTTCTTTCTTTCTTTCTTTCTTTCTTTCTTTCTTTCTTTCTTTCTTTCTTTCTTTCCTGTGAGTGTAAAACTTTTCACTCCCTCTTTCCTCATAATTTACCCTAGAAATTTCTACTATCTCTTTCTGATGTTAAGTATAAGTGTTATTTTTGTTTCCAGTTTTTTTCTAAAACGTCATCATGGTATTCTCGGCACCCTTCTGTTGAACCACATTTCTGTTGCCTCATGTCTCTCTATCAATTGTTCACTGCCATATTGGAGGAGTGATATTTCATAACAGTTAAGTACTCATTTCATTGTTTCTAACGGGATTTTACTGCTTCTTAATACTTTCCTTAACTTTTAGAAGTCATCTTTCGTTATACCAATTCACTGTCGGATTTTTGTATCGCATTTTCCATTTATCCATTTTGTAAACTATAAATTACATCCGGCAGAAAGGTCTCTGATCGAGAGGTTTTGTGGAATTGCTTTGTTCTCAGGTCCACCCTGACACAGGGTGGCAGAGCCAGTTAGTGGCGTCAAAAAATATTTTTATAGTAAAAATTCCAGCAATAATTTTTTGAAAAAACTACCAGCAATACATTTTTAAACAAAAAAAAAAAGAAAAAATTAACAGCAATAGATTTGACTCTCGACAAAAACCCTCTTTACAAAAATACGTCAATGAAACCTGATGTACAAACTGATTTCTTGCAAACAATACATATTCTATTCATACGAACTTATTCTAAAAATCTTGTCGGCATTAAATAACCCATTGAAATGTTGATATGCCGTAAAACAAAATAATCCCAAACCCTGACCTAAAAACTGATTTCTTACAAAGAATACATATTCTGTTCGTACGAACCTATTCTAAAATCTTGTCGGCATTAAATAACCCATTGAAATGTTGATATGTCGTAAAACAAAATAAACCAAACAAATTTGTAATTTGCATGTTGGGCTCATCTTTTGCTGACACCCATACATTCTGTATTGTTGCAATTAATAGTTAGTCCTTTCTTCTGGCTTTTCTTAACTACTTTAGAAAATTATGTAGTCTTTGTGGTCAAGGAGTCTTAACTGACTGGCAAGTACAAAGTTGGTTTGCAAAGTTTCGTTCTGGAGAAACGTCATTGGAAGATGAATCCAGACCGCAGAGTTCATCGGATTTTGAAGATTCAATTCTAAATTGAATAGTAGGAAGCAATCCACGGAAAAAATAACGAGGAAGAAATAAAAAAAAGAACAATAAAATGTTCCCCTCACCCCATCGACGTGGCTGTTCCTGCTGACCCTAATATCAAGTGTCAAAGAAATTCACAAGCTTAAGAAACACACCGACCTCCGAATTAAAATTACCAAAATGTGGGGCGTTCAGGCCACAATTCTCTCAGTTACTACTGGGGAAATGGCGTCTGTACCACCGAAATGAAGTTCTTACATTAAGAAGTAAGCCTAGTATCCCGTATCTTCAAAAGTCTTCTGCAAAAGCTGTTATTTGTCTGAGGTTGTACCACTAAAACTAGAACACTCATAAGGCAAGATGAAAGTCCATCATCATCATCATCATCATCATCATCATTACTACTACTACTACTACTACTACTACTACTACTACTACTACTATTAATATTTTTGTGCTATCCTTTATTATATAAATGAAGCATAAACTTAAAAATAAGCAAAAAACATCTAACGCATACACACACAGACACATATACTTTTTTAAGCGTTTCACCCCAAGTAAGACGGGAAGCCACTAGCACGCAAGGGGTTACAGAGTGTTGGAGCGAGAGCAAATAGGGGTGATAGAGGAAAGGATGAAGAGAAAGATAGGGGATAGATCAGGGCATCTGGAGACGTCGATTGACATTACATTTGAATAGTTGGAGATTATAGCTGTCAGGGAAAACAGGAAAAGGGGAGGGAGTTCCACAGGCGAGTGGTGCGAGACATGAAGCTATTGGAGTAGAAGAGACGGCGACATTTAACAGTTTCGACAGTGAAATGGTGAGAGCGAGATGCCAGCCTAGTTGAACGCTTAAATTCATGAAGTCTGGGAGCCAGCGAAAGCAGCTCATTGGAGCAGTTACCGTGAAAGTATTTGTAAAAAAGACAGAGGGAGGCGACGACACGTCTGTGAGAGAGCGACTGCAGACGAGATGCCAGATCAGGGCCATTTATGTCTAGGAAGTCTTTTAAGTCTAGGAACCAGCGACACATACATACGTACACACACGAACACGAACACACACACACACACACACACACACACACACACACACACACTATCCTTTGTTTATAAATGAAACATAAACTTGAAAATAAGCAAAAACATCTAACACATACACACAGAGACACATATACACATACATACATATAAACACACACATACACATACATATTGGAAAACGGAAAAGTCTCTTGAATTCAAATCATGTGATATTTTTCTGTTCGTGTTCGTTTCTTTCTCCGGGGTTTCTGCTTCATTTTTTTTCTTTTGTTTTTATTTCAACAAAACTTATTTCAAATTTGTTATCCGTAGCATATAAATGAGACAAAAAAAAAAAAAAAAGGAAAAAGTCTTGACTTTCCTCTCTAGCCTCGCTTCCAACTTCGCCTTTTCCCAGATCAATTCCCGACACCATCGCCTCCCGATTCCGCCCTCCTTCGCTTCACAACCAACACCACCACTACTTTGTACCTTTTCGTTTTCTTTTTCTCACCGTCAAGTGACATGTGGGCGAAGGTCGAAGCTTTCCCAGCGCGGGAACACATCACGTGGCCTCCAGTGCGACGCGGGCAGAACGTGCGGAGACGGTCAAATCTTAAATGGCGGCCGACGAAAGCGACGAAGAAAATTTGACGGACGGACTGAAGTCGCAGAGTAACAACAAAAATATATTTTGTAGCACGCTTAGTCGGTTCGGGTGTCCTAACTCATATGCCAGCAGTTCTACCCTGTCGATAAGTTTTCACTGAACAGCTGACATTCATAGATTTACACGAAGCCAGATAAAGAATCATATGCAAAATGTTATTGCGCCAATTGTACAAACAACAAATTCCAAAAACGTCTTTATATATATATATATATATATATATATATATATATATATATATATATATATATGCGTGTGTGTATGTCTGTGTGTATGTCTGTGCGTATAGGGAGTTCCAAACAAATGTATACACACTTTAAAATGTAAATTAAAGGGTGTATACAGTTTTGAGGACACACACTCTCTCTCTCTCTCTCTCTCTCTCTCTCTCTCTCTCTATATATATATATATATATATATATATATATATATATATAAAAAACTGTATACACCCTTTAATTTACATTTTAAAGTGCGTATACATTTGTTTATATATATATATATATATATATATATATATATATATATATATATATATATATATAAGGATACATAATTTTTTATAATTTCTTATATCAACAAACAGTATTTAGAAAATATGACAAACTGGAAAGGATGACACGCATCACAAAAAAACTTTCCAATTTTTCATATATATATATATATATATATATATATATATATATGAGATAACGATATATATTTCTTATATATGAAGAACAATAATGTGGAAAAATGTATGACAAGTGGAAAAAGTTTTCGTGTGAGGCGTCTCGTTCATACGGCCGCAACGGACTAAATGTGTTTACACATGCGTACTATATATATGAAAAGAAGGAGACGGAGATTTTAATTATCCATTTCGATTATAATTTATTTCGTGAACACCGAGGTGTTCAACTCTTCAGACTGAAAACTTCTCCGTAAATAGACAAAATACACCGGATGGACACATTAGATTGATAGTGGGTAAGGAAGATTAAAGAGAAGGGATGGTTAAAGAAAAAGCTAAGGGATTAGTGGTTGGTAGTAGTCGGTTCACCTAGCTGAGAATTTATTCTATAATATTGAGATTTTTATATTAGATTGTATTTTACACTGACCAATACGATTTGTTGATTTTAGGCAAGACAAATCAGATTGATACAAATTAATTTAATGAAACAGATCTTAATTCAAATACAGCTCGATATTAATATAGTAATACTTAATGTAAAATTAAAGTCTACGTCTTATTATCATTATAATGCGCTATAGTCTAAATTGAGCTCTTCCTGGATTTATATCCTCCTCGCAATTATCCTTTCCAGTTACAAACTGGTAAGACATATATATATATATATATATATATATATATATATATATATATATATATATATATATATATAT
>OZ038518.1:39357522-39377522 GCA_964036315.1 Acanthosepion esculentum
AAACAAGAGGAGGGGGCCTAATTTAACAATCAAGGTTTTCTATGTCTACATTTGCTTAAAATTTCGGTTTTGGGGTTTAGTAAGTGATCAGGTTCATTGTATAAAGCGATTGCTAGTTTTTCCTCTAGATATAGGTGACAAACTTTGTTACCTGCTCCATATTTAGGACATCTTTTTAATATTTCCCATTTCAAAATGGGTTCTTTATTATTGTAACGTCTAAATTTCCATATATAGGTGGATAATGTACTATGTTTAAGTTTTTCATTATTGAAGCTAATAATATGGTTATAATACCGTTTTTAAAAAACATTTTGAGTGGATCCTATGTATAGTTTAGGGTTTTCTTCGTTGTTATTAACTATATCCTTGTATATTTTAACTTGATAAATCACACACTCCTGCTGGCATATTCCCTGGAGGGGACAGGTTTTTTTATTCCTACAATTACATCTAAGATGGGCAGTCTGTGGTTTATCCTTAGTTTTTCTCGTATTATATCCGTTAATTAAACTAGCTACGTTGGGCATATAACTATAGCTTAATTTGGCAGTGTTTTTATTAAATATTTTGTATAATTTACTGGTCTTTGGGAAATTTTGTTCTAATAATTTAAAAAATACTTTACTTATTTTACTTTTTACTAATGAATTAAAAGGGGGGTGAACCACAAAGTATTTCTATTTCTGGTTTTATGTCTATTCTACGTTCTGTAGTCATCATTTAGATTCATATATAATACAGGGTAAACGACCATCTGAACCGGCGAGATTTGACCGCTCGGACACGGAAAGCTTCAAGCAAGGTTTTATATGTCTCAATACACATTAACTCATTCAGTTTGCGCATGAGTCTTTCTTTCCTTCTTTCTTTCTTTCTTTCTTTCGCCCCTTCTTTCTTTCGCTCCTCCATTCTTTCTTTCTTCCTTTCTTTCTTTCTTTCTTTCTTTCTTTCTTTCTTCCTTTCTTTCTTTCGCCCCTTCTTTCTTTCGCTCTTCCATTCTTTCTTTCTTTCTTTCTTTCTTTCTTTCTTTCGTTCCTTTCTTTCTTTCGTCCCTTTCTTTCTTTCTTTCTTTCGCTCCTCAATTCTTTCTTTCTTTCTTTCGCCCCTTTCTTTCACCCCTTTCTTTCTTTCTTTCTTTCTTTCGCCCCTTCTTTCTTTCGCTCTTCCATTCTTTCTTTCTTTCTTTCTTTCTTTCTTTCTTTCTTTCTTTCGCCCCTTTCTTTCTTTCTTTCTTTCGCTCCTCCATTCTTTCTTTCATTCTTTCTTCCTTCCTTCCTTCCTTCCTTTCTTTCTTTCTTTCTTTCTTTCTTTCTTTCTTTCTTTCGTTCCTTCTTTCTTTCTTTCTTTCTTCGCATTGTTTTCTTCTGTATCCATTTCTCATCTCCTTTCCTAAACGAAGTTTGCCCAATTCCATTGACCAATCGATGGCGCGGTCAACTGCTGCTAAGCAACGTTTGTATTCCCGAATATGTCTCCCCTTCAAAATGGCAGGCGATAAAACAAAGCTTATACTGACGTATCTGTGGTTTTATACAGACATAATGTTTGTAATTTATTCAATCAGACATGCCTAAAAGAGAATTTGCTGCCTAAACACACACACACACACACACACAAACATATATATATATATGTGTGTGTGTATATATATATATATATATATATATGATAGTTCTCGATGTAATATAAGAGTGTTTTTAATATTTTAGATTGCGTTGTACATGAACCTCCGAGTAGAGCTACTGGTGAGGAAAATGTATATATATATATATATATATATATGAAGAAATATAGTCTTAAAGTGTGCTAAATTTATGGGTAAAGTGCTCAATATGAGAGATAGAGCGTGTGTAAATATAAAAGTGAACATAGAAGTCAACACTTAGAAGTGACAGTCTGTTTCATGCTAGTGCAATCGTCAGGCAACGACTGACGATTGCACTAGCATGAAACAGACATATGTATTACTATCAAATTTCTTTTATTTTTTTAGTACGTACACGTGTTTCAGTCCTTGGTCCTGCGCAGTGTTTAATCTTCATTAACGACCTTCACGATGACATCACCTCTCAACTATTAATTAATTAATTAATTATTATTATTATTATTATTTGTTTGAAACACGACAGAATTGTTTTAATATTTTAAAAGCAGCTACGCTCAAATCTAGACCTATTATCCTATGCAGACAGCTACTTCAGCTAACATATATATACATATATTTCCTACTACCTCAAGCATTATATATATATATATATATATATATATATATATATATATATATATATATATATATATATATATATATATTTAAAGGTACGCTATATTTATGGGTTAAAGTGCTCAATATCAAGGATAGAGCGTATGTAAATATAAAGGTGGACATTGAAGTCAGCATCCAGAGTCAACGTTCTGTTTTAAACTCTCGCTTCTGGGTGCTGACTTTAATGTCCACTATATATATATATATATATATATATATATATATATATATATATATATATATAATTAAATTCCCAGATCAATTCTGTGGACAAGACAGATTGGTATCAAATGACAACTGGAAAAATCTTAGATTTTGCCGACGCGTTTCGTCTTCCATCTTTTTCAAGGCAAAAATGAAAGCGAAATATCTCTGTTGTTATAGTTACATTAAAAATCCAAATTTAAAAAGATATATATATATATATATATATATATATATAGTAGCTAGAGGCAACCGGACGTCTAGCCACACTGATGAGCTGTGAACAGCGAAACAGTCTGTCTGTGGATGACAAAAATAGTAGCTCCTGAAATTAATTTCGGTTGAGCCCTCTGGTTTGGGGTGTGAATTTGTAAACAGTGACTATTTATGCTAATACTGCACGACTCTTCGACAGAATTGAGTCACTCTCAGTCACTGTGTGTTTATACGAATCTAAAAATAAACACGCTAAAATTCACCTCCATTCCGTACCGTACGCTGATGGCTTAGCGGGTAGAGGTTCCGACTGACGCAAAATCAGTCGTGTTTCGATCGTAGCTAGAGGCAACCGGACGTCTAGCCACACTGATGAGCTGCGAAACAGTCTGTCTGTGGATGACAAAAAATATATATATATATATAACGAAATAGATTAAATCCGACAATTATTTAATATATTTTCTGTTATTTTTATAAATACAATTTATTAAATAAATGCTTTGTTTGAAATTAATCAGTATTAGTATTAATTTACTACGAAATTTCTCGAATATTCAGGCCGGTAAATGTAATTAATACTGTTTAATTAAAAAAAAACCAGATCAGTTACTTAAATATATTATATGTATAGAAAAATAACGTATAAACAGTACATATATATATATATATATATATATATATATATATATATATATATGATAATGATAATGATATAGTTTTAAGATATGCTATATTTATGGATTAATGGTCTCAATATGAAAGCCTTTTACACCCCCACCTCTCCTTCAGAGAAAACTTTTCTAGCTTAATGTTACTCTATTATGTTTTCATATCTTCGAACTGCATTTTTTTATTCCACCAGTCTAGATATTTACAACTAGAAACCACCATTTCAAGCACCTTGAGTCGACTCATATCCATTCACTTCATATTCCATTAGCGAGGAGGAAGTTCCACTCAGACATTTTCTTTCCCAGAACTGTTGCATTGCGTAACGGATTATCGACAGGATATTTCTCCAATCTCTACAGTCTGAACATCTTCATGTCTCCGGTCAACAGTTATCTATCCTACATATCCTCATAAATATGCACCTTTTGCTCTCTCTCTTTTTACGTCATTACAACAACCACATTTAGTAACCTCCGCCTAGAGAGACGTTTGAGTCTTATATTGGGTGTGTAATATTAAAAGAAGCTCACTTATTGGCATTTCAATGCCGACTAAGTAACCCTAGAGTTTTTGTTCACGAAGTCACGGTAAAATCCCATCTGATTGGATCCTATATCGGTTCCCGAGATATTCGAAAATAACTAGACAGATTTTGAACAGATTTCGTACTTTTATTTAAAAAAAAAAATGGACCAAGCTTTGATCCTGCTAAATACAGATTGATTCGTTTTTTACGGTTTATCAACCTTTTGCAGGTTTTGTAATAACAAATTTTACATAGCTGAGGGAAGAAGAGGTGGTTCCATACTTAATCAGAATTTGATGAGGAAACAAGAAATTATAATGTAGATATAAAGTGAGAGATCAAGTCTATATTAAAATCAACATCTAAACAGACCCCTCAATTTTTGGACAAGCGATCAAACATCTAGGTACTGACCAGAATCGACGTTGCTTAACTTCGGTGATCGTACGGGAACTAGTATTTCAACGTGATGTAGTCGTAAACCTATCAAATAAAGAGAATTTGGCAAAGTTTACCCTTCGTGACCGAAAAAAAAAAGAAAAGAAAATGAAAACAAGTTGTGTCAAAAGGACATCGCTATTACTGTATACGCTTTTAACTCCCTCGGCAATGTTTATTTGCATGAATATAAAATATATACAATACGATATTTACTATTTAACTTATAAATATAAAAGTGAACATCGAAGTCAAAACTTAGAGGCGACAGTCTGTTTCATGCTAGATGCAATCGTCAGGCCATCTAGCATGAAACAGACTGTCGCCTCTAAGTGTTGACTTCTATGTTCACTTTTATATTTACACACGCTCTATCTCTGATATTGAGCACTTTATCCCATAAATATAGCACATCTTAAGACTATATTTCTTCTTATTTAACTCATATAAAGTTTTATTAATTATCATTTTAAAAAGAAATACATTTGAATAGAAATCTTTTTTATTCAAAAATTATATAATTATCACACTAAGTAAACCATCTACAATGCAATATTTATTATTTACATGGTCGGAAAATGTTGACAATAAATGTAGAGCTTTCGACGGGGCAGGTTTGAAATTCGTCTCATGGTCATCTGCCTTGTTTGCCTGTTCTTTTTTTCTTCTATGTGATGTGTTCTTGGCGATCATGACTTCCAACAATTCCGGGTGCTTTTGTAGCTCTTAATAGATTTTGTCTTTTTGTTAGATCTCCTAAACGCTTCTCTGCCATCGATTTACTCGACATTTACACGAGCCAGCTCAGGCCTAAAATGGAGAACCGCGACGTGTTGTAATGGTTAGTAAGCTTGTCTCGCTAGGACAATTACGAGTGAGTTCGATCCTCACTGGGTACCCCATTATTTCGGCTTTGTGCCACATCTGAGCTACGCCTAGAAAATAATTTGGGAACTTCAACGAGGTGTAATTGCTAGCAAGCTAGTCTCGCTAGATCAATGACGACTGTGTAGTGAATTCGATCCTTACTGGGTGCCCCATGCTTTCGGCCTTGTGCCACATCTGAGCTATAAAATCAATCGGGCACTTCGACGTGATGTAGGTGCGAGCAAGCTTGTCTCGCTAGTTCGATGATGATTGATTAAACGCGTCTATCCATATGATCCGCGTGTCGGTTTTTGAAGTTTAATTTAATTTTTTTTTTTTCGTTAAAAAAGAATATGTTCAGGTCTTTCGATCTTCTATAATCCTTTTAGAGGAATATTCTGGAACCTTACATGCGCCTTGTTCGGAAAATGTTGACAATAAAGTTGAAGATTTTGAGTTGATTTTTGATTCTTACTGGGTTCCCCATGCTTTCGGCCTTGTGCCACATCTGAGCCACGCTTATGAGATAAATTGTGAACTGCGACGTGGGTAATGGTTAGCAAACTTATCTCGTTAGGTCAACTACGCGGGAGTAGTGAGTTCTAGCCCCATACTTTCAACCTTGTGCCACATCTGAGCTATAAAATCAATAACGCACGTGGACGTGGTGTAATTACTAGCTAGCTAGTTTCGCCAGATCAGTGACGACTGAGTTCGATCCTTACTGGGATGCCACATACTTTCGGCCTTTATGCCACATCTGAACTATAAAATCAATTGGGTACGTCGACGTGATGTAATTGCGAGCAAGCGTGTCTCGCTAGTTCGATGATGGCTGAGTAGTGAGTTAGATCCTCACTAGGTGCCCCACGCTTTCGCCTATTTTCTACCGGAAAACACCATTTCGTCGTGTCCTCAGATTGAACACGAATACTTTCTATTGAATTCCATTCGAACAAAGGTTTAGTGTTTTTTCAATAGGTGTTATTTCAACACGTGATTAAGATACAGTAATTTATGATACACACACATGTACTCTGAAAGGTGACATTTCGACGCGTCTATCCATATGATCCGCGTGTGGGCTGTGAATTTTAATTTAATTTTTTTTTTTTTTTCGTTAAAAAAGAATATGTTCAGGTCTTTTGGTCTTCGATAATCCTTTCAGAGGAATATTCTGTAACCTAACATGCGCCTTGGTCGGAAAATGTTGACAATAAAGTTGAAGATTTTGAGCGGGCAGATTTGAAGTCATCGTCGCTTGTCACCTGTTTCACTGTTACTGTATTCGAACAAACAAACCAGCCTTTCCAGCCTCGTCATTCCATGTCAATAAAAGAGGCACCAAGGAATGGTATCTCGCAATCGGTTGATAGGAAACAATAATTGTAAAATGCTTTCTTTTTGGAAATTCTGTGACCCTTTCTCAGTTATGTCACCGGTGGCAGCATTGTCAGTACGAATCCTAAACAGAGTATAGGACAGCTTTAACTAACTTAAGAATTCCTTTAATGTCTTCAGAACAATTAAAGAACGTACATCAACCCAATCACATACAAAATGCATAATGATGTACACGTTTCCATCAAGAAAACCGATCTAGAATAGAACTTCAGTCCATTTTAGATACGTCAGAGACATAAAATTCCACTGCGACTTCAATATTGTCAATTTGTAGAATAATTCTCCGACCTACGGCGTAGAGACTTTGCTTAGGGAGTGGATTATTTAAAATCTGAACCGCTTTTTGTTGCTAGGAACCCCAACGGTTCAATGTTTTCACAATGGACTACACAGTTTCTGATTTTCATCAATGATCTCCCTGATGTCATCAGTTCTCAAATAGGCATTTATGCAGATGACACTACCATTTACTCCACTGACATGAAGTGGACCGACTATATTGAGTGAATTGCTACGTCTGCTGCGAGGAAGTTTGGTTCACTGTGTCACGGTAAAAAAATGTTCCTCATCAGAATCCATCTTGTACATTTATAAATCTATCATTCGTCCGTGTATTGAATACTGTTGCTATATTTGACCTGGTGATCCTACTGTGCATCTCGAGATTCTTGACAAAATCCAGAGAAGGATCTGCAATACAATCGGTCCTAACCAGGCATCTCGTCACGAGTCCCTTTCTCACCGTGACGTGGCTTCCCTCTGTCTGTTCTACAAATATTATCATGGCAACTGCTTAGATGAGCTTTTTCCCTGGTGCCCAGACGACATGAATTTAATCGTGCTACTAGAATAGCAACTAAGTCCCACCGTTTTACTGTTGCAAACTAGATGCAAACTTCAATTCTATTCTAACTGTTTTTTTCTCGCGCTTCCCACCTGTGGAACTCTCTTCCGATGTCTAGCTTCCTTGATAACGACAGTCTTCAAAAATTTATATGCAAAGTCAATTGCCATTTTCTGTCTTCTTGAACCCTGTTCCTTTTTCGTCCTTTCCTCAATCCGCCCCATCTGCTGTTTGCCTCAGGGCTCTTGATAAGATCCAGAGACGGATATGCAATGTAATTGGCCCTGATCTGTCATCTCGTCTGCAGTCGCTCTCTCACAGACGCGCCGTTGCCTCGCTCTGTTTTTTTTACAAATACTTTCACGGTAATTGCTCCGAGGAGCTGCTTTCGCTGGTTCCTAGGCCTCATGAATTTAAACGTCCTACGAGGCTGGAATCCCGTTCCCACCCCTTCACCGTTGAAACTGTTAGATGTAGACGTCTCTTCTACTCCAATAGCTTCATGTCTCGCACATCTCGCCTGTGGAACTCCCTTCCTTATTCCTTTTTCCCTGACAAATACAATCTCCAACTATTTAAGTGTAACGTCAATCGACATCTCCAGTTGCCTTGATCTATCCACTTCCCTTCTCCACATCCTCTCACCTTTCATTCCTATCTGCCCTAGCTCCAAATCTTCTGTAACCCCTTGCATTGATCGATCCACTATCTTTCTCCACATCCTCTCCTTTACCAATCCTATCTGCTCTTCCTCCAAACCTTCTGTAACCCCTTGCGTGCTAGTGGCTTCCAGCCTTGCTTGGGGTGATAAGCTAAAAAAAAAAAAATTTTTAATCTTCTCATTCTCTTTGATTTTCACTCCCTGTAAACCCCTGCGTTATGCTGACATTGTCGCCTTACTTGGGGTGAAGCAATTAAAAGACAACAACAAAAAACAAAACAAAAAAGTTCTATTTCCTCCTTTCTTCCGATTGGTCTATTAATATTACCACTAACCAATCAAATAATGCTTAATCTCTCTAATCTCTTTAATTTTATAAAATATGTTGCATCATATATATGTTCCTGCTGGTGAAAAGCTCAATCCGAGCAGGAGTTCCCCAGATGATATATTCGTATTATTTAGTATGTTCTATAACGTCTCATTAGATAATCCAACCTGTAATTATCATGGAAAATATTTCCGAAAAAATAAATGGTTGTCTACCATAAAACAAATATTATTAAGATCAGTGGCGGACCTACATTTTTGAGGCCCTGAAGTTTGAACAGATATGGGGGCTCCTGCGCAACCAACAACAATAGATTCAAGGATCTAACGCAACATGTAGGCTATGAATAGATTCTGGTGAGCTTAACGAGCCAATAGAAAACTAAAGATCCTAAGAAAACTAAATTCAGCTTTTTTTCCTCCGATTTCGTTTAAACTCGGTATGTAGGTTACTTACATCAGGACGAGCTCAACGATACCTCATTTTTATTTCTACGCCACTGCGTTTAGCGAATTTTGACCAATTACTGGGAATTTTGAGGCCATATGAAATGAGTATTAGAGCATAGTCTAAGCCTTTGGCTTATGATTCTATCACTAAAATGGCCGTATTTTATTAACAAACACATGAAAAAATAACATCGATTTTGTTGAAAAATTCCCTCATTTAAAATTTTTTTTTCTGGTGCCACTCTGGGATTAGGGGTCCTGAAGTTTAAGCTTCATTAGTTTCCTAATAAATCCACCACTCATCAAGATGCTGTTAAAAGTTAATCTTGTTGGATGTTCAAACATGCCGCTTCAGCCTTTTAAATATCAACTGAGTGTTTTATCGTATTTTTTTCCTTTTTAAATTCATTTTTTTATATATTTTTTCCTCTCTTTACAAATTCTTTTCCACGGCTTTGTGTTCTGAAGTTACTTTGCAGCCATTACTTATCTTTTTCCTCCCGCCTCGTTGTTCCTTGTTTTTTCTTTCATATCTTTTTCAGTGATTATATTTTTTCTTCTGTTGTTTCCTTCTTTCACGTCATTCATATTTCTTTCTTTTTTATTTAATAGATTTTTCTCTTTTTCCTTCTCCCCGCAGTTTTTGTTTGCTTCTATTTCGCTCATTTATTTAATCTTCCTTTCTTTCTTTGTAACCTTTCTTTCTCTTTTCACTTGTTTCTTTCTTTATTGTTACTTCTCCTCCCCTCAGTTATCTAATCTTTCTTTCTTTCTTTCTTTCTTTCTTTTTTCTTTTTTCTTTCTTTCTTTCTTTCTTTCTTTCTTTCTTCCTTTCTTTCTTTTTTTCAATTTTTATTTAATTCTTCTTTATTTATTTCCTTTTTCTTTATTTTTTCTCATTCCCTCTTGTATTCCCCCTCCTTGCTTTTTTCCCCTTACTCTTGTAATTTCTATTTAATAGATTTTCTCTCTTTCTTTCTTCTCCTCATTCTTTACCTTCTCTTGTTTTCCACTCATTTCTTTAATCATTCTTTCTTTTTACTTTTCTTTCTTTTAACCTATTTTTAAAAATTCTATTTCATTTTTTATTTTTACTTACATTCACTCATTTATTAAATCTTTCTTTCTTTCTTTCTCTCTTTCTTTTAACATGTCTCTCTTTGATTTACTATTTAATATTTCCTTCTCACTTTCTTTTATTCTTTATTTTTGCTTCTTTCACTCTTTTTTTACCTCTTCATTTTTTAACTTCTTCATTTTTTACTTCATTTTTTACTTTTTCATTTTTCTTCTTCATTTTTTACTTCATTTTTTGACTTTTTCATTTTTTACTTCATTTTTTACTTTTTCATTTTCTTCTTCATTTTCTACTTCATTTTTTTACTTCTTCATTTTTTACTTCATTTTTTACTTTTTCATTTTTCTTCTTCATTTTTTACTTCATCTTTTACTTTTTCATTTTTTCTTCTTCATTTTTACTTCTTTCACTCATTTATCAAATCTTTCTTTCTTCATTTTTTACTTCATTTTTTACTTTTTCATTTTTCTTCATTTTTTACTTCATTTTTTTACTTCTTCATTTTTTACTTCATTTTTTACTTTTTCATTTTTCTTCTTCATTTTTTACTTCATTTTTTACTTTTTCATTTTTTCTTCTTCATTTTTACTTCTTTCACTCATTTATCAAATCTTTCTTTCTTCATTTTTTACTTTTTCATTTTTTACTTCATTTTTTACTTTTTCATTTTTATTCTTCATTTTTTACTTCATTTTTTTCTTCTTCATTTTTTACTTTTTCATTTTTCTTCTTCATTTTTTACTTCATTTTTTACTTCATTTTTTTACTTTTTCATTTTTCTTCTTCATTTTTTACTTCATTTTTTTACTTCTTCATTTTTTACTTCTTCATTTTTTACTTTTTCATTTTTTCTTCTTCATTTTTACTTCTTTCACTCATTTATCAAATCTTTCTTTCTTATTTTCTTTCTTTCCTTCATTTCTTTGTTTCATTTCACCTATCTTTTTAAACTTTTTATTTAATATTTCCTTCTCACTTACCATTATTATTTATTTTTACATCTCATTCATTTATTTATTCTTTCTTTCATTCTTTCTTTCTTTCATTTAACCTTTCTCTCGTTTTCTTCCTCCTTTCACTATTTATTTTTACTTCTCTTTCATTCTTCTATTTACCCCAAACTTCTTTCTTTTCTTTACTCTTCTTTTTAATTTTCCTTTCTACCGCTCTTATATTCATGTATTGATTCTTTCTGTCTTCATTCATTTACTCTTTTTTCCAATGTCTTATTTCTTTTAGTTTTTTTATTTTCATTTATTTACTTTCTTGTTTTCGTTGGTCCCATGTTTACCCATGAGCTCCGGCCGCAGCCATCCGCCCGGGGCTCTCTGAATGGTCATTGCACGTGCAATACGAAAATGTTCGAGTGTAGGGTCGGGGCGACCAGGGACCGTGGCCTTCCGCTGCTGGGTGCGACAAAATTAAATAGCTATTACGACTCTCGGAAGACAACAGAGCTTAAGATGAAAAGAAAAAAAGAAGCAAGGCAAAAAATTAAAAAAAGAAGATAGAGAAAGAAAAAAGAAATCAATATCAACTGAGAGGGATACACATTCATTAAGAAAATGAAATAGATAGATAGATAGATAGATAGATAGATATGACTAGACGGAAATAGATAGATATAAACAGACTAAGATGCATAGATATGAACAGTATGTTATAGATAGATAGATAGATAGATAGATAGATAGATAGATAGATAGATAGATAGATAGATAGGTAGATAGATATGACTAGACGGAAATAGATATAAACAGACTAAGATGCATAGATATGAACAGTATGTTATAGATAGATAGATAGATAGATAGATAGATAGATAGATAGATAGATATGACGACAGGGAAATAGATAGATATAAACAGACTAAGATGCATATATATGAACAGTATGTTATAGATAGATAGATAGATAGATATGACTAGACGGAAATAGATAGATATAAACAGACTAAGATGCATATATATGAACAGTATGTTATAGATAGATAGATAGATAGATATGACTAGACGGAAATAGATATAAACAGACTAAGATGCATATATATGAACAGTATGTTATAGATAGATAGATAGATTGATAGATAGATACTAAAAAAGAGAAATAGATATGAACAAACTGAGATAGATAGATAGGAACAAACTAAGATAAAGAGAGAGAGAGAGAGAGGGGGAGGGGGAGGAGGAGAGTGAGATAGATAGATATGAACAAACTTAGACACATAGATAGTAAGAGAGAGTTAGATATGAACAAACTGAGATAGATTAGATACATAGATACTAAGAAAGAGAAATAGACATAAACAAACTAATGTATATATATATATGTATATATATATATATATATATATATATATATATATATATATATAGAGAGAGAGAGAGAGAGAGAGAGAGAGGGGGAGAGATAGATAGATAGATAGAAAGGAACAAACTAAGATAGATAGATAGATACTAAGAAAGAGAAATAGATATGAACAAATTGAGATAGATAGATAGGAATAAACTAAGATAGATAGATAGGAACAAACTAATATATATATATATATATATATATATATATATATATATATATAGAGAGAGAGAGAGAGAGAGAGAGAGAGAGAGATATGAACAAACTTAGACACATAGATATTAATTAAGAAAAATAGACATGGACAAACCGAGATAGATAGATAGATAGATAGATAGATAGTTAGTTAGTTAGTTAGTTAGTTAGTTAGTTAGTAAGTAAGTAACAGACTGAGAAAGAAAAATAGATATAGATATATATAAATAGGTATTTTACTGTTTTTAAACTACAATATTAATGAGTAGATATGAATGTACGAGAGAAAATCATTAAAAATAGTAAAATCGACCTTGCTAACCGAACCCTCCTCTGTGGCTCAATGTGTAAAAGCACGTCCGCCTATATGACGGTTCCGTATAGGATACAGGTTCGATTCTTGTCGGAGCACGCATATTTTGTATGAAAATTTCTCGGATATTCAGACCGGTAAATGTCGTTAATACTGTTTATTATAAACAGAGCATTTACTAAAATATTTGTATGTATAAAAAGAACTTATAAACATAAAAAAAATGTCTTAAAATAATTGTCGAACTTTGTCCATTTGATAATGTGTATATATATATATATATATAAACAAAGTTTATATTGGACGATAGCGAGTAAAGAGAGGATATAAAAAATAACTTTAAAATCTAATTATCTCATGAGGATTATGGTAAATAGTCAAGGGGAAAGGCAGACATGAATAAAGCATGAGAAGTTCCTCCAGGATTAAGTTTTGGGGGACACATTTCTAAAGATATGCAATACCGTGCTGATGGCAGGCACAGAAAGAAAAACTGTAGGAACTCGTAGGCAAGATAACAAAATAACACGAAATAAAGGTTCAACCATCTGTATTGTAAGAAGACAGAATGTATAATCGTTAACAAGAAATGACAGCCGAAGACACGAGCTACGAACTGAAATCATCACAATCAAATTTAACTATCTGGGAAGGGTTATATGAAACCACGTGACCCTTAAATCGGAACGCGTACTGGACTACCGATCCAAAAGGTCAAACAAATTATTAATAAATGGAGATATGTCGTTAGAAACAATAAAAGAGAGCTCATCAACTGTATGATATCGGTCCTCATCTCTGGCACCGAATGTTGGACAATTTCCTCTCAGAAGAAACTTGAGGCAGCGGAAACGTGGTCCTACAGAAGGATGCTGAGAATCCCATGGACGAAGCATGGGATCAACGAGTAAGTTTTTGAAAAAATGTAAACAGAAGCGAGACATACATAGTATCAGAAAGAGAGAGTCGGACACATGATGAGGAAAGAAGGCTCGGAGAAATTGACACCCACTATATATATAGACTAGAAGGAAACATCGAATAACTTACCTAACGAATATGTGTAAATATCAGGGACGGCAAAATATAGTAAGGGGACACATTTTTTTTTAAACTACAACGTTTAGGAAGTTGTGGATAGTCATGATCACCCACGTCTTGAATGGACACCGTATATATATATATATATATATATATATATATATATATATATATATATATAAAAAACGAAATATGAACAGAGATAAGTAGACGAAGGGAGACTGAAATGTCCTTGGTCAAACCCTGTTCCCCACATCTAACCAGATGTCAAAGCTTGACAATGTTTGAGAAAGGACTTCTTGGTCGGGCCGACATATTTTCAGCACCATTGGTAAAGAATGCCTGACGTTCAACTCCACGAGAGCACCTCTTTGCAACTGCTCGGTTTCACATTGTCTTCTGACCTGAGATGGAACAAATACATTGAGTCAATAGCTTCGTCCACCGCAAGGAAAGTTGTCTCCCTGTGCCGCGCCAGGAAATCTTTCTCGCCGGGGTCGATCCTTCAAATCTACAAATCAACCATTCGCCCTTGCATGGAGTATTGCTGCCATATATGGTCTGGAGTCCCTTTTGTTTGTCTCAAGGTCCTTGATAAAATCCAGAGACGGATATGCAATGTAAATGGCCCTGATCTGGCATCTCGTCTGCAGTCGCTGTTTCAAAGACGTGCCGTCGCCTCCCTCTGTCTTTTTTACAAATACTATCACAGTAATTGCTCCGGTGAGCTGCTTTCGCTGGTTTCCAGACTTCATGAATTTAAGCGTTCAACTAGGCTGGCATCTCGTTCTCCCCCTTTCACTGTCGAAACTGTTAAATGTAGCCGTCTCTTCTACTTCAATAGCTTCATTGTCTCGCACTTCTCGTCTGTGGAACCCCCTCCCCTTTTCTTATTTCCCTGACAGCTATAATCTCCAACTATTCAAATGTAATGTCAATCGACGTCTCCAGATTCCTTGATCTATCCCCTCTCCTTCTCTTTATCCTTTCCTCTATCACTCCACTTTGCTCTCTCTAATCCCTTTGCGTGCTATTGGCTTCCCGCCTTGCTTGGGGTGAAACGCTTAAAAAAAAGTAGATAGATATAATATATCGAGACAGATCTTAACTCAGTAATTTATAAGCTTCAACCAGCAAGGCTCAATACAAACTGTCTCAAGTGAATCAATAAAATCTATCGAATGTTTCACATACCTGGGAAGCGAAATAAATTCTGAAAAGGATGTGAAAATTCGGATGGCTAAATCTTCGACTGCCTTGAGTAAAATGGATGTAATCTAGAAATTTAATTAAACAGACAACCCCAAAACGGAGATTATTTCGCGCTAATGTATGCTGCCGTTGCTTGGACATTAACTAAAATCCTTGTGTCAAAGATTCATGGAATATATAATCAGATGCTGAGAGCTATAATTAACTAAACCACAGATCGATGGACCCATCCCTGATATTTATACAAGCTTACGCGAAAGAAGAATGCGATTTGCAGGACACTGCTGGCGATCTAAACAAGAACTTGCGAGTGGTCTACTGGTCTGGGCACCTAGCCATGGCACAAGACGGGTTGGCCACCCATCAACCACCTATATTGACCAACTATGTAATGACACAGGATGATACCCTAATGACCTTCCGATTTTGACGCAGGACCGTGATTGTTACATGAATGTCCACACTAGCCCGGCCTAATATAAATGTTAATCAAGTTAGGGAGATAATGAGATAGTTACCAAGAAAGGTAATAAAATAGAGACTAGTCTACAAGCTCATCAGTAGTCAACGGGAACAGTATACATGGACGGAGACAAATAGTTATATTATCTTTTAATAATTTCCAGCAAGGCGATAATGCCACTAAGGGATTACTAGGAGTGGAAGAGAATGGGAAAACTTGGGGAGAACGGGAAATAAAAGAACACGATTCGGGAAGATAGAAAATGGGGATTGGTTTGTTGCATTGAAATTCTTGAAGATTTTAGGTGACAGGGAAGCAAGAAACCGGCAAAGAGCTCCGTGGGTAAGAAATGCGAGAAAAGAAACTATTATAATAGTACATACAGTTACATCTACCTAGTTCAACACCGTCCTGGGTATGACGATAAACTGCATCCGTGTCCAGGGTAAGACGATAAACTACGTCCAACAGCAAGGCCTCTGATCAGGAGATTTTGAGGAGCGTGGAACCGCCTCTTAATTGCTGGTGTTCGCAGGTACACTCTGACACGGGGTGGTAGCACCTGTTAGGGTCCCAGCTATGGGCAAATAGTTAACACCCAAACTGGGGTCAAAACACCATGAAAGTGTAAAAATAGGTTTTAATACCAGAAATAATTTGTAAAAAATTATTACCAGCAATACATTTTTTGAAACAAAATATTACCAGCTATACATTTTTTGAAAAAAATATTACCAGAGATACATTTTTGAAAAAAAAATATTACTAGAAATAGATTTTTGAAAAAATATTACCAACAATAAAAATCTTGATGGCATTAAATAACCCATTGTGGTTGATATGCCGTAAAACAAACTAAACCAAACCAAACCTAGTTCAACAGTAAAGAAGTGAGACGTAGTTGCTAACCTAGTAGTGTGTTTATATTTTTGCAGTCTAGAAATCAACTAGGAAGCCAGGACACGAGGGTGGGAAAGTGACTGAAGTCAAGATTCCAGGTTAGAACCGATAACATTACAAACCATTCTTTGGATTTTGTCGATAATCTCGAGATATATAGCAGGAGCACGACCGGATATGGCTGCAATATTCAATTCAAGGACGATTGATAGATTTATAAATATACAAGATGGATTCTGATGGGAAGAATTGTCTGGCCCGACACAGTGAACCGACTTTTTCTGTATGTAGTCCTGCCAATTGATTGTTGTGAAGAAAGACTGATTAACCTTCTCTACAATTATTACTGAAACATGGACTCGTCCGTTCGCTATGAGGAGAACATTTGCTCATCGAACAGAGGCAAGAAGTAGGTCGCAAAGTCGTAGTGCTTTCCAGTCGGACGTTTGTCACACTGAACTACAGTATTCTCAATCCATGTTCTCACGTGATTATATCTTTCTTCACTCAACCGTTTGTTTCCGAATACGCAGACTGCACCTCTGCAGAGGGGTAAGCCCCACCCGCCAAATAAGGCGTCCTGGGTATGACGATAAACAACATCCGCATCCTGGGTAAGGCGATAAACTATACCCGACAGCAAGGCCTCTGATCAGGAGATTTTGAGGAGCGTGGAACCACCTCTTAATTGCTACTATTCCCAGGTCCAACCTGACCCAGGGTAGTAGCAGCTGTAACGGTCCCAGCTATGGGAAAATAGTTAACACCCAAACTGGGGTCAAAACGCTATGAATGTGCAAAAATAGATTTTAATACCTGCAATGAATTTTTGAAGGAAAAAATTATTACCTGCAATGAATTTTTGAAGGAAAAAATTATTACCTGCAATGCATTAATAGCAATATATTTTTGAAAAGAAATATTACCAGCAATACATTTTTGAAAAAATATTACTAGCAATACATTTAACAAAATATATATTACCAGCAATACATTTTTGAAAAAATATTACTAGCAATACATTTAACAAAATATATATTACCAGCAATACATTTTTGAAAAAAAAATTATCTGCAATACATTTAAAAATATAAATTACCAGAAATACATTTTTGAACCAAAAATATTACCAGCAATAAAAATCTTGTCGGCATTAAATAATCCATTGAGCTTGATATGCCGTAAATCAAACCAAACCAAACCAAACCAAACCAAACCAAACCAAACCGTTTTTTTCCAGTGATTTCCTTAGTTTTACTAAACAACAATTATGAATGTTATACGAACTTTATAACAAATATAATCGCCCCGTTTCATGTCAATGGAAAACGTTACATAAGGATAAATATGAGACAAAGTTCAGCAAGTAGGGCAGAACGAGAGTTCCAAAAATGAAAAGAGAAAAAGTATTAAAGATGAAAATGGCGAAACCTTGATCGACCCAATAGGAAACAACGGTAAGCAATATGATTTCTTTTTCGTAAATTCTTTTCGTGTTTTTCCCATTTCTCTGTCTTTTACAGAAATGTAATTATCTTAGAAGTGTTAAATATGACAGCATAAAATATGACACCGAAATCCGAAGTAGCATTGGGAAAGCAAATGATGACGATGATATATTAGGATTATGGTCACGTGGTACCCTCTTCTCGCAAGGTCGGCGCTATCGCAACTCATCTCCCGCTTATCCAGTAGGCGAGGCTCGTGCTTAACCCTCAAGTGAAACCCTGACGTTCCTTGTCTTTTAAGCTCCGAACCACCCAGCTACCCTTGCCCCGATCGATACTCAACAACCGAAGAACTATGGGAAAATGCAGACGGACATTTGAGGTGATTGTTGTGCGAGTTGGGGTGGGAGACCATAACGGAGAGGAACAGAGATAAAAGAAAGGAAAAATAGAGGCGAAAGAGAAAAGAAAAAAGGGAGCGAGAAGAGGAGGAGAAAATGAAGAAAAAAAGAGAAGTAGAAAGGCAAGAAAAGAGAAAGCAGGATGAAGAAAGAAATGAAGAAAGAGGAGAGAAGGAAAAAGAGATATCATTTGGAGAAGTAAAAAAAAGAAGGAAAAAGAAGAGAAAAATTGTGAGAGAAAAAATAAGAAAAGTGGGAAGGAAGAAAAAAGAGGACGAAGAAGAATACGAACAAAAGAAGGGAGGAAAGCAATGATGAAAGAAAGAAAATAAAGAATGCAAAAAAAAAGTAAACAACAATAAATGTGAAATAAGACGAAAAGCAGATGGAAAAAGAATATGCGAATAAAAAGAAGCAAAAAAAAAAAAAGAACGAAAGAAAGAAAATAAATACAGGTGAAATAAAGAAGAGGAAGAGCGAAAGAAAAAGGCAGTAATAAATAAAAAGAAAGAAAGAAAAAGGAAAGAAAAGAAAATACGTGTGAAAGAAAGAAAACAAAGAGCGATTTTTTGAATGGAAGAAAGAAGAAAAACGAAGGAGAAAAGAAAAAGAAACACGATCGAAAGAAAGGCGAAGAGCAGATGGAAGAAGAATATGTAAATTAAAGAAAGAGAAAAGGAAGAAAGAAAAAGAAATACAGGTGAAATAAAGAAGGGGACGCGTGAAAGGAAGAAATGAATAAAAAGAAAGAAAAAAGAAAAGGAAATAGAGACGAAAAGCAAAAAAAGGTAGGCCAAAAATAAGTGAAAAGACAGAAAGACGACAAGGAGCAGAAGTAACAAAGAGTGAAAGAAAGAAAATGAAGAATGTAAAAAAGAAATAGTAAAAGACAAGAAGCGTGAAAGAAGACGGAGAGCAGATGGAAGAAGGATACGCGAATAAAAAGAAGAGAAAAGAAAGAAAGAAAAAGAAATACGGGTGAAATAAAGAAGGTGAAGAGTGAAAGAAGAAAGAAAGAAAAGCAGAAATAAACAAAAAGAAAGAAAGAATGAAGAAAGTAAATATAAGTGAAAAGCAAAAAAAATAGACAGAAATAAACGAATAAGACACGAAAGAAAGAAAGAAAGAAAGAAAATACGGGTGAAAGAAAGAAAACGAAGAGCGCTTTCTTGTTAGAAAAAAATGATAAAACGACGCGCAGAAGAAAATGAAAAGAAAAAATATGGAAGAAAAAACGAAAAGCAGAAGGAAACACGGTCGAAAGAAAGACGAAAAGCAGATGGAAGAAGAATACGCGAATAAAAGGAAGAGAAAAGGAAAAAAGAAATACAGGTGAAAAGCTAAAAAAGCCTGGCAAAAATAAGTGAATAGAAAAAACACAGAAGAAGAAAAAAAAAGAAAGATAGAATGAAAGAAAGAAAAGAAGAGAAAATACGGGTGAAAGGAAGAAAACAAAGAACGATTTATTTTTAAAAAAGATAAAACGACAGGCAGAAGAAAATGGAAAGAAAAAAAGTAAAAGAAACGAAAAAAGAAAGAAAATGAAACATGGCCGAAAGAAAGACGAAAAGCAAAAAACAAAAAACGAAACAAAAACAGCATGATAATAGGAAGAAATAAATGAAAAGAAAAACAAAACAAACAGATGACGCAAAATAAAAAGAGAAAATCATCACCTTGCATTAATAAAAAGCCAGAAAAACTCCGTAAATA
>OZ038518.1:39382522-39410022 GCA_964036315.1 Acanthosepion esculentum
CAATAGGCTGATGTGTTTAGGGTTATTTGAGGAAGTATTATGTCCTTTTTGATTTATGTTAACATTTCTAATAGCTCGTCTAATTTGTTCATTTACAATGTAACTCGGAAAGTCATTATTAATGAGAGTTTGTTTAATGTTTTTTTTAATTCAGTGTAAAAAATGTTTTTCGTGGAAGAGTTGCCCAGTTTATTAAATTTTGTATAATAGCTATTTTGTAATAGGACATTCACTTTTATATTTGAAAGTGCACGTGTTTATGCTAGTTAGTTTTTTTATATGGGTTGGAAGTCAATGTATTGATATTGGTGTCTATCGATATATGAAGAAAAGGAATTTTATTGTTATTGTTAAGTTCATATGTGAACTTAAGAACGGAGTTTTTTGTAGTTCATGTATTCATCTATGTTTTTAATTAAGATGAGAATATCATCTACATATCTATATGGAGAGTTTTTAGTGGTATTTAATATCTTATCTTCAAGGTTAGCCATCTAAAAGTTACTAAATGTTGGTCCCAGAATTGGACCCATGGAAACACACCATCAGGTTGTACGCATATATTATTTTCATGGTCATAGAATGGAACCTCAGTGGTACAAGTCAAAAGTATTTTCCGTAATATGTTACGTCTAATATTTAATGGAAGGAGAGATGGATTGTTGTAAATATTCTTTATAATTATATCAACCATTTCCCTGACTGGGACATTGGTAAATAAACTTTCAACATCAAGTGAGGCTATGGTTTCATTATTAGGTTTTTGTGTTTTCAAAATTTGCATTAGTTCGTCATTTGATTTACAGATCCCGACATCTATCAGAGAGATGAAATTAAAATTTTTATTATTCCAAAATTTTTAACACATCAGTAAGTAGCTATTAATATCAACAACTGAGCACAAATACTTATTAATTAAAAGTAGTAATTAATGTATAATATTATCTATAACTACAGGTATAAGAATGTCGTTTTTGATAAAAGTTAAAATTAACAATAAATACGTAAAAAAGGCGTATATTATCGAAACTTCCCTTTTCCACAATATAGCTATTTGTGCTATGTTATAATGCTTATTACCCAAACAATAATAATAATGAATAATTTTTTAAACATTAAAGTATATTTAATCACCTCTCCCTAATAGCTGTCGAGATCTGTTAATACTGTATTTACTAGGTATGTATGGTGTAATGAATTGGTTAATGATTTTGGTTAATTGATAAACTTGTGTGGGGGTTTGAGTTATGGTTCAAGGTTAGGACCAAGGAAGAACAACACGAATACAAGAGTAGAAATAACAAAGATATATTAAACAGAATAATAATACAAGATGTTGAAGGTGCTAGTATGACTGTCAGTCTGGTTTGGAGTGAACTACTATTGGCTCGACTCGATTCCGTCTCGACTCGTTCCGATATTTAACAGTCCCCCCACGAGGAAAGTATGTGACACAAGGCCGAGTTTAACGTGGGTTTCTCCGAACCCGTAAGCTCGGCCAAAAATACTCCCTTAAGAACCCGTATAAACGGGTTCAGGGCTTGTCTACCACCCTGGACGAAACTTTGCCCTTCGGCAAAGCCTCGTCCGGGTTCCTCTCTGCCAAAGCAGAGAGTTCGACAGGAGTCGCGCATTGTCGGAGACTGCGTCTCGACTCGTTCCGTGTCTCTCTTGAGAGGCCGCAGCATTTATAGTATCAGGAAGAGTTCATTGTGTTGTTATAGGTAAGTTCCCATAACAGTTTGGGATATAATAGAACGGAGAGGGGAGTTAGGTTTATGTATTTTTATTGTTCCATACATGTATCCTGATATGTAGTCACCAATTATTTGGGGAAGTTTTAAGTTGTCTTGTTCTGTATTGTTGGCTGCGATCAGTTACTTACAGGGTGCGATGGGTAAATTGTTGACGTTATATATTTAATTTCTCACATGCTCGTTCTTTGTTTTTGATTTTGTTGACTGCACTGTCAGCGAGAAAAAGAGCACCATGACGCAATTTACTCTGCCAGAAATTTGGAAACAGCATGCTGTACTGCTTAGCATTCTCGCCAGAAGCTCCAATACGAACATTTCAGAGTGTTTCGGTGTCAATCTGATGACAATGCAGAGGATTCGGAAAGAGTTGGATGAGTCTAATGCTGATTACGAAGGTACGACAGCTCGGAAAACACACTCTGATCGTTATGATAAGAAAAGAACTCCCGAATTTGTTAGTAAGGTCCGCAGACTCAACGTGGAGGTCTACATCAAGTACTTTGCGGAGGTAGTACTGTCCTGGGTCAAGAAGATGATTGCTGGAAGACACTATGTCAGGCAACAGGACTCTGCACCATGCCACACAAGCAGGAGAACCCAGTCATGGCTGTCAGACAATTTCTGCAACCACATCATCCATTACATTTGGCCAACTAACTCCGCAGACTGTAACCCCCTTGATTATTATGTGTGGAGCGAGAGACCAACAAAACTCCTTGTAAGACCAAAGATGAACGGAAGGCAAGGCTTATGGCCCCATTTACCAACTTAAACAAGGAAACCGTCCAGAAGAGTTGCAGGAGATTCCGAAGTCGACTGGAGGCCGCCATTGAAGCCAATGGCGATTTTATTGAATAAATTTACTCTTTAGTATTTCAAGATATTTTTGTTACATTTTGGTAAATATATTTGTTAAAATGTAAAATTCATTATGCTTCATGTGTTTATATACACAGAGGCGAGGGTGTCATTGGTTTATCAAAGCTTTCAAATTTGAGAACGTTCATGAATTTTCATCAGGTAGTTGAAAGTCTAGTCAAAACATGTGGAAGGCACAAAGTGTCCTAATTTAAAGTCTGGCAAAAAGTAAAGTGAGCGAGTAATATTCAATATTTAAAAAAAAAATGTATATTGTTTGGATTGTGATTAGACTGTTATGGTATAAGATGAACGTATGTAATGTACATCTTCAAAGGCTGAAGTGATGGATTTAATCGTTTTCTTTGAATTTTTCATCATATTTCTTGTGTATATTGGCTTGAGAATGTAGTAATTCTTTCAGGAAAGGTGATATTGGGAAAAACCAGAACGTAGATTGATTTTTTGATAATATTCGATGTCGACACTCTCGAGGATTTTCCTTCTGAATAAATTTTTCTCCTTTGATGAGTGTGGCATTTTTTAGTTCAAAATTGTGGTCGAATTTATTTCTGTGTATGGCTAGTGCATTAGTTGAATTGTTATTCACGAGGTCCCTTTTGTGTTCATAGATTCGATTTTTGAAATTTCTGCATGTTTCCCCAATGAATTGTGTCGAAAATGTTTGGAAATTTATTTTATATCTGCCTGCTTCTGAAATCTTATTCTCATGGGTGTTTTTAGTTCTGATTATATCCATGACGGTTTAGGAAGTGGTTGTGACTCTTTTGAATATTGTTTAGATTTAAGTTGTTCTGGAGAGTGGATTTTATGGAGTTGGTAGGTAGTGTTACGTATCTGTTTTCGTTTAGTTCATTATTGTGGATAATGTTATTTTTGTTGCGGTCATGTATTTTTGTGCCTTTATCTTAGCGTTGTGAATGAAATGATAGGGATATAGGAGGTTTTTTTAATGTTTTTTTCTATGTGTGTTTCTTCTTTGGGTAGGTATTGGGGCTGCAAATTCTTAATGCTCTTAAGTAGAAACCTATAATTATACTAGATTTCATTTTATAGATGTGGTTTGAGTAGAAGTTGACCAGATAGTTTTCGTTAGTAACTATTTTGTGAACCTCAAAGTTTAGTTCCCTTCCGTTTCTGTGAAACATGATATCTAGAAAGGGAAGAGTGTAGTTGGCTTCAGGTTCCACTTACTCAAACACACTAGGTAGGTTATGCTTTGTTTTCCTCTGTCCTTCAATCTTTCCGGTGAGTACCAAATTTGCATAAGCCCTCTTTCCTCAATATCTGTCCTAGAAATTCCAATTGTCTCTTCCTGATGTTAAATATAATATTTTGTTTTCACTTTCTTTAAAACTTCGACGTTGCTCACATGTTTGGACCACGTATCAGTTAAGTACGCTTTTCTTTGTTTCTAATTAAACGGTTCTGTTTCTTAATACTTTGCTTAGCTTTTGGAAGGCATCTTTAGCTATCTCAATGCCCCTTCGGATTTCAGTGTCGTACTTTCAAAAAGTTAAAATCCTTCCCAGATATTTAATTTTTTTTTTACTTGTTAATTTTGATATCTCCGAATTGTAAGTTGCATTTCGGGCTCTTTTGCACATTAGCCGAGTTTATATATTGCTGCATTACGGTTACTATTGCTACTGTTGACATATACACATATCCTCTTTCGAGATAAACATAATCTCACGTATTAGAAAATTTCATGCACAAAATAAGGGCATTTTAACATTCACACAGATAAATTGAAAAGTATTTACCTCTGGTAATTCTCTAAAAAATAAAAATACCATAATAATGGGTATGTCCCCATTCACATGAATACAGTAGTAAATACTGTATGTTGGTCTGCAGTTGGAGATTCGTCTCCAGCTGTGCTGGCCAAAGGCTATGTCGAAGGGCAGAGTCTCGTCTCGGGAAACAGCTACTCGACCCTGTTTTATACGGTGTCTACGGGGAATTTCTGGCTGAGCCTACGGGATTGGATACCCCACATTAAATTCGAACTTGTGCCACATCTGACCGCGTGGGACAGTTGGTAGATATCCTGCAGTTTGAGATTCGTCTCCAACTCTGCTGGTTAAACTCTTTGCCTCTGAGCAGAGTTGATTCCCAGACGAGGCTATGTCGAAGGGCAGAGTCTCGTCTCGGGAAACAGCTACCCGACCCCGTTTTATACGGTGTCTACGATGAATTTTTGTGGATACACCAAATGAAATTCGGCTTTGTGCTACATCTGACCACATGAGGCGGTTGGTAGATATCCTGCAGCTGGAGATTAATTGTGTAATTCACTTCTAGCAGTTGACTACTACTTCTACGCGCTGCTGGCGAATCTTATATGTGTTGTTCTTGTCCTAAGTATTATCGTTCATTACCAACCTTCATGTGATTATTCTATTCAGTAACCTTCCCTAGGTCACAACACAAAGTCCAAATCTTTATGTTATTATTAAGAGGGAAGACCGAAGGATTTTCTGATTATTAATCATACTTTTTGGTCCTTTTTAGTGCAGTGCTAAAAATGCATTTCTGGGATATTTTATACTTTTGTTTCAAATTAGATAAATTAAACTTTAAATTAGTTAATATTTCGCAAATAAAGTTTCAGAAATTATGTTTTATTTTTTAATGAGTTTGTAATAAAAAGAATTAGATTGTGATGACAGATGACTAAAAATGGCACTAAAATCAGCGACTTTAGCGAGTTCAAAATAAAAATAAATTCTTTCCAATCAATTTAAATTAGTTTTAAAATACAGAAAAATTAGCTTGCTTACTGGAAATATTAAATTTAACCTACGTGCTTGAGATTAAAACTAAAATAAAAGATTTTTCATTTTAAAAAATTCATTTTAAACTTTAGTTATCGCGTTTCTGTGGAGGTACCTAGCGAGATGTTATTTGATATTTGAATTGTCAAATACTTGACGGTATTCTTTTTACGATATTCGTAACTATAAAAGTTTGTTTATAACCTATTTTGGAATATAAATAAATTTGTAGAAGTGTTTCATCAATAACATCATAACAATTTTAATCCTTCTACAAAATTGGGGACGTCTGTCGTGAGACTTTTAAACGGGGTCTTTTACAAAGCTATCAGCGTTACGGATCCGAAGGCAATAAATAGATAAAACAACGAACTAAAAATGTGTACTGTATGAAGTTTACTTGACTAATGGAAGCAAACGAAAGCTGAGTGACACATTTATTATTGTTTGGAAGCGAACGCAAAATGGCGTCGATGCGGGTATGTTTATGGCGTTCGATGTTCGGTCATAGCAACGGCTCGAGCTGCGAGATATTCCCTTCGAAGTAACATCTAAATTTTGGACATATGTTTCGGCTCAATCACAAAATAGCTCTCGGTGTTTATGGCTTTTCTCCCTTGGGTTTTTTCTTGTGACTATCACCATGAAGTTTCTCGGAAGTATTTTTTAAACTTTTGGTTTTTAGCGCGACTCTTGCAAACTGTTTATTTTCTCTATAACTTCTTTTTCCTTTTACTACATCTATATTATTATTATTATTATTATTATTACGATTATTATTATTATTAGTAGTAGTAGTAGTAGTATTTCCTTTGAATTCTGTTGCATACTCATTTTATTCAGGTCCCAACCAGAGACGTAAGGTCAGAGATGACATCATGACATTTCCCACTTAGCATTTTTTTGAGGAAAAAAAAAAACACCTAAGATCATACATATTTTACAAAAAAGTTCTTCGTAATGCGTGAGATGTACTTGTGAGTACAATTTTTTTGTATTTCTTTAAGGTTTGCGCTACCAGGAATCCCTTCAAAGAGACTATCGGAACCTATTCCAATCAATCCGAGGGGTCCAAACAATGAGAATTGTAGGGCCACATTTTTGAGATTTCCATTTCTAGGATTATTATTATTATTATTTTTATTTTCTTTGATATCTGGCGTTTACACATTTCTTTCCGGGTCCTTCCCAGGGACCTAAGGTTAGAAATGGCATCATGATTTTTTTCAAAAAAATAAAATAAAAAATAAAATAAAATAAAAAAATAATTACATAGATAAAACCCTGCGTAAAGTGTGGGCTGTACTTGTCAGAACAATTTTTTGTATCTCTTTGAGGCATGGACTTCCAGGGATCCCTTCAATCAGCCTACTGGAATCTTTTCCAACCAGTCCAAGGTCTCCAACTACAACGGGGATTGTTGATGTTCCCATGTGCCACATTTTTGAGATTTCTATTTCAAGGTCCTTGAATTTGACAGCTTTTCGAATATCTTCAAAGATACATTGCAGTCTGCAGGGACTGCCATATCAATAAGGAGGCACTTATTTTGTTTGTAGTCTTTAATAACAATGTCTGGGCGGTTGGCTTTGATTGTTCTGTCAGTGTGTATTGTGTAGTCCCATAGAATTGTAACAGGTCCTATCTCCGTAACCGGGTCTGGGTGGTGTTCGTACCAGTTTCCTTCAGTTTCCTTCCCGTAGGAGTTGCACATTTTCCAGTGCAGATATTGGCCCACTCTGTCATGCCGGGTTTTATATTCAGTGGGTGCCAATATCGTGCAACCTGATATAAGATGATCAACGGTTTCTGGATATTTGTCACAGAATCTGCATTTTGGGCTAACACAGTATTTTATTATTATTATTATTTTTTTTTTCTTTTCTTTGATATGTGGCGTTTACACATTTCTTTCCGGGTCCCGCCCAGGGACCTAAGGTTAGAAATGGCATCATGACACTTTCCACTGCAAAAAAAAAAAAAAAAAATAATTACATAGATAAAGCCCTTCGTAAAGTGTGGGCTGTACTTGTCAGAACAATTTTTTGTATCTCTTTGAGGCATGGACTTCCAGGGATCCCTTCAATCAGCCTACTGGAATCTTTTCCAACCAGTCCAAGGGCTCCAACTACAACAGGAATTGTTGATGTTCCCATGTGCCACATTTTTGAGATTTCGATTTCAAGGTCCTTGTATTTTGACAGTTTTTCGAATATCTTCAAAGACACAAAGACACAGTCTGCAGGGACTGCCATATCATTATTATTATTATTATTATTATTATTATTATTATTATTATTATTAGTAGTAGTAGTAGTAGTAGTAGTGGTGGTAGTAGTAGTAGTAGTATTTTCTTTTTCTCTTTCTTTCCATTTTTCTTCATCTTCATTAGAGTTAACGTTCTTTTCCTACTTTACTAGCTTTTCTTCTTCCACATCAGCGTCTTTTTTATTCTCTTCCACCATTGCCTATTTCTTCTTCCCGTTTCTTCTTCTTGGACGTTTTTTTCGTTTTCTTTTCCCCCGTCTTTCTATCTTTTTCCTGTCTATTTATCTATGTTTTTGTGCTTTTCATATTTATCTTTTCATCATTCTCTTATCATATTTATATCTTTCGCCTGTCTGTCTGCATGTATGTATGTCTGTCTGTCTTTTCCTTTTCTCTTTCTTTTCGGCTTCTTTTTTCTCGACTTTCTGTCTTTTCCCAGTCTTTCCATCTGTCTTGTGCTTTTCTTTTACTTTTCGTCTTCTTTTGCCGGATCTATGTCTTTTCCCCCCTGCCTGTTTGTCTTGCTCTTCTCTTTCTTTTCGTCTTTTTTCCCCCGTCATTTTCCTGACCTTTTTCCTTCTTTTCTTCTTTTCCCGAATTTATGTCTTTACCGGATGGTCGAAGAGACTATCCGATCGTCTAAAGATACTCTCTAAAATGTGCTGAAGGCTTAGCGATTCATTGCACTGCTCTTCCACTGTCTTGGGTCTTCATGCCAATGGCATGGGTTAATGTCTGTTGTTTAGAGCTCTTTAGAAATTTGGTGGTTAGTTATACACGATTATTTTCCAGTATAAGTCTTCGAGAACGCCTGATATGCAAAATTGTGTACGTCAATGACACCTACCTGAGTATTCATATCTCCACCAATTATTAGGTAGTTATGGTTTGGGACTCGCCCGACAAGAGAAGAGAGGCATGGATAGAAGTGTATCACTTGTTTGCTGAGAACTATATTTATCGTGGCTCTCCTTTCGGATTCTTCTGGAGAGATTGGCAGAGGAGGAGAAGTGGCTTTCCCCCGTTGGAATAGATTCTGCGGTTGTAGTGTCTGTTTAATGCAGGAGGCCTTCTCTCCTCCCTTGCGTCTTCCCATCGTTGCGTGATATCTGTTACGTAGCAGTGGTATGACCGGCTATGACTAGCTTAGACAAGCTAAGACCAGCTTAGACTAGCGGCCCGAGTGGAAACAGTCGGATGCCCAGGTTAAAAACCGATCTTGACACAGTGTGGCGTCAAGTAAATCTCGAGCTATCATTAAAATCCTGGAGACAACAGCCAAATAAATCACAACTCTATTGACCCATCTCTGATATTTCTACAATCTTACGCGAATGCAGAATTCGCTTTGCAGGACACTGCTTGTGAACAAAACCGGAATTTGCAAGTGATCTACTGCTCTGGACACCTAGCCTTAGAGCAAGACGGGTTGGTTACCAGCAACCATCTACTTTGACCAGCTATGTTATGACACGAAATGCCAACCCAATGACCTTCCGGCCTTGATTCAGGAACGTGATGTTTGGCGTGAGGGACTCATTAATATCCGAGCTAGCGCGACCAAATAATAATACAGTGTAACCCGGATATAAGAGAGTTGTCGGGACCGGAGAAGAAGTATCTTATATCCGGGTTTCTCTTATATCCGGGTTGGCTCTATTATATATACATTAACACAGGCTCTAATTTGGGACCAGAGAAAATCTCTCTTATATCCGAGTTTCTCTTACATCCGGGTCTCTTATATCCGGGTTACACTGTATAATGTCTATTTACCTGTCTCTGTCTACCTGCTTGTCCGTCCGCCTGTCTATTTTCTTCTTGCCTTTTTCTTTACTTTCTTTTCATCTTCCTTTTCTCGTATTTATGTTTTTTCTTAATTGTTTGTCAATCTTCTTCGTCTTGCCTTTTCCTTTACTTTCTTTCCGCCATCTTTTCCCCATATTTTGTATTCTTCCTGTCTGTCTTCTTCTTCGTCTCTTTTCTTTTTTATGTTTTTTTTCCCGTATTTATATCTTTACTATCTGTCTGTCTTCTTTTTACTCTTTCTTCTCTTTCTTTTCGACTTCAAGTTAAGCAACGTCGATCCTGGTCAGTACCTAGATGGGTGACTACTTGGGGATATCGAGTGCTGTAAGCCTTGATGTGCGGGTGATGCAATGGATAATGGATCGGAATTGTTAATCGGAAAGCCGAGTTCTAGTTTCAGTTCCCGTTGGGTTCCTTATACTCACTAATGCGCAAATACCGATGGGAAAGCCATGGATCCACCTATTCTCCCTCCAGCTATGGATTAATAAGTAAGACTTGTATCACTAAACCATTATTATTTTTTTTAAAAAATCTTACAATATAAAAATATTCTCTGGCTTTAAACAACCTGAAACTACTTTTAAAATGCAAGTGAATCTTTTCTATTAATTCGCCCTAAATAACACGAAGTTACTCATCACAAATATTAATTCAACCCAAGAAATTATAAATTTTAAATTAAAGTTTTTTTTTTTTTAATTAAATTTTTGCCACTCTTTTGAAATTATAAATTTTTAATCCAAATTTGTTTAGCGTGCTTCGTAACAACTTCAACCCTCAGAATATAAAATTATTAAAAATCAGGGAGTTTTTCACATTTCGTAAGTGTGGACGATATTTGAGGTACTTATAAGAATTTTTTTACAATTAAAATAAAAGAAGAAGAAAAATCCGTATTTGGCTTGTTTATCACGGTGAGCGCGAACGTAGACCCCATACTTAGAAACAGCACACGCGTGTCGCCGATATGTGCAATGGAAGAGCCTCACTCTGTGAAAATTTGGAGTGAATTTTCGGAAATATAATTTATTCTGGGGTAAATTAATAACAAAAGAACCACTGTCCTATTTTTTTTTTTAGACGTACGAATGTTAAAATTAGGCGGACTTTGTATATCATAAAAATTCGTTGTTGGGCACGTCGATATCGTGTAATGGTTAGCAAGTTTGGCTCGCCATGACAATTACGTCTGAGTTGTGAATTTGATCCTCACTGGGTTCCCCATTCTTTCGGCCGTGTGCCACATCTAACCTGCGCTTAGAAAATCACCATGAGAGTTCGATGTTACCGGGTTACCGGAGGTGTGCATTGTAGAAATAGCTAATTTAATTTTTTTCTTCTTCGACTGATGAGAAGGTGTATTTTGATAAGGACTTTGAATGGTGAGGGTTACATTGTGTGATCAGCGTCTTCTTAAGTCTTCTCGCGTCTTCTTGTCACCTCAGTCAAGCGTTTGATTGGAGAGACAAGCGGATGATGTAAGTAGTAAGTCAAGAAGTTAACAAAGATAACTCGTGATTGGCCCTCATAATCAAGACTCAAGTTAGGTGACAAGCGAGCATTTCCGGTTTCCTTCCGGCTTGGCCACGTGTCGCTACTTCTGAGATAAGCCTTCCATTGCACTCGCGAAGAACAGGTCACGTGGACAAGCAGGAAGTCAAAGGAATAGATCTAGATAACAAAAAAATTCCTGTCAGTGTGTGTCGCCTTAAAAGCGGGCGAAACAGCTTCTATTTTGTTTTCGTATGAAGATACTATTTTTAGTTTCCCTTGGAAAAATATTACATTAGTGCAAAAGTGTTCAACGTTTCTATCTGACCCCTCGTGCTATCCTATACCTGTGGAAGAGCCGGATCAGGTCGAAAATGAACTACTGCCGCCATACCCGGACAGGAGCTGCCGAGTCCTAACTTTCCAGTCTCGATAGGGTCCCAAAGCGTCTCCCCGTCCTTGTGGGTGAGAAATTATTTTCCCATCCTACAACGCCTCTCTCATAGACGAAACATCGCAAACCCCACGCGGCTTTACCACTATTTCCGTGGAAAATGCTCAGACGAACTACATTCCTTAGATCAAACTTTTCTAACCTTCACGGCTAAGACCCCACCATGCAGCGCGCATTGTAGCGAACCACCGTCATTCCCTTCGTATTCCATTGTTGAGAAGTTCCACTCGACCAGCTTCTTTCTACGATCCACATCTCTGTTGAACCGATTCCCAAGAGGATGCTTCCCCAATCACTACAAACTTAACCTGTTTAAGTTTGGGGTTAAGCGTTATCTTCCACGTCTATTCTATTAAAATGTGTGTCGTACTTTGTATGCCTCTACCTCGAATGGCTCTCGAGTCTTGTACAGAGTGAACCTCACTGTAAACAAAAGCTCTCTGGGTAGGTTATGCGTTGTTTTTCTCTGTCTCTCTTTTCAATATGTCCTGTGTTTGTCAAATTTTTCAAGCCCTCTTTCCTCATTATGTGCGCTAGAAAGTACAACTCTCTTACTGATGTTAGGTATAAGTGTCGTTTTTTGTATCCATTTTCTCAAAACCTTCGTCGTTGCTCAGATTTTCAGTCCATGTTTCCCATATATCTGCATAAACTGTACCTCTTACTCTGTAACCCTCTACCTCGAGTGTCTCTCGGGTCTTGTACAAGGTGAATCTCACCGTTAATAAAAGATAGAAACGGTGTAAAAGTTTTCAATGTTTATTTCCTTTTCTTTTTTTTTAAATATACAAAAATAGATACGGTTGTAATACAAAGATAAGTTTTCTCGCTGGACGTTTTCAACATTTACAGCAAAGCAATACAGAGAAAACTGGAAAGGCTACCGGGATTTATTACCGATGGACATAATGCTAACAAAATAAGATATGTATAAGTATATGCAGATGACTCAGTGTTGATAACAAACACAGAAAAGAAAGTTATAAAAGAAAGTGAGAAGAAAGGACTATAGTTGTCAACAAGAGGAATAACCCAAGATGTAAACTACGAATTGAAGATGTAATAATCAAACAGGTAAAACATTTAAATATCTGGAAAGTATTTTAAGGGAGGACGGAGAATGTGGCAACGAAATCTGAAAGCGCATTGGAATAGCAACAAACACGTCTTCCAAAAGCTAAACAAAGTATTAAGAACCTGATCGTTATAAACAGAGAAAAGGGAGCTGAACTGTTATGTAGTATCGCTCCTCGTATATGGCAGTGAATGTTGGAAAATCTGCTTACAGATGAAAAAGAGACTTGAGGCAACAAAAATGTGGTTCTACAGAAGGATGCTGGGAATGTTATGGACTGTTTATGTGAGAAACGAGGATGTTTTAAGGGAAATGGAATAAAAAAGGACACATAGAATTGGAAAGAGAGAGATAGTTAAGATTTCTAGGGATCATCCTGAGGAAAGATAGCATAGAGAATTTGACACTCACAGGACATACTGAAAACCGGAACGACAGAGGGAAGCAGTGGGTGACATACCTAAGAAGCTTGTGGAAATAGATTGCAAAACAGGGTTTCGGAGAGATACCAAAAAAAAAAATTACTCAGAGCTACAAAAGGTAGGAAGCTGTGGAGACCCATGATAATCCACATACTGATGGGACACGGTACAAAGAAGAAGAAGAAGAAGAAAAGGACGAAAAAGTTTTACTACAGTATATTCAATTTTTTTTTGTCGACACTGAGAAATTTTTGCCGTCACCTAATAAATATACTGCGCCTATTTCACGCTTGAACATATTTTCTTTCAGTGCCAGGAGTCGGTGTTCGAACCACAATAAAAGTAAGTATTTCAAATGCTGATTTTCTAGGCAAACATGGCTTCCTCATTTTGAAAATTGTCAAAACATATTCTTCAATGTATATATCTTTGCGGTGTACTAACGTAAACTTATGTTACGATGGTGGACTGAAACGTTCATAAAGATGTGAAATCTTGAATGCATTTTGACTCTTCTTATCAATGCAGTTGTTAAACTGCATTGATTCTTTGCAGGTACAAAGGTCAGGCTGAAAGGTTCATAGGCTGACTATAAAGGGGGTGATGCTATAACTGTGAAATCATGCATTAATTTCAACTCTTCTTATTAATAACTGCATTGTTTCTTTGCCGGTACGAGGATGGGGCTGAAAAGTCCATAGGCTGACTATGAAGGAGAGATGCTAGAGCTGTGAAATCTTGCATGCATTAATTTCAACTCTTCTTTTTAATAACTGCATTGTTTCTTTGCCGGTACCAGGATGGGGCTGAAAAAGTCCATAGGCTGACTATGAAGGAGAGATGCTCGAGCTGTGAAATCTTGCATGCATTAATTTCAACACTTCTTATTAATAACTGCATTGTTTCTTTGCCGGTACGAAGATGGGGCTGAAAAGTCCATAGAATGACTATGAAGGAGAGATGCTAGAGCTGTGAAATCTTGCATGCATTAATTTCAACTCTTCTTATTAATAACTGCATTGTTTCTTTGCCGGTACGAGGATGGGGCTGAAATGTTCATAGGCTGACTATGAAGGAGAGATGCTAGAGCTGTGAAATCTTGCATGCATTAATTTCAACTCTTCTTTTTAATAACTGCATTGTTTCTTTGCCGGTACGAGGATGGGGCTGAAAAGTCCATAGGCTGACTATGAAGGAGAGATGCTAGAGCTGTGAAATCTTGCATGCATTAATTTCAACTCTTCTTATTAATAACTGCATTGTTTCTTTGCCGGTACGAGGATGGGGCTGAAAAGTCCATAGGCTGACTATGAAGGAGAGATGCTAGAGCTGTGAAATCTTGCATGCATTAATTTCAACTCTTCTTATTAATAACTGCATTGTTTCTTTGCCGGTACGAGGATGGGGCTGAAAAGTCCATAGAATGACTATGAAGGAGAGATGCTAGAGCTGTGAAATCTTGCATGCATTAATTTCAACTCTTCTTATTAATAACTGCATTGTTTCTTTGCCGGTACGAAGATGGGGCTGAAAAGTCCATAGAATGACTATGAAGGAGAGATGCTAGAGCTGTGAAATCTTGCATGCATTAATTTCAACTCTTCTTATTAATAACTGCATTGTTTCTTTGCCGGTACGAGGATGGGGCTGAAAAAGTCCATAGGCTGACTATGAAGGAGAGATGCTAGAGCTGTGAAATCATGCATTAATTTCAACTCTTCTTATTAATAACTGCATTGTTTCTTTGCCGGTACGAGGATGGGGCTGAAATGTTCATAGGCTGACTATGAAGGAGAGATGCTAGAGCTGTGAAATCATGCATTAATTTCAACTCTTCTTATTAATAACTGCATTGTTTCTTTGCCGGTACGAGGATGGGGCTGAAATGTTCATAGGCTGACTATGAAGGAGAGATGCTAGAGCTGTGAAATCTTGCATGCATTAATTTCAACTCTTCTTATTAATAACTGCATTGTTTCTTTGCCGGTACGAGGATGGGGCTGAAATGTTCATAGGCCGACTATGAAGGAGAGATGCTAGAGCTGTGAAATCTTGCATGCATTAATTTCAACTCTTCTTACCGCTTTGTCTCTTTCAAGGTAAACTGACATCTGACTCTTCAAAGTAGACTGTTCGTCCTATTGATCAAAAGAGTTATCAACAAAAATACTGGTTCCCAACCAACGGGTAGAATAGAGAGTGTGACGAACCTGTTCAAAGCCACAGCCATACAGAGCTGCCATTGAAACCAAGGACTTGCTGGAGCATTGTCCCAATAAAACAAGACCGCTTTCGTCAGCTTACCCGGACATTTGGACTTGATAATCTTTCGGAACTGCCTCGGCGAGTTGATATAGTACTCGCTATTGACGGTATGGCCATTTTGAAGATAGTCAATAAACACAATTCCTTTTGCATCCCCCAAAACTGAGGCCATCACATTCGCTACAGATGAAACGATCTTGACGTTCTTTGAGACAGGCGAGAAGGGGTGTTTCCACTGCAGGGATTATCTCTTTGTTTCTGGCTTAAAATAATATGCTCAACACTTATCCTGGGTTAAGAAACGTTCAAGAAAACCAACTGGATCTGCCTTAAACTATTTCGGATTTTCCCTTGGTGTGATCAAACTGGTGCGCTTTTACTCAGGTGTCAGAAGACGTGACACCAACCGAGCAGAAACCTTTGTCATGCCAAGTTCATTGTGCAGAATATTCTCAACTCTCACACAGGATCTGCTAATAGTATTGGCAATTTGATTTATAGTCAATCGCCTGTCATCCATCACCATGTGGTGGACATGATCAGTGTTTTTTTCGGTGCTCATTCTTTTTTTGAGTTTATCAAGGAGTTCTAGATAAATAGCAGGAGCGTATGTGGCAGCAATGTTCTAATCATGGACGAATGTTAGACTTGTAGATATGTAGGATAGATTCTTATTAATAAAAGGAAAAGGACAGAAAAGACACAGTGTTTGGCAATGTGCTACAATATTTCGACAGTATGTCTTCTTCAAGATGTTTAAGTAATGTATACATGTATAAAAATATAAAAAATCTACAAAACATATTAAACAAATAGCAATTGCCGCTCATTTACGCCGGCTGCGTTTTATTCGATTTGACGAGTTGGTTAACAGCAGAGCCGTTTTTCTCAAGACGAGTGAGGTTTGTACAAAGACTTATAATTTTTTGTGTCTTGACAAAGATTGGAAGACTTATGTCAGCCATTTTGTTTATAATTATTATTATTTATTTATTTATTTATTTATTTATTTATCATGTTTGTGTCGCCCATTGACGTAGTGAATGGAAATTCTGTTCCTGAGACATGGTATCAAGAAGGCTCCACAACTCAAGAACTATTCGAAAAATCCTCTCAGAATAAAAGAAGGCAGTTTTATGGAGTTTCATGATCTTCGTCTGAATTCCAATTTTCTTTCAAGCTTCTATGTAGTGTTTCAGGTGTTCCCATAACTACAGGAATTACTTCCACAGACACATTCCATGGTCTTTTCTGTTCCCTAGCAAGATCCTAGGATTTTTCAATCGTTTCTGTTTCTTTGGAGTTCACTCTTGTACCGTATCGAATAACAAAATCAATAATTTGACACTTGATACTTTTCTTATCTATTACAATAAGATCGGGTTATCATGCTTCGAAATGCTTCTCATACGATCACAGAAGTTAAGCAGTGTCGGGCCTGCTTAGTAACTAGATGGGTGACCACTTGGAAACACCAAGTGCCGTCATCTTGGATGTATGGTTGGTATAATGGATAACGGCTCGGAATTGGAAATCGTAGAACCGAGTTCTAATTTCATGTTGGGTTAGTTATATTCACTTATGCGCAAATACCCTGGCGAAAGGTAGGAATCAATCACTTCTCCCCAGCTATCGGTTAATTAGTAAGACTTTTTTTTTTTAATCACTTCAATCTAAGCAATGCAATAATGCTATTAAGATTCAAAGGTTACTGGGCGTGAAAGAGAATGGGAAGGATTTCGGTAAATTAACCGGAAACCCAATAGCATAAGTCAATGTTTCTCAGCCCTTTTAAGAAACGGCGCACCTAGGAGCAAATAAAATATCAAGGCACACTTTTTAAAGGGTATACATTTAAATGTTATGAAATAAAACCATAGATTTAAAAATAAAATACACAGAAATATGAACTTCATTTCAATATTTCTGTTTAACTATTTGTGCAGCTTATTTGGTGTGAAATATATGACTGGTGCTTTTTCGTGATTTAAAAAAAAATCTTTCTCGAATTTACAATAAGCGTTCTCTCATTTCTTCTTCTGTTGGGCGTAGCCTTTCTCGCTTCTTATTTTTTTATATTATTTAGGGTTGAGGAGCCTAATTCACATAAATAAGAAGTAGAAAATTGCAATAAAACTGATTTTTGTAATGCTCGTTTGTAGGAGAGACTTTGTAAATCACAGATACAATAATGTCTTCGAACAATACTCAGGCGCCACTAATTCCCATATATATATTTTTTTCTTTATCCATCACATGATCTAATTATTTCAAGTTGAGGGTTGACAATGCTTGCTCTCTGGCGACCCGTGTTCAAACCCAAGTGTTATTTAGAGCGGAGAAGCCTAACTTGCATAAATAAGAAGTATAAATTGCAATAGAACTCAATAAAACCCTTTTTAGCTAATGTTAGATAAAAAGTTCAATACTTATTCATTTATTCAAATACTAAAGTTGTACCATTACTACTTTCACACACACACACACACACACACACACACACACACACACACACACACACACACACACACACACACACACATATATATATATATATATATATATATATATATATATATATATATATATATATGCCGGGATAATATTTCGCGGCACGGAGGTTGAGAATTACTGCCATAAGGCAAACAAAGGATAAACCTTTACTCCTGCTCACAAGACTAGCGAATGAAATACAAATTATTAGTATATGAAAAATGAACTTATAAAAATGCAGTGTTGCCACCCCTCACCAAAAAAACAAAAAACAAAAAAAAAATACACACAATTTGCGAGAAGATGAAATGGGCATATTACAATCGTTAACAGAACTTTGGAACATCTCATCCGCTGAGGCTATGCCACGGTTTCGCGCCTGAAGTTGAAAAATACCGTAAATTGCTAAACTGATATTAATACAATGAATGTACAGCTCCAGAAAGTAGCCGACTCCTCCTGCTCTGTTCTGCCTTTATAAGAGCCTGACCAAGCCAAAAATGGAGTACTGCTGCCATATAGACAGAAGCAGGCCAGTATCGACACTTAAAAAGCGTCCAAAAAATGTCAAGAGCATGCCCGTGTCCTTGAGGGTAACAAATTATTTTCTACCCTACAACTCCTTTCTCACCGACGTGACGTCGCATGTCTCTCGCTGCTCTATCGCTATTTCCATGGAAAGTGTTCAGAAGAACTACACTTGTTATTTCCACCAGGCCTAGCATTCATGGCTAAGACCCGCCAGGTTACACACATTGTAGCGAACTACAATCATTCCCTTTGATTGCCTTTGGTGAGATGTAAGCTCCACTTGAGCCGCTACTTCCCACGAACCGCTGCCTTGTGAAACCGATTCCGAAGAGGAAGCATCCCCGATAACGACAATCTGAACCTGTCCAAGTCTAGGGTTAAACGTTCATCTTCCACACATATCCGCATAAACCGTGCCTTTTATTCTGCAGCAGTCTTGCTCATTTCGAGTCGTCCTCGGGCCTTGAACAGGATTAACGTCATTGTGAAAGAAGACAACTCATTTATGCCTGGTTATATTATAATAATTGTTTTATATCCGATTAAATGTAAATGTAAATATATATGATAAATAATTTAAATTAAATAAATAATTTAAATAATATATAATTAATACAAATGTAAAATTTGCCACACACACACACACACACACATACACATACATATATATATATATATAAATATAAAAGTGAACATTGAAGTCAACACTCAGAGGCGACAGGCTGTTGCCTCTGAATGTTGACTTCAATGTTCACTTTTATATTTATATTTACATATGCTCTATCTCTGATATTGAGCACTTTATCCCATAAATATAGCAAACATTAAGGCTATATTTCTTCATATATATATATATGTATATATATATATATATATATATATATATATATATATATATATATATATATATATATGTGGTCAGTATATATATATATATATATATATATATATGTATGTGGTCAGAAAGCGAACGTTCTAACGATTCTGCCACGAGATATGTATGTATATATATATATATATATATATATATATAGTGTAACCCGGATATAAGAGAGTTGTCGGGACTGAATAAGAAGCCTCTTATATCCGGGTTTCTCTTATATCAGGGTTTGGTCTATTATATATACATTAACACATTTGGGACCAGAGAAAATCTCTCTTATATCCTGGTTTCTCTTATATCCGAGTTTCTCTTATATCCGGGCCTCTTATATACGGGTTACACTGTATATATATATATATATATATATATATATATATATATATATATATATATCTGCGTGTGCGTGTTTGTTTGTGTATAAATATATAGAAAAATAGGAAAGAACCATTAGGTTAATAATCCAAAGTTCTTTGGTATTTTTGTTTTTATGTTAAAAAAAAACAGTGCTCGATACAACAGTAGAGAATATATTATGATTAAAAAAAAAAAATGATTCCATCACTACATAAGTGATCTCATGTTTCAAAAACAGAAGCTAAAAACTTCAATTTCATTTACAGAAATTAAATTAAAGAACTTAGTACTTTAGGATGAAACAGAACTAAGTGCTTTAATTCTTTAGCTTTTGTTTTTGAAACTTGAGAACTCTTATGTAGCGATGGAATCATATTTATATATATATATATATATATATATATATACACACAATATATATATATATAATATATATATACAATATATATATACAATATATATATATATATATACAATATATATATATATATATATACAATATATATATATACAATATATATATACAATATATATATACAATATATATATATATATATATACAATATATATATATATATATATACACAATATATATATATATAATATATATATACAATATATATATACAATATATATATATATATACAATATATATATATATATATATACAATATATATATATACAATATATATATACAATATATATATATATATATATACAATATATATATACAATATATATATATATATATACAATATATATATAAATATATATATATATATACAATATATATATACATATATATATATATATATATATATATATATATATATATATATATATATATATATATATATATATATATATATATATACAATATATTACATGAAAATGCAGTGTTACGAAAAAAAACCAACAAGCCTTCTTTTCCAGAAAGGATAAAATGGAAACATTAAAATTATTAATGAGACTTTGGAAAATCACATTCACAGAGGCTGTGTCACAGTTTTCTCAGAATCACGTCTCTTAAAAGACCAAACTAGCCTGCGTTAGAAAATACATCTTCCATATAATGAAATATACTTTGCCAGGATAAAGCGTTTGATAAATAATTGTAAGAAATAAAAAAACAAGAAATACAAATAATATTAATAATAATAGTAAAAGTGAAATAATAATAGCAAGAGAAGAACAATCAATACTCGTACTACTACTACTACTACTACTAATAAATGACAAAAAAGAAAGAATACCACTAAAAAGAATGATCAAGATAATTATAGAAGGCAAATATTTTAGACGATAACAAAAAATAGAAAGGAAGTAATAATAATAATAATACTAATAATAAGGGTCAATAAGGGCTAATAATATAAATAATAACAATAAGAGAAGAATAAACACTACTACTAATACTAATGACAAAAAGGGAAATAATAATAGCAATAGATGAAAGAATAACATTAATAACGGTGAAAATAATATAGAAGGAATAATAGTTTAGTCAATAATAATAATAATAATAATAATAAAAGAAATGGAATAATAATAAAAGAAATAATAATAGTAAGAGAAGAAGAAACACTACTGCTAGTACTACTACTACTACAAATAATAATAATAATATAACGAGAGAGAATAATAATAATAATAATAATAATAAGAGAATAATAATAATAACAATAATAAGAGAATAGTAAGATAATTAATTAATGTTATAACTACGCATAATAATAAGAACAGAGAATGAATAATGATAATAATACGCAAAGGAATTATAATAATAAGAATAAGAAAATAAAAGAAATAACAATAATAATGATCACAGTAATAATAGAAGTAATGATATTTTACACAACAGCAATAATAATAATAATAATAATAGAAGGAATTTTAATAATTCTAAATTAGTGATGAATAACAACGTCGACCTTTTTCACTTTTTCGTCTTCCAATGTCATCATTCTAACAAGCAAAATACATTCTCTTCAAAGATGGCAATGATAGTATCCCCAAACGCCGTTTATATATGAAAGCAGCCGTCGAACATCGAAGATAAAGAAAGAAAGAAAGAGAGAGAGAGAGAGAGAGAGAGAGAGAGAGAGAGAGAGAAAGAGAGAAAGAGAGAAAGAAGGTCGAAGTTGGGAGGGTAGTTTGTGTCACCCGCTTCACGGCTATCTTTGCCGCCATTAGTACTGACCAGTGTGGGCAGCGTGGCAGGGAACTATTATTGATTGACCTCTCTTGAGTTCCAGCGAACAGGTGCGAGCGGAGAAGAATTTTCCCGCACTCGGGTAAACCACTCAACGATACACGTTGGTTGATGTCGATGGAGTGTAATCAGGGGCAGTGGAAGGTGAATCTTGAGGAGAAAAACCGAAGAGAAAGGTGAGGATGTAGTTTCTTTACAGCCAGTCTAACACAGGGCGCGGATAAAAAGTGGAAGTATATCACGCTCTTTCTCTCTCTCTCTCTCTCTCTCTCATTCACTCTCTATAACTCTCTCTTCTCTTGTTCTCCCACTGACTTGCTCTCCATTTCACCTTGCTCTCCCACAGCCATGCGCGTCACTCCGCCTTACTCTCCATTTTTTCTCACTCCTCTATGTACTCACCTTGCACTTCGGCGCACTTCCAAGTGACTAAACATAGGATAAAATATCGAACACAGAAACAATCTATGAATTTGTCAATCTATTGTGGCGAAAGCGTGAAGCTTGTTAGTAATATATCTTTAGAAAAAAAAAAGGATCCAGTCTACACATGTAAATAAATATTACTATGATAATTTTTTTCTGGTTTTTATAACAGTTTTCTCTCCAGGGGCAAGTTTTGGCACAATGACGCTCCAACAAGTTTTACCAAAGCAACCGGGACGGCCTCTAATTTGTTAATATTATTATGAACCCATTACAAGGCCCAGGTAGAAGTTTACTGGATAAGGTTATTGTATCTGTCTGTATCACTGAGATGAGGTATTATGATTACTTACATTATTCGGACTGTTGGGGGTTTACGTTTGCGCTCACCTCGATAAACAAGCCAAAAACGGTTTTTTCTTCTTTTTTTAAATTGTAAAAAAATTCTTATACGTACCTCACATATCATCCACACTTACGAAATGTGAATAACTCCTTGATTTTTGATCATTTTATATTCTGAGGTTTGAAGTTGTTACGAAGCAAGCTAAACAAATTTGGATTTAAAATTTATAATTTCAAAAGAGTGGCAAAAATTTAATTAAAAAAAACAAACTTTGATTTAAAATTTATAATTTCTTGGGGCGAATTAATATTTGCGTTAAGTAACTTTACATTCTTTTGGGGTGAATTAACAGAAAAAGATCCAAATATTTGTCCGTCCATGGACAAACTAATAATAAATGAAACCAGTTTGAATAATCAAGTTTTCCTGCTCCACTTCTGTACGATTTACGACAAAGTGACCCAAAAAGTTATAGGGTTCTTTTAGTTTTGTTTCTTACGTGTTTTAGTTGGACAATGTGTCATCAAATTAAACAAGGCGTGTCGACCTAATGTGTAGACAAACACCGACCGCTGGCGCTGATGAAATACGCTAGCGGTCGGTGTTTCTTGAGCTCAGGTACGATTTTTTTTCTTATTAAGTAATGGGGATCTTTTCTATTAATTCAGCCTAAAATAAAAGGAATTTATATTTACTAAAATTTACACCAAATCCGCCCAGATCGAGGCCCTTCCATGGTACTCCGGTTGCGATAGCCACAAATGTGAGCAAATCGGGTGCGCTGTTTCTATTGTTTATCGGAGTGAGCCCGAACTAGCGCTCGCCCCGATAAACAAGCCCCCCCCAATTTTTTTTTCTTTTTTAAATTGTAAAGAATTCCTTGTAAGCACCTCGAATATCATCCGTACTTACGAAATGTGATTTTTATTTTATTTATTTATGTTATTTTATTTTATTTTATTTTTTTTATTTATTTATTTATTTTTTTTAATTTTTTTTTTTAATTTTAATTTTAATTTTTTTGTTGTAATTTTTCATTCGTTGCGAGACAAGCAAAACAAGTTTAGATTTAAAATTTATAATCTCTTGGGGTGAATTAATATTTGCGTTAAGTAACTTTACATTGTTTTGGGGTGGATTAACAGAAAAGATCCACTTACATTAATCACATTATTCGGACTATTATCCTCGTCTTCATTGCCATATTCACAACATTTCGGCCGTTGTACGCCCCGGCCTTCTTCAGGTGTCTTCAAGGACACATGGCCCAGTGGGTAAAGACGTTGGTTAGATCCAATGACTAGTCCCAAAGAGTTGTGAGTTCAATACAGCAATGGGGAACCAAATATTTGGAGAGTTGAGTTAAAGGGAAATAATTGCAACACCCGGAAGATAAATGGCACGTGGAACAATCTACCCCGGTGGACGAAATAAAGAGTTAGGTTCGAAAATCTAATCTCCTGAAGAAGGCCGGAGCATACAACGGCCGAATCGTTGTGAATATGACAATGAAGATGCAAGTAACAGTCTGAATAATGTAAATAATGCGCATCTCGCCTGTGGAACTCCCTTCCTTATTCCTGTTTCCCTGACAAATACAAGCTCCAACTATTTAAGTGTAACGTCAATCGACATCTCCAGTTGCCTTGATCTATCCACTCCCTTCTCCACATCCTTTCCCCTTTCATTCCCATCTGCTCTTGCTCCAAATCTTCTGTAACCCCCTTGCCTTGATCGATCCACTATCTTTCTCCACATCCTCTCCTTTACCACTCCTATTTGCTCTTCCTCCAAACCTTCTGTAACCCCTTGCGTGCTAGTGGCTTCCAGCCTTGCTTGGGGTGATAAGCTTTAAAAAAAGCGCGTGAAAGAAGGAAGAAATACATATAAGAATATGCAAGATTTGACTCTAGATATAGAGTTTAAGATCATACTTTTCGGGAAGTATCCTATCGGGAGTTTGTTCCACAAAGTAACAGGTCTAAGGAAGAAGCTGAGTGTAATTCCTCCTTACTAATGGAATATGTAAGGAATGAGGATGAGTTGAGCCTGTGTACGTGACACGGTGGCTTCTAGGCGTGAAGGTCTGAATTCGTTTAACTAAAGAATGTAGCTCGTCTGAATGCCTGCCCTGAAAATAGCAGCAGAGTAACGAGTGACTAGCAATGTTTTGTCTGTTGCAAAGGAGTTGTAGGGTGGAAAATAATTCACTATTTACATTATTCGGACTATTGTCCTCATCTTTGTCGCCATATTTATTACAACGTTTCGGCCGTTGTACGCTCCGGCCTTCTTCAGGTGGTTAGAATATCGAACTGAACCCTTTATTTCTCTCGCTGGGGTAAACTGTTCTAGTTCCACGTGCCATGTCTAATTGATGTCAGTTATCAGTTATCTCCTGTTAATTACCCTCTCCAAGTTCTCCACTGCCTTAACCGGGTATTGAACTCACACTCTATGGGTCCTGTCACTGGATCTAGCTAACGCCTTTATCCACTTTGCTATGTATCCTCAAGGATGGCGCAGTGGATAAAGGCGTTGGTTAGATCCAGTGACAGGACCCAAAAGAGTGTGAGTTCAATACCCGGTTAAGGCAGTGGAGAACGTGCAGAGGGGAATTAATAGGAGATAACTGATATCCATTAAACATGGCACGTGGAACTAGAACAGTCTATGAGCGAAATAAAGGGTTCAGTTCGACATTCCAACCACCTGAAGAAGGCCGGAGCGTACAGCGGCCGAAAAATTGTAATAAATATGGCGACAAAGATGAGGACAATAGTCCGAATAATGTAAATAGTGTACATAATACAATGTAGACATACGGAAAATAATCCATCACCCACAAGGCTGTAATATAACAACGCATGAAGTTTCCAGAAAATATTAGGATGTTCGGAGAGTAATTACGTTAGAAGAGAAAGGATTAAAAAAACAATTGTAAGTTGATTTTAAATATTATTTATAAAATTAAAATGCAATCCTCTTCGTCGCCATATTTATTACAATGGCTGCAGTCAGACGGCATGGCGTATTTTCGATTTCAAATTTAAAGAAAAAATATTTGAAAGGTTTTAAAAATTTGTTTCTTCTTATTATTTTATGTGCCGCGTCCCTTCAAGACGTAGGCGATCATAGCCTTCCAAATCTTCCTCTCCGTAGTAGCTCTTAATTAGTTTTGAGTTTTTGTTATTTCTCCCAAATCCTGTTCTACCATCCATTTGCTAAAGTCATCAAGTATGTTTCGCGCTGCTTTCCTCCTACGAGCCCCCACTTTATATCCAATAGAATTCTTATATTAATACTAGTTTTGCGAGGCTTACGGGCACATCACGTTGAAACCCCGATGCTCGCATAATCAACGAAGTTAGGAAACGTCGAGCATGGCCAGTACCTAGATGGGTGACCGCTTGGGAATACCAGGTGCAGTAAGGTTGGATGTGCGGGTAGTATAATTGATAATGGCTCGGAATTAAGCAACGTCGAGCATGGCCAGTACCTAGATGGGTGACCGCTTGGGAATACCAGAAGCCGTAAGCTTGGATGTGAAGGTGATGTAATGGATAACGGCTCAGAATTAAGCAAAGCCGAGCATGGCCAGTACCTAGATGGGTGACTACTTAGGATTACCAGGGGCCGTAAGCTTGGATGTGCTGGTGGTGTAATGGTGAACGGCTCGGAATTAAGGAAGGTCGAGTATGGCCAGTATCTAGATGGGTGACCGCAGGGGAATACTAGTATAGGATACAAGTTCGATTCTTGTCGGAGGATATATTCTACGAAATTTCTCGAACATCCAAGTCGGCAAATCTAATTAATATTGCTGAATTGAAAGAAGAGAGCCTTTACTAAAATAAGTGTATCCATAAAAAATACGCATTAACAGTATATTATTTTGCTTGGCGTGAAATGATTAAAAAATTATTATTATTATTATTATTATTATTATTATTATTATTATAATTATTATTATTATTATTATTATTATTATTATTTCCTTTGATTTCTATCGTATTCCTATTTCCATCCGGGTCCCATCCTGAGACCTAATCTTGGAAAAGGAATAATGGCATTTTCCACCGCACATTGATGTAAATATAAAACAAAAGCAAGCTACAAACGTTATTTTTTTTGTTTAAGACTTGGGCTCCAACCACAACTAGAATTTTTTTATGTCTTTATGTGACATATTTTAATTTGATTTCCGCTTCAAGAGAGGACATTTTCTTTGTCAACCTTTTTCTCGATAGCACAGGCCGATAGGCGTAATCCATACTGTATAAATAGAAAACAGAGCATCTATTTTAAACACAGGCTGGAAAGCAATTAAAAATAATCTTTGAAGTAAGAAAAATGTCGGGTCAAAAATAAATCCATTAATCGTTTATACACACACACACACACACACACACACACACATATATATATATATATATATATATATATATATATATGATGAAAATGTGGAAAAGACAAAGCAAAATCCGAATATGTGAGTTTACTGTTTTTTTATTTTGTTTTTGTTTTTGTTATTCTGTCGACGTCAGACGCTTCGCTCAAATAGACCTTCTTCAGGACATGGTTAATGGAGACATCCGACTCCAAGAAAGAATACTCTGACTTTAGAATTTCAGTTTTTCTGTTTCTGACTAGTGCTGTATATATCGTCTCTTCATCTAACTTAAATCTAATATAAATATGTCTCCATTAACCATGTCCTGAAGAAGGTCTATTTGACCGAAACGTCTGATGTCGACAGAATAACAAAAACAAAAAAAAACAAAAAAAAACAGTAAATTCACATATTCGGATTTTGCTTTGTCTTTTCCACATTTTCATCATACCGTCGGATCTACATCCTCACATTTGCATATATATATATATATATATATATATATATATATATATATATATATATATAGGTGTATGTGAAATAATCATAATTAAGTAATTCATCGAGTCTAGAAGAAACCTCAACAGAATGCAGAAAGCACTGGACGGCCGTTTCGTCCTATATTTGGGACGCATCAGCAGTGCGCATCCACTACCGA
>OZ038518.1:39415022-39497522 GCA_964036315.1 Acanthosepion esculentum
TTTGGGGGATTTGAATAATCATTTATAGTAATTTATCGTGTCTAGAAGAATCCTCAACAGAATGCAGAAAACACTAGACGCCCCTTTCGTCCTATTTGGGAGTCATCAGCAGTGCGCATCCACTACCGAGAATCGAACCCGGTAGTGGAAGCTCACTGATGATGAGTCCCAAATAGGACGAAACGGACTTCCAGTGCTTTCTGCATTCTGTTGAGAATTCTTCTAGACTAGATGAATTACTACATATATATATATATATATATATATATATATATGGTTTCTTTCGTTGTAACTGTTGTTCACCCAATACAAGGCCCAAGTGTCACTCTCAAGGTAGAGGGTTACTAAATGGAGAAGAGCGTATAGGGAGGGAGAATGGGTTGCATATTATGAGGATATATAGGATAGATAGCGATTGACTCTCGACTTAAAGAGGTAACGATTGTAGTGATCAGGGAAGTATCCACTCGGGAGTTAGTAACAAATTGCATCCGTTCTGGGAAAGAAGCTGTCTGAGTGGGACTTACTTGTCCCTAATGGAATATGAGGGGAATGAAGCTCGTTTTAACAACAACAGTAATGTGTTGTTGGCCTTTTAAAAGACACCCATCACGAAGTCACGGCCGAATTCTCTTGCGCAGCCAAGAAATAATATGACCCTCACACAATACACTGTAGCTCTCAAAACGTTGAAAAACATATCAACAGCGAACACCTCGAAAATGGCTAATGGATTGGCCGAAAGCCCTTGGAACAATAGTCATTACGACAGTTTCTGCATTCCCTTAGTCTTTCCAGAAGGATTTTGAGTTGTTTAACGGCATATCAACTTCTTATGGGCCATTTAATGACGAAATTTAATTGAATACATGGTAGATGATACTCATCTTTGTGCATACATATGGTTGTGACAAAATTACTAGAGGCGGTGATATGTGTGATTTGTGTTGTAGTTTTGTTAAAGTTATATTTGGGAATACAATTTGATTTCTTTAAGAAATTCTAGGATATTTTATGGATCAATATAATGAAAGATTTCTTTAATGTTTATCGATTTATTATTATTTTACTATAAATAAGTATTGTTGGTAAGTTTTATATAAAAATGTATCGCTGGTATTTTAACTATAAAATGTATTTTTTATACTTCTTTAGGGTTTTGTTTTTGTTTGTGGTTTCACTACTTGCCCATAACTGGGACCTTAACAAGTGCTACCACCCCGGGTCAGGCTAAACCTGGGAACAACATTTAAGAGGTTGTTCCACGTTCCTCAAAACCTCTAATCTTTCAATCAGAGGTCTTGATGCCGGTTGTAGTTTATCGTCATGCCCAGAACAACACTTCAAAAGAAAAACTGTAAGAACATTGCAAAAACATAATAGAAAAAACCTTTAAATCCTTATCCTTGTTTGTCACATTCAAAGCAACATATATAAAAGAAACGTTACTGCCCATATATATATATATATATATATATATATATATATATATATATATATATATATATATATATATATATATATATATATATATATATATATCCGATGCAATGAGAACGAAAGTAATATATAAATTCTAACGTTCACATCATTAATTCAAAAGAGGGCTCGATACCGTTGGTAGAGCGATAATTATTTATTACGATTTTATCATATAGACAAAAACAGTTTACACACTACAAAGATGCAACTACTTTTCGGTGCATTTCAATAGGTTCTCACCAGTCGAGGTGCAATTGAAATGCACCGAAACGAAGTTGCATCTTTTTAGTAAGTAAAGTGTTTCTGGCCATATAATAAAATTACATATATATATATATATATATATATATATATATATATATATATATATATATATATATATATATATATATATATATACCCAAGTGTGGGATTGGTATATACGGAGTAAGTTCCAATAACCAACAATTATTATTCTTTAAAGAGTGCTCAATACAAAGTAGAGCAGGTATAATCATTTATTTAAATATTATAACATAAATATGTCATAAAATCACTACAAAATAGCCATTTCGTTTCGTCACTTCCGTGTCTTTTCAAATGACTATTTTTGTAGCGATTTTATAACATATTTATGTTATAATATTTAAATAAATGATTATATATATATATATATATATATATATATATATATATATATATATATATTCGACTCTCTCGTCGTGTTCGACGTTTGAGGGTCAAGCAACTCAGTTCCTAGGAACCAACAGCCAGACATCAACACATGTGATTTGATTATAGTGGTGAAGGCTTTGTGCAGAACCAACCACTCTTTTTGAAGACCCAAATGCAGACACTTGATGCACTACGTTCCATAAGGTTCCCAAACGACCCTCACGCAGGCTCTGCATTCAGAGTTGTCCCTCTCCTATACCAGTTGCCATCTAAGGCTATCGAACCCAGTTTGTCCTGCTATGTACCCATAGCCGGAGGGGGAAGAGGTGGATTCATACCTTTCCCAAGAGTATTAGCATGTCAGTGAATGTAATGAATTTGACTCTCCTTAATCCGAGCAGCTACCCATTACTCCACCGTGCCATCGTCGATAGCTGTGCTAGCACGAAGTCACAAGTCATCGTGGCCGAGGGTTTCAGCGTACTTGCCTTGTTCAAATTGTTGATCACCCTAGATAACGCGTTCTTACCCAGAAACTGTAACTAAGGTTTGCTCAGCGTAGTTGCAGTATAAATCACAGGTGGGCTCTGTGGGTGTTGAACAAACTGCAATGTGCCTGAGCGAGAGTCTGCAATAGGGATTGGCTAGCCGCCCTAGTAGATGGACATTGTCGGATAAGAGTAGCCAGTCATATATAGGCACATTAAATGCATCATATGCACTTCAAGACACCGTCTTCGGTGTTGAATGATATTTTATTTAATGTGGATTGATAATTTCTCCAACTTGAAGTTTCTCCGACGATGTTCTCCAACCTGAAGTTTCTCCGACGATGTTCTCCAACTTGAAGTTTCTCCGACGATGTTCTCCAACCTGCAGTTTCTCTGACGATGTTCTCCAACTTGAAGTTTCTCCAACGATGTTCTCCAACCTGAAGTTTCTCCGACGATGTTCTCCAACTTGAAGTTTCTCCGACGATGTTCTCCAACCTGAAGTTTCTCCGACGATGTTCTCCAACTTGAAGTTTCTTCGACGATGTTCTCCAACTTGAAGTTTCTCCGACGATGTTCTCCAACCTGAAGTTTCTCCGACGATGTTCTCCAACTTGAAGTTTCTCCGACGATGTTCTCCAACTTGAAGTTTCTCCGACGATGTTCTCCAACTTGAAGTTTCTCCGACGATGTACTCCGACCTGAAGTTTCTCCGACGATGTTCTCCAACCTGAAGTTTCTCCGACGATGTTCTCCGACCTGAAGTTTCTCCGACGATGTTCTCCAACTTGAAGTTTCTCCGACGATGTTCTCCAACTTGAAGTTTCTCCGACGATGTTCTCCAACCTGAAGTTTCTCCGACGATGTTCTCCAACCTGAAGTTTCTCCGACGATGTTCTCCAACCTGAAGTTTCTCCGACGATGTTCTCCAACCTGAAGTTTCTCCGACGATGTTCTCCAACTTGAAGTTTCTCCGACGATGTTCTCCAACCTGAAGTTTCTCCGACGATGTTCTCCAACCTGAAGTTTCTCCGACGATGTTCTCCAACCTGAAGTTTCTCCGACGATGTTCTCCAACCTGAAGTTTCTCCGACGATGTTCTCCAACTTGAAGTTTCTTCGACGATGTTCTCCAACTTGAAGTTTCTCCGACGATGTTCTCCAACTTGAAGTTTCTCCGACGATGTTCTCCAACTTGAAGTTTCTCCGACGATGTTCTCCAACCTGAAGTTTCTCCGACGATGTTCTCCAGCCTGAAGTTTCTCCGACGATGTTCTCCAACCTGAAGTTTCTCCGACGATGTTCTCCAGCCTGAAGTTTCTCCGACGATGTTCTCCAACCTGAAGTTTCTCCGACGATGTTCTCCAGCCTGAAGTTTCTCCGACGATGTTCTCCAACTTGAAGTTTCTCCGACGATGTTCTCCAACCTGAAGTTTCTCCGACGATGTTCTCCAACCTGAAGTTTCTCCGACGATGTTCTCCAGCCTGAAGTTTCTCCGACGATGTTCTCCAACCTGAAGGTTCCCCGGTGATATCTTGATAGCTTCCAACCTAAAGGCTCACTTTTGTCACGGACACGTAACCGTAGATTCCATCTGGGGGTGTTGGTCGTGAGCTTAACTCGACAAAGTCCTCCACGAAGCGATATAGAGTAATTACTACACTGGCTATCAGTGGTTAACCGGGACAAGGAATACCCTGAGAATTTTAACGCCTCCAAAACGAAATTGCTATACTTTAAACACCACGGAGAACAGTTTCTGTCTTTTATGGGCGTGTCTGATGCTACCATCAACCGTATGTTCTATTTCAACAGTTTCTTTTCTTGCTCTTCTCGCCTTTCTCGGGTAAGATACGCTAAAATATTTAATACTCAAAATCCTATATCATCCCCGCACCCCCACCAAAAAAAACTTTCCAATCGCCCACCATTTTCTGTTCAGTTGCTCATCGCCCACCCAAAAGTTGAAATTGCTCACAGGTTGGCGATATCGCCCAAGTAGAGTAACTCTGTTCCCGGCTGCCTATTTGGTTATGATCCAAGTCGAGATTCCCAACCTCCCCAGTTTGTTTTGGCCCCTTTTTCATCTCGACTGGGTTAGCTTTTATATTTCCCATGTCCGTATATTTTTTTCTCCTTTCCTACTCCCTTAGCGAGAGAGCATCTTGATTTTGTCCAATGGGCAGAATACAGCAGCCTCACTTTTTGAGGGTTGGACGGGCCCTACTAACATCAGTTATGTTTAGTTTGCCTTGTGTTAATATTTTAATTTGTTATTGGGTTCATGTCCCTCGCCTCTCATTTTTATTCATCTATAAATTTTTAAGTACAAATTTTATATCATTAGATTTTTATGGCATGGGGCGCGTTTTGTAGGACCCCCTTGAGCGGATGTGGTATTATGGTGTATGGAGGATTGATCGGTGACGGACGAGTTCTTATAGTGAAAGTGGAAATTGTAATGTATGAATGGGTCGTGAATTAGATTAGCGAGGTATAAGATAGATAGTGATGACCAGCCTCACCCCCACCCCATTTTGGCCGTGTGTCGCAATTGTATTTTAAATACAATAAATAACAAGTTGAGTAACCCTGGTGTAAAGAGTGGGACGCATCTGAACATTTGTCAGTCAAATAGGGATAGAGTAGCTTGCAACTTTGCGTCTGTGGGAAAAGAGGATGTAGATTGGAAAGTAAGTCATCCTCCTCTAGAAGACCACGATATTGAACCCTATCAAGGTCGGAAAGTTGAACATTGGGCAACTCCAGATGATACATTGCAGCAATACACTATCTTTGATCTAATCTAACTCTTTTTGGTTACTTGTTTATATCAATCTCATAACAAGGTGCTGTAACGCTATTAGATAGTGTTCCAGTTGCACCCTTCACCATCCCCACCATCCGATTATGCTTCCTCCCTAGTATTTGTCGATTACAGAACGAGAGCCAGGAACGGCTTGCACATTTGAACACCTCCAAATCGAAACTGCTATAATTTAATCACGACGGAGAACATGTTCTACCTTCCATCAGCATGGCTGATGCTAACCCCCAGGAGAGCAACTCACTACACCTTTTTGGAATCACGTTTCCTACTGACATGAAGAAGAGCGATTATATGGCATAAATTTCTATGTCTACTGCCAGGAAAGTTGGTTCACTTCGTCAGAGCAGACGATTTTCCTCGTCAGAATCCATCTTGCACTTTTATAAATCTACCATTTGTCCGTACATTGAATATTAAAAGAAAAGGAAAAGAAAAGGGTTCTACGATGCATATAATATTTTATTTTCATTTTTAGTAGGACATTCTAAACGCAAAAGTTACAATCCACATGCCAGAGGCCATTTTTTTTTACGTTTCCCAGCGTTAAACTGGAACTCATTTCAGTTGACTGACTTTTTTGCAGCTGTTGTGGTAGGATTTATCTCCCCGAATCGTCGTCCACGTTAACCAGAATAAAGCGAATAACAAGATGGTAGAAAAATGGTAATTAAAATTTAAAAAAAAATAGTTAATAAAAAATATGTCGAAGATTTTCAGACTCGTTCAACGGGCATTTTTCCCTTTTTTTCTTTTGTCAAAATCGGATAAAATTTGCCAGTCCACAGAGACATGCAAATACTCAGCTTCTTCGTCCTTTCTCAGCGCAGTTATCAGGTTGAATAATTTATTTAAGCAATGTTCTCGCTGACATGCGGAAATATTGCTTTATTATAGTCTTGTCTCCGTCCGGAAATAACTCTCCACGCGACAGACACGGAGACTTGACCCGCTTTACCCACAAAGCTTAATCGCTCGTTGAAATAGTTATTAAATTGTCGTCTGCGGTAAGGAGAGGCGGTCATTTCGCGCGCTAAACAATATTATCAAGTTGAAAGGTCATGTCTATTTTACCGGCTTCCGGTGGAAGATTAATGGCGGACTTCCGGTTGTGGTGTTTCGTGTGCGAAGAGTTAGCTTGTGTATAAAAAGAAAGAAAGAAAATGGAAATAAGAGTGTGTATTATATTAAGGGAAATTATGGCGCGTGAAAAGAGGTGGGGAATATAGCAAAATGAGAAAGAAAGAGAAAAATATAGGGAAAGAGAAGGAATACTAAAAAGGAAAATAAAGAAAGAAGAGAACAAAAGGGAAAAAAAAAGAATAAAAAAGAAAGGAAACAGTAAAACACGATCAAAATTGAGCAAAGAGGAAGAAAGAATGAAAATGAAAAGAAAGAAAAGAAAGAAAAAAAAGAAACAAAATGAAAGAAAGACTAGAATTAAATAATGAAGGATTGAAAAAAGATGGAAGAGAGATTAACCTTTTAATCGGGAAGGAAGAAAAGAAAAGTTAAAAAGAACACCCTGACATTACAATCAACAAAATTGCGATAATGGCTCAAATGAAAGCGAAGATAACTCCTTGAAAAATTCTGGCGTTCGATTTTTTTCAAAGCGAGTTTGGACATTTTTTATTTCAATAATTTTAATTTTATCATTACTCAAAAAAGAAGGTATAAGGTGACGCAGAAGTCACCTAGGGATTTAAAAATCTAGAAATTTCAACTTTTTTTTTCATTATTTAAAAATAATTTTATACGAAATGAAAATTCAAACATTAGAAAATATATTTCCATTTAATTATGAAAAAAATGTACAACGTAAATATCCTTCATTTTTTGATTTCACACAGACACTTTCTTTCACCAGCCTTCTCTGTAACGGTGGTTAAAAGCACCAGCTGCAGCCCTGAAATTTCTGCACAGATGTTATCTGGCTTACGGCCACATTACGTTGAAACACCGGTTCCTGTACGAACTTAAGCAAAGTCGATCCTGGTCAGTACCTAAATCAGTGACCGCTTGGGAATATTAAGTGATGTAAGCTTGGATATGTTGGTGGTATAATGGCACGGAAGTTTTATTCGGAAAGCCGATTTCCAATTCACTTAACGCGCAAATACCATTGGGAATGGTATTAATCCGTTTCTCCCCTCAGCTATGGGTTAATTAGTAAGAATGATATCACTAAATGCTTATTAGCTCCCCAACAATATTCTTACAATCTATATTTTCTGGTTAAATCCAAAATAAAATTCCATGATTTTAGATCTTTGTTCAGTTGTGAATTTTTTCATGGGTGATATCCGTGTGTTAATGTAAGTTCTGAAATAAAAACCATAAATAAAGATATAGCATGTAATAACATTTTAAATTCCGAGGTGAATTTTGTGGCACTTTGTATAAGTGGCTATGAGATACATCGATTAACCAACAAAACGAATTCGTGTCAATAGATGGCAGAACATATATATATATATATATATATATATATATATATATATATATATATATATATATATATATATATATATATATGAAGAAATATAGTCTTAAAGTGTGCTATATTTATGGGATAAAGTGCTCAATATCAGAGATAGAGCGTGTGTAAATATAAAAGTGAACATAGAAGTCAACACTTAGAGGCGACAGTCTATATCATGCTAGATGCAATCGCCGGACTACGATTGCATCTAGCATGAAACAGACTGTCGCCTCTAAGTGTTGACATATATATATATATATATATATATATATATATATATATATATATATATATATATATATATATATAAATATATATCATTGAATATATAAATATATATCATTGAATACGACAGACAAGTTGCTTTTATTTAGTTTTTTAATACAATTTCTCATGCGATCTAATAATGTTTTTCTTTTCAGATGATAAATTATATAAAAACTGTCCGAATGTTCTTTTTATCCGAGCACTTTCGGCTATACATGTAGCCATTTTCAAGGATTAAATATTTTAACTGTTAAATAAGAAATATCTTGACCGTGTTTTGAAAGATGAAAAATGAAAACATTAGATAAATACATACATGCAACAAAGTATTTCTAGTTTTTCTTAATTTACTCGATCGTTTTTCTTTCTTTCGGCTAATCAGGGCGATTTGGAGTGATTTTTTTTTCAACCAACGCGAATGTTTTTAGTCATTTCTTTTTTGTACTGACATTTTTTCCTGATTCCCGTTTGTTTAAATATATTTTTATTTGCAAATTGTACTATCTGCGTTTTTTGCACACCAGTCGAGTATAGGTATTAAAATAATATATTTTATACACACACACACACACACACACACACACACACACACACACACACACACACACACACACACATATATATATATGCACATATATATAATATACAGATATATATGTATATTTTTAAAGACATTTTTATGTTTATACATTCGTTTTATAGATACAAATATTTAAGTAAATGCTCTGTTTTTATAATAATCAGTATTAAACAACATTTACCGGCCTGAATGTCCGAGAAATTTTCATAGAAAATTTTCGTCCTCCGACAGGAATCGAACCTGTATCCTATGCGGAACCGTCATATAGCCTGACGTGCCTTAACCGTTTCGGCCACAGATGAGCGTTCGGTTAGCAAGGTTGATTTTACAGGTTCGATTCCTGTCGGAGGAAGAACATTTTGTATGAAAATTTTTCGAACCTTCAGGCCGGTAAATGTTGTTTAATACTGTTTATTATAAAAACAGAGCATTTGCTTAAATATTTGTATCTATAAAAAGAATGAATAAACATAAAAATGTCTTAAAAATAACTGTCTGACTTTGTCTATTTCGTAATGTGTGTGTGTGTGTATATACATATATATATATATATATATATATATATATATATATATATATAGGTAACTATACTCGTCTCGAAAAACTTTCGGTTTCTTGATTTGCCAATAATCAAATCAATATCGAAGGAAAAAAGGTTTTAAAAAAAGAAAGAGCCAGGAACATGAACGTCTGTCGAAATTAATCGTTCAGCTTACAGGTTCAAAGCTCAAAGAAAAAAACCTCGACGCGAGTAAACTTTCCCTGACGATCCACCTTGGTAGGTTTGTCTGGCTCTCTAGGTTTGACTATATATATATATATATATATATATATATATATATATATATATATATATAGTGTAACCCGGATATGAGAGACCCTGATATAAGAGAAACACGGATATAAGAGAGATTTTCTCTGGTCCCAAATTAAAGCCATACTTACCTAAACAAAATAGACCAAACCCGGATATAAGAGACTTCTTCTCCGGTCCTGACAACTTTCCTATATCCAGGTTACACTGTATATATATATATATATATATATATATATATATATATGTATATATATATATATTATTAAAGCATGTGTTGCAGATTAGACCCAAATATAAAAAAAACTTACAAGAAAAAACAGAAAATAAAAATTATTAATTTTCCGTAGTGTTCCTTAAGGATGACATGCTGCCGAAATATATATATATATATATATATATATATATATATATATATATATATATATAAATAATATTAGTTCGGTATATCCGCTGTCTGAGACATTAAATGCGTCTCTTGGAAAACACCTCGTCTGTGAATTCGTTCTTATTTCTTTGTCTATTAATTTTTTTTGTTGTTGCTCAATATTGTAATTAGAGAGATGAAATTTGATACCTTTACCAACTTTTCAGGATATTAGAGGATATTTCTCTCCAGAAAATCTTCAAATCTACGGAAATGGCAGCACAAGAACACTAGAAACTTCATTTTTTTCTTCTGGAAGTAAAAACAGTTAAGAAACATCTCTTAATTTTTCCCCCACCCCCAAAAAAAAATTATTCGTAGAACGAAGCCAGAAAATTTACTGATCATCGATCATAAGAAGCAACTACTTTTTTTTAGCCACCAAACACTTCAACGCATTTAGAGGCATTTAAAAAACATTCTTTGACTAAAACCGACGCTGTCATTAGACCACATTTCCAGAGTACCTTGTTGAGGAGAGATCTCATAAAAAACAACGACTTGGGAGACAGGCACGCTAACCAACGTTCTACACTCGATTTTCGTCCTCTCTCGTGTCAAACGAATACCTCAGAAAATTATGAAAAGTGGCTATAGGTCCAAAGAGCTCACGAACAGATCCAATCTATATTTCTTTTCAGTATTACGTACGACCCAAATCCAAACCCTTTTCACCAATCTTCTCAAACTGCACCCACAACCTTCCCCCACCTCCACGCCTCTAGCGTCGACTCAACAACTTGTTCAATTTTCTGATGAAATCATAAAAACAGATTGATTCGCCGTGCGTGTTTCTTTACCGACGTAAACTTCCAAATTGATTGTGTGCATCCGGGTCTTATTTCAGTGTGTGTGTGTGTGTGTGTGTGCGGTGTGCACCACGTCTTGTGTATCTTTACACGCATGCGTCGTCAGTAGTTGTATTCGTGCTTATTTGCGTCTGCAACGGTACCAGATTGCTGGTTCACACGCTCGCTGCCAGGGGGCGCTGGGGTAGAGAGCGAAAGGGATATATAGATAGACAAAGTAAGATAGGGGGAGGGAGAGAGAGAAAGAGAAAGAGAGATAGACAGACAGACTGATAGATAGATAGATAGATAGATAGATAGATAGATAGATAGATAGACAGATACTGACAGACAGAGATAGAAAGATATAGTCATGGATACATTCCGAGCTGTAGCGAAAACGCCCGACTGGTTCCGGAACAATTCTGGAAAAAGAAAGAATAACACCCACCACCGCTAGAAAAAGGGTAAAACGAAAATGAGAAAAGTAGCAAAATAAAGAAGAAGAAAAAGAAAAAGAAAAGAAGAAAAAGAAAAAGAAAAGAAAAAGAAGAAAAGAAGAAAAAGAAGAGAGGGAGAGGATGTCTTAAAAGAAAAACAAAATGAGAAAGTAATACATTACTTATATTAATAGTCACTAAACGTTAAATAATTCGGTATTAAATAAAGGCAAATGGGAAATAGAAAGGTTGCGTTGCGCCAATTTTCTGAATAAGAAAAGCCCGCAATTATTTAATTTATTTTAAATTATTTATTAGAATATGAGTAGATAACATGAAAGGGATTTAAAAAGAAAGGGAGAGTAAGAAAAAGGACGTAGTAAGATATGAGAGTAGGAGAAAGAGTATTATTAGTAGTAGTAGTGAAAGAAGAAAAAGGAAAAAGCTGGAGAAAAAAAGGAAGGGGACTATTAGGGGAAGGGGAAGGGAAAGAGCGGAGTAGGAAAAGAAAGAAAGAAAAAAGAAAGAAAGATGAGACAAAAGAAAGTGCGGGAGAAGAAAAGCGCGAAAAAGAAAAGGAAAACAAAGACAAAGAAATGTTTCCAAAAAAGATACAAAAAATAAGAAAGAAAAGAATTGTAAGAATGAATGACAAAATGTTGGAAGAAAAAGTTTGAGAACAAAAAGGAAGGAAAATTCTTACAATCTAAAATATTTTCTGGCTTTAAGTAACCTACAAAGGTTTGATTGCGCCTTGAAAACAGATCCTTGAACCTTTTGCTAATAAATCCACTCACGTTCTTGAATTCTGATTTTTCAGTTTCTCCTCCACCCATAAATTGCAATTTCTTCCTTTGGTTTTCTACATCCTTTCTTTCTGTTAATACTAATACTACCCCCGCAAAACTATTTAAATATATATATATATATATATATATATATATATATATATATATATATATATATATATATATATATATATATATATATATATATATACCGGCTGTGAGAGAAAAATTGTCCAAATCGAGTATAACAGCAATTGTTAGATTTTTTTTGGAAGCGTTGTATCTTAGAAATGATTAAAGAAATCTTACTGGAATTCTCCGAGATTTTTATCATACCATTGGACTCTACGTTGAACAATAGGAATGTATTTAGCTCTAAGTGGAAATGATGATCCCTCTTGCTGTTGTGACCTCCTGATCCAGTTTTCCTTTCTACTGTTCCCTCTTTAATTTCTTTTTTACCGTTCTCTTAATGGTTTTTGAATAGACTTTGAAGATGGAAGACAGTGTATGAATGTTCGGACCATTACTGAAGGTCTGAATGATTTTTTCTCACACCGTTGGGAAGATATAAGGCGGGTGGCATAAAAAGATTTTAACTTGTTCTCTTTCTAGCTGAATAACTCAAAAAAGGGGTTTTCAGTGATTCTTGCGACAAATGATATCAAGATGGCTGAACGTCTTATCTGAAAATATGTAAAAAAGAAACTCATTTAGTTTTGAGGCTTTTCAGATATTAAACATTTTGTGAGATGCTGTTACACAATTTGGAAAATTTTGCTGTTACATCCAGTATATATATGTATGTCTCGTTAAATATATTTTGTATGTTTTTTTATCTATTAAATTTGTATAACGACCTCATAATTTTTATTTTATGACTAGAGTATGTAGAAACTGTATATCGAGGCTATAGTCCCGAGCGCATTCGGCTAATACAATAGCCATTTTCAAAATTGTTGGGGGATATTACTATTCGTTGTTAGTACATTTTTTGTTTCCTGTACTATATTGTATGAGAATAATAATAATTTAATTTACGTTTCCAAATCGAATGTTGAATTATGGCTGTTCTCCATCAAGTCGTATGACTTCAAACAGATAGCACCTTCGGCAGCATATCTTAAGCACTAAGCAAACGCAGACGAGATTAGTCGATATTAGAGTTTATCAAAAGAATTTTCGTTTTTTTTCCAGACCTTTTTACTATGCGTCTAAAGACTGTCTTGACAATTATTAATATGTATTTTGACTTCTGTTGTATACACATTTCCTTTCGGGTCGCAACCAGAGATCTAAGGTCAGAAATGGCTTCATAACATTTTCCCCTGATCATTTTTGTAAAAAAAAACACATACATTTTACATAAAAGTTCTTTGTAATGTGTGAACTGTACTTGTGAGTACAATTTGCATTTCTTTGAGACATGCTCTACCTTCGATGATTCCATTGGATCCCTTTCCAATCAATCCGAGTGCTACAACTACAAATGGAATTATTGATATATTCATGTGCTATATTTTTAAGATTTTCACTTAAAGTTCCTTGTTTTTTGTATAGTTTTTTTGAAGATCTTCAAAGATACATTTTAAACTGCGGGGACTAACATGTAGACTATTTGCTGAGTCAAACAACGCAGACTTCCGAGGCGATGGGATACTAAGCTTTATTCTTTTTTTCTCAGTGTAAGTCATTATTTTCGGTGGTATAGATTCTTGTTTTTTGATAGTTTTTTTTAAGATCTTCAAAGATACATTTCAAACTGCGGGGACTGCCATGTCAATAAGAAAGTACATTCTGTACTCATGGTCTTTGATCACGATGTTTGGACGATTAATTTTGATTGTTCTGTCTGTAAGTATTGTAAAATCCCATACAATTGTTACAGGTCCTATCTCTGTAACCGGGTGTGGGTGATGTTCATACCGATTTATTGCGGTTTCCTTCCCGTAAGAGTTGTATATTTTCCAGTGCAGATATTGGCCCATTCTCTCCTGGCGAAATTTTATATTCGGTTGGTGCCAATACTGTGCAACCTGATACAATTGTTTCTGGATATTTATCACAGAATCTGCATTTCGGGATAACAGAATTTTTCAGTATGTTTGCTTGGTTATTGGTATTTGCAAACATTGGTCCGGTGCAGTAAGAATAAAATATTCGGTTTCAGCTTTAAAGCCTGTACTACGTAATCAATGATGGACACGGGGTTTATCTACATCACCTTGTTTGGTACACAGCGTATTGAAGAAGAAGAGGCTTATCTTGCTATCGTTTTTGCATTTGGTAATAATAATAATAATAATAATAATAATAATAATAATAATAATAATAATAATAATAATAAATCAACAATTCCTGTTGTAGTTGGAGCCCTTGGACTGGTTGGAAAAGATTCCAGTAGGCTGATTGAAGGGATCCCTGGAAGTCCATGCCTCAAAGAGATAAAAAAAATTGTTCTGACAAGTACAGCCCACACTTTACGAAGGGCTTTATCTATGTAATTATTTTTTTATTTTATTTTATTTTACTTTTTTTGCAGTGGAAGGTGTCATGATGCCATTTCTAACCTTAGGTGCCTGGGCGGGACCCGGAAAGAAAGGTGTAAACGCCAGATATCAAAGGAAATAAAAATAATAATAATAATAATTATAATAATATTATTTATTATTATTTCTTTCGAACGATTGTTCATTTTCAACTGGAGATCTTGAACTATGTTTGTTCTCCATCAAAGTATACATTCTCAGACGGTAGTCCTGGGTATGACGATAAACTACATCGGGAAGTAAAGCCTCTGATCGGGACATTCTAGCTTTATGAGGAGCGTGGAACCATTTCTTCAGTGATATTGTACCCAGGGTCACCTTGATCCGGGGTGGCAGCGCCTGTTAGAATCCCAGCTATGGGTAAATAGGGAACCCTCAAACAAAAACAAAACACTGTGAAAGTATAAAAATACATTTTAATGCTGAAGATGCCAGCAATACATTTTTATATAAAAAGATTACCAGCTATAAATATTTATAGTAAAATTGGCAACAATACATTATTAAAGCAAAATGGCAAAGGTACTTTTTATGTGTAGTTCTGGCCCTAAAATCGTGTTAAAAATATTTAGAGTTCGGTATTAAATAACCCATAGAGGTGTTGATATTCCACTCAGCAAAATCAACTAATTAACATGAAAGAACTCTTTCATAACATTAATCTATATAATATCCGACATTTTCAAAGAAGTCAAACTGTATTCCAAAATATAACTTCAAGTAAATTACAATATATAACGCACATATCTCCGCCTTTAGTAATTCCGTCCACACAAACATGTATATGCACAGAATCTGAGTATCATCTACCATGTATTCAGTTGTGAAAGCAGAATAACATAACATATTTTATTACATCAAATCCCCCAAGAAAATTAAATTTTGGCATTAAATGACCCATAAGGAGATGATTTAAAAAAAAATCAAATCAACTCTCAGATGGAAACCACCTTTCGTAGAATATCTGCTGAGCCAAACAACGTAGACTTCCGAATCGATGGGATGTTAGGCTTTATTCTCTTTTTATCAGTGTAAGTGATTATTTTTTTTTAACACCTCGATTGTAACTGGCACGATAGTGTCTTGAATGTCCCAGATCCTATGTCTTTCAATCTAGAGGGCGTTATATTTTTTAGCTTGTCAATTTCTTTCACGTTAATATTATGCTCACCAAGTATTGCTACATCGGTGAGAAGCCATTTTGTTTTCTGTCAACGACGGTGTTATCTGGTTTGGTGGCCTTAAGCATGTGGTGTGTTTGGATCTTGACATCACACAAGATCTTGGCTTGAACATTTTCAATCATCTTCTCAGGCTTGCGGCGGTACCATTTCTCGTCGACTTCAAGTCTACACTTCCTACATAAGCACCAATTCAGATGAGAGGACACTTTATCAAGGTAGCGTTTGTATTCCTTCTGTGCAAGCATTTCCAAAGGTGCTAATGATATAGGTATCAGTTTTCAACTCCTTGCAACACAGCCTACACTTGTCCGAATCCATTTATTATTATTAATATTATTATTATTTATTTCCCTCGATGTCTGGTGTGTACTCATTTCTTTCCGGGTCCCGACCAGAGACCTAAGGTCAGAAATGGCATCATGGCATTTTCCACTGAGTAATTAAAAGAGAAAAATCACACATATTATTTTACATAGATAAAGCCCTTTGTAAGGTGTGGGCTGTATTCGTGAGAACATTTTTTTTGTATTTCTTTAAGGCATGAGCTACGAGGGATCCCTTCAGTGAATATATTAAAATCTTTTCCAAACAACTCGAGGGCTCCAATCACAATTAGAATTGTTGATCTCCTCATGAGCCATATTTTCGAGATTTCCATTTCAAGGTACTTGTATCTTGATAGTTTTTTTTAAAGATCTTCATATATACATTGCAGTCTGTGGGGACTACTGTGCCAATAAGGAGGCATATTTTATCTCTACGGTCTCTAATCACGATGTCTACCGCAGAAAGAAATGGCAACCTACTGTGGGAAAAAATCTGCCTCGTCAGTCATCTATCGAAATATATATGATTGCCTAAGCGTGTATCACACATGGCGCATAACTGATTGACCGAATCACGATGTCAGGGCGATTAGTTTTGATTGTTCTCTCTGTATGTATTGTAAAGTCCCATAAAATTGTTACAGGTCCTATCTCCGTAACCGGGTCTAGGTGGGGTTTATACCAATTTCTTGCAGTTTCCTTTCCGTAAATATTGCAGATATTCCAGTGCAGATATTGGCCCTGTCGGTCGTGCCGTGTTTTATATTCAGTGGGTACCAATAACGCGCAACCTGATACAAGATGATCAATTGTTTCTGGATATTTATCACAGAATTTGTGAATTTTGGACTAACACAATTTTTCAGTATGTGTGCTTGATAATTTTTAATTATTATTATTATTACTACTAAATTTCTTTCTACCGCATGTTTTTTTTTTCTTTTTCAACCATAGATCTTGCCTTATGGGTATTCTTCATCAAGTCGCGTGACTTCAAATAGACAAGGACATTTCGTGGAATATTTGCAGTGTCAAGCAACGCGGACTTCTGAAGCGATGGGATGCGAGGCTTTATACCGTTTTTTCTCGATATACGACCCTAAGTTCGGTGGTATAGACCCCAACACCTCAATGATAACAGGGATAATCGGCGTGACACTGAGTGCTAAGTTTATTTTAATACCCTCTGAGGTGGGTCACATGCTACATAAGGCCTAAGAGTCGCTCAAGTAGAGGTTTACTCTCATGACATCTATTTCGTGAAAAAAAAAGGCAAGTGACACAGACGACTGAAGTGATGGTATACTATGCCTTATTCTGATTTTCTTGATGTAAGACTTTAAGTTCGGTGGTATACACTTCAACACCCCAATGAGAACTGGGACAATAAAGGTGTGAAAATTTTCACAATGTTTTGAAGAGTTACAATTAGACCTGATTATGGGTGGTAGGTTCGGTCACTAGCCTTCACCATACGACCAGGACGATTTCTATGGGCCAAAATTAACAGTAGAAAAATGAGTGATGTCTTTAAAGCATAAAATTTACAAATTTAAATAAGACACCTCTGAGTAGAGTAGTGATTTTCCAAGCGTAGCTTAGATTTGGCATAAGGCCTAAAGTAAGGGGCACCCAGTGAGAATCGGACTCACTACTCAGTCGTAATTGTTCTAGCGAGACAAGCTTGCTAACCATTACAACGCCTCGGTGTGCCCCAATTATTTTCTAAGCGTTGCTTAGATGTGGCACAAAGCCTAAAGTATGGGACGCCTAGTGAGGATCGAACTCACTTTTCAGTCGTAACTGATCTAGCTTGCTAACCATTACACCACGACAAGGTGCCCACCTCTGAGTAAAGTATATAATAAGTAAAGTCACGAAGGTATACAATTGAAAAAAAATAGTGTCAAATACCTGTAAAAACATCCTGGTTCATCATTTGGAGTTAAGAGAATAGTTTAAGGCGATGGTCCCAGAAAATCTACGATTTTCAATATGCCTAAGGTGAAACTTCTGGAGCGCATAATGAAGAAGGAGGGCTTGGAAAACCTGATACTCACAGGACAGATTGAGGGCTAGGAGGACAGAGAAAAACAGCGCATGACATACTTAGTGAGCTTGCGTAAATGGGTAAAGGAACAGGGTTTTGGAAAAATAACAAAAAGACAAAATTGATTAAGAGCTACAAAGGACAGGAAATTGTGGAGAGCCATGATCGCCTACGTCGTCTTAAGGGGACACGGGACATAAAGAAGAAGAACGCGTGACCTGCCAAAACATATACCGTTTTGTAAGGGCCATTTATTTTCCTTTTATTCTTTTCCTGTTTCCTCGAATTTTTTTTGACTGTATTTCCTATGCGACCTGGACGATTTTTGGTGGGGGTGGGAAAAAATTAGGAATATCAGTTGTCGCTTATGATGCATAAAAATAAGAAAACTGAAGGAGAATGAAATGCTATGTCTGCTGATAGGAAAGTTGGTTCACTGCACTGGTTATCAGTGGTTAACTGGGGCAAGGAATGGCTTGTAACTTTTAACGCCTCCAAAATGAAACTGATATAAGTTAATCACTATGGAGAACATTTTCTGCATGGCTGGCGCTATCCTACAGCAGAGCAACTCATTTCACCCTCTTGGGATCACGTTTCCTACTGACATGAAGTAGAGTGCTTATATTGAATGAATTGTTACATCTACTGCTAGGAAAGTGGGTTCACTGTGCCGTGCCAGAAATTTGTTCTCAGATTTCATTCACATTTATCAATTTACCATTTGTCTGTGCACTGGATATTGCTGCCATATTTGGTCTGCTGTCCCTACTGTATATCTTGAGACCCTTAACAAAATTCGAAAAAGGGTTTGTAATGTTATTGATCCTGACCTGGCATCTCGACTTCAGTCACTTCCTTACCAACGAGACGTGGCTTTCCTCTGCCTTTTCTACAAATATTTTTTCGTCCTGGTTATAACGATAAACGACATCCGGCAGCAAGTCTTCTGATCAAGAGGTTTTGAGGAGCATGGAACCACCTCTTAATTGCTGGTGTTCCCAAGTCCACACTGACTCGGAGTGGTAGCACCTGTTAGGGTCCCAGCTATGGGCAAATAGTTAATAACCAAACTGGGGTCAAAACGCTATGAAAGTGTAAAAATAGGTTCCAATACCAGCACTACATTTTTTGAAAAAAATATCACCAACAATAAAAATCTTATCGGCATTAAATAACCAATTAAAGTTGATATGCCGTAAAAGAAACCAAACCAAATATGTTTTATGGCAACTGTTCTGGTAACATCTTTCCCTGGTGCCCCGACTGCATGAATTTAATTTAAGTCTGACAAGTAGGTTTCACTGTTTCACTGTTGAACTAGCTTGATGCAACCGTCAGTTCTGTTCGAACATTTTTTCTCGCACTTCCCACGTGTGGAACTCCCATCCGACTTCTTCAAAAAATTAAATGCAACGGCAATTGCCATCTTCTGTCCTCGTGAAACCTGTTCTTTTATTGTCCTTTCCAAAGTCATCCCCATTAAAGTCTTCTTATCAACGTTCACACTCTGTAACTCTTGCGTTTTAAAGGCCTTCTCGCCTTGCTTGGTGTGAAATGATTAAAAAAATATTTAGCGATACACTATATATATATATATATATATATATATATATATATATATATATATATAATGAAGAGGTTATAATGGTTCCAACGAGAGAAAAGTGTGTATATTAAAAAGAAGAGAGGTACCGCAAACCTTTTTGGTTGTAATGTGGATTTAAAAAAAAAATATTATTCTTTATTTTTCATAATTTCACAACACGAGTTTCTGGTCTCGCGACCGTCTTCAGGTAAAGGGTGGAGATTTCCACATATTATTAAAAATATTTAATTTTTTTCCTTTATGTTTTTCAATGTTAAATATTCTCGATATGAGACATTCTCTGTTTTTGTGTTAGTAATCCGAATGTCTTTAAAGACATTCGGATTTTTAAAAATCCACATTACAACCCAAAAAGTTTGCGGTACCTCTCTTCTTTTAATTAAATATATATATATATATATATATATATATATATATATATATATATATATATATATATATATATATATATATGTGTATATAAATAAAAAGGAAAGAACAGTAAGATATAAAATCCGGTGTTCTTATAGATATTTTTATTTTAACACAATAGTGCTCTATGTAAATTTAAATTTACAGAGCATTAATATTATAAATTAATAGATTTAAAATATGGTTTTACCGCTACACAGTGATAACCATGTTTCAGAAATGGAAGCTAAAGCCCCTGAATTTAATTTTGTTATTAAACCAAAGACATTAGTTCCATTTCCTCATCAAGCGAATTTTGGAGTAACTTACTTTTTAAAATTTACGGTTGTTAACGGCACAGGAAAGATTCATAGTTTGAGGGTTTCCAAGGTTACCGATAAATCCATTCATCTAGACAAGGGGTGGTAGAGGGTTCAATTTTTAATTTTAAAAATTAAAAATTGAACCCTCTACCTGTGTAGCGGTAAAACCATATTTTAAATCTATTAATTTATAATATATATATATATATATATATATATATATATATATATATATATATATATATGTATGTATGTGTGTGTGTGTGTGTGTGTGTGAATAAAATTGAGTCCCAACTGCTCACAGAATTAGGAATGTGGTAAAAAAAAGTGGGTTAATATCAGTTGTCGCTTCCTCTTTATGTACCGTGTCTCTTCAAGGCGTTGGCAATCATGGCTCTCCACAATTTCCTGTCCTTTGTAGTTCTTAATAATTTTTGTCATTTCTTTATTTCTCCTAAACCCTGTTCTGTCATCCATTTACTTAAGGCCATCAAGTATGTTTCCTGTTTTCCTGTTTTCCTGTGTTCCTCTTGCCTGTCCTGTGACTATCAGATTTTCCAAACCCTCCTAACTTAACTTAACTTTACAGAAATTTTCTGTAAAAACTCGTTGTCGCTTACGATGCTTAAAAACGCATATTGTAAATAAATAATTACAATAGTACAGTTATCGACATGTATTTTAATATCGAATACCGCGTATACTTGTGTATAAGACGACTTCATGTATTAGGCGACCCTTGATTTTTTTGTCATGAATGTTAACTTCTCCAGAAAAGAATTACCGCTGTACACTGCAACCGGTCATCGAAAATGTGTGATTTTTAACCGTTTTTTTTTTTACTTGTATTATTTCCATTATTCGGACTGTTATCCTCATCTTCTTTACCATATTCACAACGTTTCGCCCGTTGTACGCTCCGGCCTTCTTCAGGTGATTGGGATTCGAGCCGAACCCTTTCTTTCGTCCACCGGAGTAGAATGTTCTAGTTCCGGATGTCTCGGTTATTTCCCTTTAACCGAACATCGGCAGTCGATGACTTTTAAAAACGTAATTTTACAATTTTTAGATTCATTACTTTTGTAGCGATTAGGTTTTTTTTCTTGTTTTTATAGTCCAAGATATGCTATCGCGGTTTTTTTTATCAGACGTGAAGCTATAGGAGAAACCAACAAATAGCACTAAAAATATATACATTTAGAAGAACTAGGACCATCAAAAGATAACATTGTACAGCATTTTTAAAAGCCATGTCCCTAAAGAATGGAGGCGATCATGATCCTCCTTTTCTTTATTACCTTATTTTTTTAAAGAAAGACAATAGAGTGGTTTCCCGTTGCCTTCTCCACGGTTTAGAATTCGGAGTTTTTCTCCCTTTAGGTTGGGTTTTCACTCAAGGCTAGAAAGCTAAATCTACCCTACTATTTAACGCAATGATGGGGATGGTAGGTTCATGCCTTTCTCAAGGATATCTGTATAAAAGTGAATGCAGCCAGCTAGGCTAGAATTTGAAATCGGCTCGAGTATATTTTGATGCATCTCAAGAGAAGGGAAATGTGGCACCGAAATCCGAACGTATATTAGAATAGCAAAATGTGGCACCGAAATCCGAACGTATATTAGAATAGCAAAATGTGGCACCGAAATCCGAACGTATATTGGAATAGCAAAATGTGGCACCGAAATCCGAACTATATATTGGAATAGCAAAATGTGGCACCGAAATCCGAACTATATATTGGAATAGCAAAATGTGGCACCGAAATCCGAACGTATACTTGAATAGCAAAATGTGGTACCGAAATCCGAACTTATATTGGAATAGCAAAATGTGGCACGAAATCCGAACGTATATTGGAATAGCAAAATGTGGCACCGAAATCCGAACGTATATTGGAATAGCAAAATGTGGTACCGAAATCCGAACTATATATTGGAATAGCAAAATGTGGCACCGAAATCCGAACGTATATTGGAATAGCAAAATGTGGTACCGAAATCCGAACGTATACTGGAATAGCAAAATGTGGTACCGAAATCCGAACGTATACTGGAATAGCAAAATGTGGCACCGAAATCCGAACGTATATTGGAATAGCAAAATGTGGCACCGAAATCCGAACTATATATTGGAATAGCAAAATGTGGCACCGAAATCCGAACGTATATTGGAATAGCAAAATGTGGTACCGAAATCCGAACGTATACTGGAATAGCAAAATGTGGTACCGAAATCCGAACGTATATTGGAATAGGAAAAGATGCATTTCAAATGACAGGGAAAGTACAAAGAAACAGAAGATTCTCGCCCGAAACAAAGAAAAGGGTAATGAATTGTTATGCAATATCAATTCAGCTATATAGCAGTAATTTTTTACAGTAAGGTTCAGCTTTTACAAGGCGCGGGGACCACTCGAGATAGAGGGTTATTAGGCTACTTTTGTGTATAGGAGTTGAAGATAACGGTTAACCCAAACCTTGAACAGGTTAAGATTGCAGTGATCGGGGAAACATCCCATTGGGAGTCGGTTCCACAGGGCAGTAGTTCGCGGAAAGAAACTGTTCGAGTGGAACTTACTTCTCACCGATGGAATACAGAGGGAATGTGGGTGGTTTGTTATTATGTAGGTAGCATGGCGTGTTATTACCGTGAAGGTTTGACTTGGTGGGACCAGGAAATGTTGTTTGTCCGAGCACTTTCCGTGGAAGTAGGGCTAGTGTAGCGAGAGGCTTGCCACATCCCACCTGTGAGAGAGAGAGAGGTTGTAGGGTGGAGAATAATTCGTCACCCATAAGGAAACGCTTTTGGACTCAAGGCTGGAGAGTGAAGTCTTGAGAGCTCTCGCCCAGATATGACGACAGCACTTCATTTTTGACCTGAACGGACTCTTGTAAAGGTTGACGATAGCAGAAGGAGTCAGGTACTTACTGGAGTGGTACAGGGCGGCGACCATTTTACCTGCATTCTTAGCAATGGATCGTATGTACGAGTTTCACTTGAGGTCGGATGTGAATTTGAGCCCCAACAATGCTGCACAATCTCTTTACAGATTAAGAAGGCAACAGAAATGTAGTTCTACAGAAGGATGCTGTGAATACCATCGACGAAGAATGTTAGCAACGAAGAAATTTTAAGGCAAATGGGAATAAAAACGATACTGATAATCAGAATAATAATAATAATAAACAGCGGAAATTTCTTGGGTACATTATGAGGAAAGAGCCCTTGAAGAATTTGATAGCACAGGGCAGACAGTAAGAGGGATAAGGGGAGGCAGTCGGTCGGCTAACTGACGAGCTTGTGTAAATGGATGCGGGAGGGGCGAAGAGTGAGAGGCCTTGGTAAAGGAAACAAACGTTACTACAAGAAATAGGAGGTTGTGGAGAGTCACGATCGTTCACGTCTTGAAGAGATACGGCACATAGAAGAAAATGTTACTGTAGTAGAATGTTTGTCGTATCGGAAATGGATTTGATGGACAGTTTTGCTGATACAGTGACAGCAAACCTCTTTTAAGGGTTCTGATTATTATAATTTACCTTAGCTTTACACAAGGCACAAGAAGAAGAAACATCTCTTTGGGATTAAAAGCGATATGACGTGTAGGAAAAGTGGGCAAGCAGTTGATAATAGATGAATGGCACATGTGACATTGAATATGATGCTTATAATGATGTCGACAAAGAAAGAAATTCGTAGATCGCTTTTATAATAATAATAATAATGATGATAATAATAATAATAGTAATAATAATAATAATAGTGTTAAAATATGAGACAGTAGAAAAACAAGAGACCTAAGGTAAAACGAAAAAGAAAGGGAATTTAAAAGCTATACCTAAAGCTGGACGAATGAAACGGTAGAAAAGAAGAAGGAGGAGGAGGAGGGGGAGGAAAAGAAGAACAAAAAGAAATAGATTGTGTGAGAGGGAAAAGAAAGAAAAGACTAGCCGAAGAAGAGGAAGAAGAAGATGAGGAAGAAGAAGGAGAAGGAGGAAGAAAAGAAGAACAGGAAGAAAGAAAAGCGTTTAAAGAAAAAGGTGGAGAAACAAGAATGATAAACATCAAACGAAAAAAAAGAAAAGAAAGAAAGAAAGAGAAAAGTAGATGAAAATCAAAAATCAAATCAAAAATCAAATAGTGAATGAAAATTTAAAACAAACAAAAAAAAAAGGTGTAAAAAGAAACCAAAAGAAAAAAGAGGAAGAAAATAAAGAAAGGAAAAGGAAAACACCGGAAGATGAAAAAAAAAATACAGAAAGTAACGGAAGATTTTAAATTAGGGAAATACGAATAGAGAGGAAAACGAACAAAAAAGTAGACAACGAAGAAAAGGTCGGTAGCTGCATGAGAAGAAGAAGAAGAAGAAGAAGAAGAAGAAGAAGAAGAAGAAGAAGAAGAAGAAGAAGAAGAAGAAGAAGAAGAATGCAACAACGAAAAAAATGGAAGGAGAAAGAAAGATGACATTGAACTGGAAATGGAGAAGGGATATGCAGTGAGGGTGGTTGGGGTAGACGCAATATGACCGGAACTAAAATCAACCGAAAGAAAGCATGATGGGAAAATGATGTAATGGATGTTGTAGCAGTAACTTTGAAGGGTGTAAGGGTGGATTGAAATACAAGCAAGAAGATGGAAAAGACATTAAATAAGCCGAATAAATGGTTGTGGGGCATGTGGATTGCATTTACATTTGTAGCAGCACCGAAAGAAAAAAAAGGGCGACTCGAGAAAAATAAGAAAGAAGGAAAATGATTTTTCTGTTAATGAGGCAGTGGTTAATGTTCGTGGATAGGTGAAAAGCCAGAGTGGTACTCCTAGTCAAATTAAAAGATCGGTAAGACACAATTTTCTTACCCCCACTTTGATCTAGCATTGTGTCAGACTTGGCTAAATATCTAGAATAAAGAGAAATATGAAGAAGAAAGAATCAAACGGTAAAAGAAAGAGAAAGGTAGTGAAGAAGAAGAAGAAGAAGAAGAAGAAGAAGAAGAAGAAGAAGAAGAAGAAGAAGAAGAAGAAGAAGAAGAAGAAGAAGGGAAGGGAAGGGACGGGGTATGAAAAATGACAAAGAAAGAAAAAAACAAGAATAAAAGAAAAGCGAGACAAATGCTGAGAAAAAATATTGCAAAGATTGAATAAAAGAAAGAAAGAAAGAAATAAAGAAAGAAATAAAGAAAGAAAGAAAGAAAGAAAGAAAAAAAGAAAGAAAGAAAGAAAGAAATGCGATAAAACGCCAAAAACTGGAAAAGGAAAGAAAGGAAAATGACAGAAAAGAAAGAATAATAAAGAGAGAAGATAAAAAGAAGGAAAGAAAGAAAAAAAGAAAGAAAGGAAGCGGTAAAAAAAAAACAGGAAACATGAGGAAAGAATGAAAATAGTGGCACAATGGGAAAATAAAGCGAAAAGAAAGTAAGAAAAAGAAAGAAGAAAAAGAAAGAAAGTAAGAAAAAGAAAGAAGAAAAGAAATAAAGGAGAAAAAAGAAAGTAAGAAAAAGAAAGAAAGAAGAAAAAGGAAAGAAGAAAAAGGAAAGAAGAAAAAAGAAAGAAAAAGAAAGTAAGAAGAAAAAGTAAGAGAGAAGAAAAAAAAGGAAGAAATCGCCAAAAAAGGAAAAAAAGACAGAGAAGAAAAAACAAATACCAAGAAATAAATAAAGAAAAAAACAAAAAGCGACAAAAAAGAAAGAAAGTGAAACGCGACAAAAATAGCTAAGAAAGAAAAAATACAAAATAAATCGACAAAAAAGAAAATAAGAGAGAGAGCGAGAGAGAGAGAGAGAAGGGGGAGCGAGAGAGTGAGAAAGATATCAAGAAGAAAATAGAAAGCAAAAACAAGAAAATGAAACAAGGTATAAAGAAAAAGAAAGGGGTCAAAATAGAAAAAAAGACAAAAGAAAATAAAGAGAAATAGCAAAGAAAAAACAAGCCAAAAAGAAAACAAAAGAAAGAAAATGAGGGCAAGACAGAAAGAAAGAAAGAAAGAAAGAAAGAAAGAAAGAAGGCAAAATGAATGCTTACAAAAGGAATGATGAAAAGAGATTCCACGGTAAAATAAATAAAAGACGCTCCAACTGAAGAAGACGCGACGTGGTAGGTGATGGTTCAAGAGCCAACCAAAGCATATGGTCTCGGTCGTCTAGACTCCCACGCGCTGAAGCATCAGGATAGCGTGGCAAACCCCCCACCCACCACAACCCTGCAGACACGAAATAGTTTCTCAGACGATCGCTTTAATTGCTTAATCAACGGGGTTGGTTGTATCACACCCAAAATGAAATAATGAGGCACAGAAACAAGACTGACGGTAAAGGTGGCAGGGTGTTGATGACGCACTAATAAGACTTGAAGAGTCCATTTTGTTGGTAGCAGCGGACAATAGGGGAGAAAGGCATAATGACAGATATGGACATACTGAGAAAGAAAGACTTAAGACATACTTAAGAAAGAAAGAACTAGACAGAGGTAGATGTGAACACACTGGGATAGATAGATAGATAGATAGATAAAGATTATAGATAGATAAAGATTATAGATAGATAGGTAGATAGATAGATAAAGATTATAGATAGATAGATAGATAGATAAAGATTATAGATAAAGATTATAGATAGATAAAGATTATAGATAGATAGATAAAGATTATAGATAGATAGATAGATAGATAGATAAAGATTATAGATAGATAGATAGATAGATAGATAAAGATTATAGATAGATAGATAGATAAAGATTATAGATAGATAGATAGATAGATAAAGATTATAGATAGATAGATAGATAAAGATTATAGATAGATAGATAGATAGATAAAGATTATAGATAGATAGATAGATAGATAGATAGATAGATAATGATCAGAAATAGATAGAAAGTGATCAGACAGAGATAGATAGATAAGATTAGAGATAGATAGATAATGATTAGAGATAGATAGATAGATAGATAGATAGATAATGATCAGAAATAGATAGAAAGTGATCAAAAATAGATAGCTAGCTAGATAGATAATGATTATAGATAGATAGATAGATAGATAGATAGATAGATAATGATCAGAAATAGATAGAAAGTGATCAGACAGAGATAGATAGATAGATAATGATTAGAGATAGATAGATAATGATTAGAGATAGATAGAAAGATAGATAATGATCATAAATAGATAGTGGTCAGAGATAGATAGATAGATAGATAGATAGATAGATAGATAATAATTAGAGATAGATAGATAATGATCAGAAATACATAGAAAGTGATCTAAATAGACAGCTAGCTAGCTAGATAATGATTATAGCTAGCTAGCTAGCTAGATATTTGAAACAAAAGCGAGTGTGACAAGTGAAGTAATCTTAAAATTCTAATCAGATTAATTTATTCAGTTCACAATTTGCTTATTTCGTATTAATCTTACTCGATCGGTCCACATCTATCAATGGATCTCAGCCGATACATATTTGTTACTGTATATTTTATAACGGCCTTTTTACATCCATCTATCTATCTATCTATCTATCTATCTATCTATCTATCTATCTATCTATCTCTCTCTCTCTCTCTCTCTCTCTCTCTCTCTCTCTCTCTCTCTCTATATATATATATATATATATATATATATATATATATATATATATATATATATATATATCTTCTTAATCTGTTATATACATATGTTTTAATTCTGTTCATATCTATCTATAAGTATACGTAAAACACCTGGATAGGTTATTATTATACGTATAATGCATTCCTAGATAACATTACATTTTGTCTCTATTTACTTCGGCATTACTCAGGTCCTGTTTTATCTTGTAGACGTTGTAGCCAGCCAAGTACTCTTTTTCTCTTTCTTTCTTTCATATATAATAAATAATAGCCATCTCTCTGTTTCTATGATATATAATAAATAATAGCTGACCACTCGCGTTCGAGGATACCGTCTACTAGAGCGGCTAGCCAATCCCCATTGCAGACGCTCGCTCAGGCACATTTGTGTTTGTTCAACACCCACAGAGCCAACCTGTGGATTATACTGCAGATATACTGAGCAGACCTTAGTTACAGTTTCTGGGAAAGAGCATGGTATTATCATTAGGAAGTTTCCTTCCTGACAAATCGACCATGGTGAGATTCAAACCCGGGTCCCATGATCAGAAAGCGAACGTTCTAATCACTCGAACACGCGCCCATAATATATATATATATATACATATATATATATATATATATATATATATATATATATATATATATATATATATATATATATATATATGGTGGCGGTCGTCTCGCAGAGCGTGTATAACCGCCACTGACATGCCCAGTGCTTCACTGAAACTCTCCTTCTACAACAAAGCATTCATCGGGTGTCTGAACGAAATGCAGATCGATAGCTGGCTTTGTGAGCCATTGTTGTCCATACATACATACATACATACATACATACATGCTTATTACGTACATGTACACGCACGTACACACACACACACACACACACACACACACACACATACACACACATATATATATATATATATATATATATATAGAGAGAGAGAGAGAGAGAGAGAGAGAGAGAGACATGATCTATATAATATATATTTAGTTGTACATTAACAGGCGTTTAGTGGGTAGATAAATTAAAAATTCTATTTTTATGTGCATTAAAAAACTGTTTTAGAAGTATTTAAAATAGAGCACTTTTATATCCGTGAATAAAGGAATATGCAAATAATATAAATCTACATATATCGAAAAACATTTGAATAATAATAATACAAAAAATTGTTCTCGGAGTTCAGGCCACACCTTACAAAGACCTTTATGTATTTAAATATGTGTGGATTTTTTCGGGACCCGGAAAGAAATGAGCACACATCAAAAATCAAAGGAAATAATAATAATAATAATAATAATAATAATAATAATAATAATAATAATAATAAATGTAAGAAATACATAAATAAAATCAAATTAGTTTCACTAGTGAAAGCAAAATCATCTCTTACTAACTGAAGATAAAAGAAATCCGAGTCAAAAAAAATCATATTTGTTGCGAACACTTCATTTAATAAAAATTAAAAATCATATTATTACAAGTGTAAATAAAATGAAGATGAAAGAAATCCCAGCCAAAAATTAATATGGACTGACAACGCTTCATCTCAGAAATATTCAAGAAAATATTACTACAAGTGTAAATAAGGCAACTAAAGATGAAAGAAATACTAGTCAACAATTAATAATAATGGCTGATAACACTTCATCTAATAAATATTAAAGAAAATCTTACTACAAGTGTAAATAAGGCAACTAAAGATGAAAGAAATACTAGTCAACAATTAATAATAATGGCTGACAACGCTTCATCTAATAAATATTCAAGAAAATATTACTACAAGTATAAGTAAAGCAACTGAAATGAAGCTGAAAGAAATCATAGTCAAAAATGAATTGTTAACAATGCTTCATCTGATAAAAATCAAGATTACTATAAGCGTAAATAAAGCAATTGTGATGAAAATGAAATAAGTACAAGTTAAAAATTAATAATGATTTATAATGCTTCATTGAAAAGAATAAAAATAAGATAACATTATCACAATTGCTACCACGAGGGTATGTCAAGGACATTAACACCAATCGATTGGGGGAGAAAATAAGAACTTTTTTTTTTTTATTCGGGAGAGAAGTTGTCGGATATTGACTGGCTTTCCGAGTTCGAGCCTTGTCGAGGGTATATTCTTTATTGCTGACCAGCAGTGTTTTTTGGTTGCTGTGGAATGTTTGTGTAATTGGTTGCAATAAAAAGTAACTAAAAAATAAAATGAAAGAAATACTAATGAAAAAAAACCCAAAACAAAACAGGAAAGACAATAGTAAATATTCCCGTGAAAGCAAAACGTAGAAGAAAATTGAGAAAGTCTAAAAAGCTGAATGAGGACATTGAGCGTAAACTGGAAAAAAAAAGAAGTTATTAGCATGATGGTAATGCCTATCATTATTGGAATAAATGAACTGCTACTAAAAACTGGAAGAATTAAATTCCTGGGAAAGAAATTAAACTGTTCAGACAAACATTAATAAAATAAGAAAGAAAAACTGATGAGAGCATCGGATTAATAGGGTGACTTACTGTCACGTGATTCTATTAAAAAAAAAATCTTGATGCGAAGAAAATGACTCGAACGTTCGCGATTTAAGGAAACACTTCGATCTGGCTTGCAAAATACTGAAAAAAACTTAAGTAAATTAAATTTAGGTAAATTAAATTTAATTAAAAAAAAATTAAATTTAATTTTTAAAAAATTAAAAAAAAACATTAAAAAAAATTTAATTTAATTAAAAAAAAACATTAAAAAAAATTAAATTTAATTAAAAAAAACAACACAAAGGAAGCATTTCGTCTTCGGCCTGCAAAACAAACGATAAATTTTTCGAAAACTTATTTCGAGTTGGGAAGAATGTTTCTACGACGCAGCGAAATAACATAATTTAAGACTAAAATTACAGATGTCTTCTTTTATATGCCGTATCCATTCAGGACGTAGGAGATCATGGCCCTCCACATCCTCCTGTTCCTTGTAGCTCGTAATAAGTTTTGTGTTTTTACTATTTCTCCCAAACCCTGTGTACTGATAAATCATCAGTCCCCCCCCTCAAGACATAGGGGGGTATAAAAAGCACCCTATTTCACGCGTCAGTAGACGAGTAGTCAGAGTAAAGTGCAATAAAGCTTTTATATACATTTATTCACTGGTTCTGTTTTTACTACACCCTGTTCCGCCATCCACTTGTTTAAACCCATCAAGTATGTTTGCACGTTGCTTTCCTCTGTCCCTTTTTTTTCTCTCAGCCTGTCCTTTGAGTATCAGATTTTCTAAGCTCTCTTTCTTTATTAAGTGTCCCAGAAATTTCAACAGCCTCTTCCTGATGTTAAGAATAAGTTTCCTCTTTGTTACCATTCTCTCTAAAACCTCGTCGTTGCTCACATGTTCGGTCCATGGTATCCTCAGCATCTTTCTGTAGAACCTCATTTCTGCTGCTCCGGGTTTCTTCTTCATCTTTGAGGAGATTGTCCAGCATTCGCTCTCATACAGGAGGACAGATATCACAGCAGTTCCGTACACCTTTCTAACGAAATTAGATACAAGAAAAATACAAGTATAGCGATAAAAAATATTGCCATTTTTTAAAATAGAAATTCGATTTTCGACCGATAAACGTAGACAAAAATGACGACACTTGAACTTCGCAGACGATGACACTCCAGAAGCCAACAAAGACATAAGATCGATAAATCGATATTTTATGGATGAATCACCTCTTTTACACTGGGGGCTAAATAGAGTGTTTATGTTTGGAACTAATTTTCTTATGCACAGTTGTTTTAGCATCGAATGAAAAAAAATCACTCTAAGGAGAGAGCTTGAAGCTAAATATAAATTGTAACGTGTTTAAATTATAAAGCATTTAAAGAAATGATATTAATTTTATTTTTTTTTCAGTTCTGCTTCTTGACAATCTAAATAAATGTTCTTAAATAGCATCGTCAGATCGAGGCTTTCATATTTCAGGCCTGACACCAAACTCGTTCGGGAATATCTAATTTGGCGATTGTATACAACCGCTTTCTCATATCAATGGTTAAAAATGGCTTTCAGCAAGTGAGACTTGGTGAAGACCACCCTCTTTTTAATCTTGTGGACTGTCGCTACAGAATCCCAAAGAACTGTAGCAGATAGTAAAAGTCACATGACTTAAGAACTTTCAACAGTAGCAATAAATTAAGATAGATAGCACTTGTAAACTGAAGAGAAAATAAGGACATAATATATTGATGTTCCACACAACTTCGAACAAAAGGTTAGAAAACACCCCTCCTCAAAAAAATGGAAATAGTGATAACAGGAACTGGATTTGACAAACCGGTTTTCCTGAATTAAAAAAACCTTTAAGAAAAATATTTTATGAATTTCCACCGGCAACAGCTGTTTGCTCAGTGAATGCTGAAAGTGCTAACATTACCATTAGTTATGAAAACAGATATTACACTTTGATTCCAGTCCTACGATCAGGAAGTGAAAACAAGCATAACACTAGTAGCGCTTAGAGCGTATAAATTACTCTAAAGTAGTTTGCAACACGTTTATATATCATCTCTCAGTTGCGTCTCTGTTCTTGGGCAGAATGCACTCAGGGGCGACTCCGTCAAAGTCGCAACTGAGGAAAATTCTACTGGGGAACAGCTACCCAAGGGTGCGCCCTCTCATTGCACTAGGGAGTGGGATCGGTGCACGCGTAACCGACGGTTGCAGGGGCTCGGGGAATTTTTGTACCTTGCCGGGGTGCACGCGGTCGGGATCCCCACATTAAACCGACCTTGTGTCACAACTGACCATGTAATGGGTTGAGTAAATACAAACTCTAGTAGCAATTGATGCTCGGCCAATTAATGCCGAATGTTACCTTATAAGGAAATATTGCCATTAAAGATGGGGAGAACAGACACTACACTTGGTATCTACTTGACCCCCCACTGAGTCAGGTTGTGACACAAGGTCGGTTTTTAACGTGGGGAGGGAGGGGGTTTGATCCGAGTGTTTCCACGCGGGCCGCTGGTCTTAGCTGGTCTTAGCTTGTCCAAGCTGGTCATAGCTGGATTTGGCTGGTCATAGCTTGTCCAAGCTGGTCAGAGCTGGTCAAAGCTAGACGTAGCCGCGATACTACCAGCGCAGGGACGAATCCCTGTGCCAGGTATCAGTGATCGAATCTCAGCCAAAATGTGATCATTAAGCGAGCGATCTGAGAACAGACACTACACGGGATTTACTTGACCTCCCACAGGGCCAGGTTGTGACACAAGGTCGGAGTTTAACGTGGGAAGGGAGGGGGAATGGACCCGAGTTTTCACCCGGGTCGCAGTGCTTTGGCTTTAGCTAGTCATAGCTGGTCTTGGCTGGTCATAGCTTGTCCAAGCTGGTCAGACGTAGCCACGATACTACCAGCGCAGGAACGAATCCCTGCCGCCGGCCTGTATCGGAGAAGGAATCCCGGCCCCATAGGCGATCATTCAGTGAGTAATCTGCGAACAGACACTACACTTCGATCTTAACCCGGTGACCAGAGAGCGAAGAAAAGCGTAACTTGTATAGCACTGGCTGCTCGGTCAATGAATCTCGATAATGTTTACTTATAAGGAAACAATTAATATTACTCTTACTATTACCTGCTAAGATAGGGGGTCTCGGTTAGTGTGGTTGATCATTACTTGTTTAATTTCCACAGTACAGAAATTATATTGTCTTAGTTCCTTTGTTTGTCCCTTTTTTAGTTTAGGTACCTTTTTGATTGATCACCGTTTTGACTACTTCCGGTTTGCCCTTATTATATCACCGGAACCCTTACAGTAAAACATGAGCATATGTTTCATAGTTTTATCATCCTCCTAATCTTACTCCCAATGTAAACAACACCAGTTTGTAACTTTTAATACGTTCCGTACTAGAAACAGCGATTACAGTTAGTGAACTTGAGAAATCTAAAGTACTGAAAAATTGTTTTAAGACAAAGATTTTATTACGTTTCAACCGACAGTAAAAATAACTTTTCAGTCAATGAATGGCGAATTTGTCCTGTATATGAACGGCTTTTCTCACCATTTTATTCAGTTGTTCACTCATCCAGTTTCTTCTTCATCAAATATCGTGGCATGTCAGTAACGTGACCTTTTGTTAAAATGTCTGTCAGTGTAAGTGAGAGAGAGAGAGAGAGAGAAGAGAGAGAGAGAGAGAGAGAGAAATACCAAGAGCAACAACTAAAATGGATAGCACATGTATCTTGAGAAAATAATGACATGATCAAGAAGTTGACATCCCACATCACTTCAAGTAGAAGATTAGGAAGGAAACCCCCATCAATACTGGAAAGAGCTATAACAGCTACTCGACTTGAGAAACATGTTTTCCTAAAAAAGTATTTTAAGAGAAAGATTTTTATAAATTTCAACCGGAAGCAGTACTGGCTGCTCGGTCAATAAATGCTAAATGTTTCCTTGTAGGGAAACGGCTAAAATTACCATAACCGGGACATTATTTCTATAAGCTGTTTCGATTTTTGAACATAGGCTGCGCTTGGGTTAATTTTGTCCAACATTGTAAATTTCTACAAAATCAAAACTTTAACTTAAAAACCCAAATCATGATCTTAAATAGCCTCGTTAGATCGCGACTGTCATATGGATGTAATGCCTGTCATCCAACTGGTTCAGAAATATGTAAACTGTCAGCTGCATACAACGGCTTTCGAAGGTCAATTATTAAAAATGACTTCGAGCGAATGAAGCGAATATGTCTTAACGAGGGCCATCCTTCATTGACGCTCATGGACTGGCCTGACAGGGTCGCAAAGAAATTTATCAAAGAACAGAAACCACACTTTATCAAATAACAGAAACCACAGGCAGTTCAGAATAAATCTGGAGCGGACTAACATATCTTAGTTTTGCATGGTAGTAACAGCTTACACAGTGGATGAAAGAATAAATTTTAACACTACTAATGATGGACGGAACACGTAAGCGATGACGAAGTTTTAGAGAAGATGGAAACAAAAAGGACACTAACCGTATATGTCGGCGTACAAGCCGACCTTTTAAACTAAAAAAAACGACAACAAAAAAAAAAAAACACCAAATCGGGGGTATAAAATGTGAAACTTAAATCCTGTGGTTTATGGTAAGTTGTAAGCATGGGAGATGTGTGTCTCACAAAACCTTTTAAAGATCGCATTCGAGAACAGTGGAACGAGTGAATGGTTAGCGGGGAAAAGTCATTCAGGCTACAGCAATAATCAATCGAAAACATAGCACAAACTCATGACGCCTGTGGTAGCTAATTGACAATATCACCCTACCGATTTTTCATTAGAATTTGTGAGAAAAGAAAATATAGGCTTCCCGAATTCATTTAATAAATTCAGTAAAACACATTTTAAAATACGATTTGCTCGGCGAATATAATCTGAAAACTACATTTAAACTTGAAAAATTGGGGTTCGTCTTATATGCCCAGTTCGCCTTGAACGCAAGCATATTCGGTATACATAGCATCAGAAAGAGACATTTTAAAGTTCTAGGTCACATAATAAAAGAAGAGGGCTTGTAAAATTTGACACACACAAGGCATATTGAAGGCAAGAGAGACAAAGAAAAGCAGTGCATAATCTACTTAACGAGCTTGTGTAAATGTTTGCCACACACACACACACACACACACACACATACACACACACACACACACACAAAAACGCACACACACACACAAACACGCACACACAGACACACACACATATAGATGCAATGATAATATTTGGCAATCCTATGGATAATTCCAAAGAGGATATAAATCCAGAGAGAGCTCTATGTTAAAAAATAGAGCAAATATTAATTAATTATGAAAACGAAGACTCGCAATCCCATGGTGATATTTATTTCATTGGAATAAAAAAATTCGATTCCAAATCTTCAGGCCAAACCATTACACACAAATGAATGGATACATAAATATCACCATCGGATTGTTAGTCTTCGTTTTCATAATTAATTGATTAATATGCATATATATGCATATATATATATATATATATATATATATATATATATATATATATATATATATATATATATATATATATGTGTGTGTGTGTGTGTGTGTGTATAGTATTGGTGTATACGGAATAAATTCCAATAACCAACAAATACTATTCTTAAAAGAGTGGTCAATACAGAGTAGAGCAAATATAATTATTTATTCGGAAATTATAACACAAATATTTGTTATAATTTTCGAATAAATAATTATATATATATATATATATTAATTGATTAGTATATATATATATATATATATATATATATATATATATATATATATATATATATATATATATATATATATTGTGTGTGTGGGGGGGTGTTTTAATCATTTCACCCCAAGCAAGGTAATAAAGCCATTAGGAGGCAAGAGGTTACTAGATGTTAGTGAATATGAGAAAAACTACTATTAAGGAGAGTGGATAGAATTAAGGAGAGAGAAGATAACGATTGACATTGGACTTTATAAAAAAATCAAAATTTGACTGGGAAGCAAGAAGCCGGAAGGGAGTTCCACATGCGAGAAATGCGATAGAAGAAACTGTTAACATAGAACTTACGGTTACTTCTAGCCATTTCAACTGTAAAATGATGAGACCTTTCCGCTAGTCTAGTAATGCGCTTAAATTCATAAAGACTAGGAATCATAGAGGAATGTTCATCAGAACAATTCCCATGAAAGTTTTTATAGAAAAGGCCGAGGGAAGCTAGTTTACAGCGGCGGGAAAGTGACTGAAGTAGAGATACTAGGTCAGGACCAATAACATTGCAGATTCTTGTTTGGATTTTATCAAGAATTTCTAAATATATAGCAGGAGCACCAGACCAAAGTGCGATAGAATAAACTGTTAGCTTGCGGTTACATCTAGCCATTTTAACTGTAAAATTATGAGACCTTCCGCCAGTATTTTTTCTTTCTTTTTATGTGCCGTGTCCTTTAAGGACGTAGGCTTTCATGGCTCTCCTCTTCTCCCTACCCCTCGTAGCTTTCAATTAGTTTTGTCCCTTTGCTACTTCCCCAGACCATGTTCTGTCATCCACTTTCTTAAACCCGCCAGGTTTGTCATGCGCTGCTTTCCTTTGTCCCTCTTCCCCTCTATTCGACCTGTGAGCATCAAATTCTCCAGGCACTCCTTTCTCACTATGTGTCCCAGAAACTTCAGCTGCCTCTTCCTGATGTTAAGTATAATCCTCCTCCTTGTTTGCAACCTAGCTGCCTCTTCTAGTACTGCGCTGAAATTCAAAATTGTTCCATAAAGTAAATTTTTTTGCAATGATTCGTTCTGTAGAAAGGTAGTTGGTAGAACTTGAATCATACAGCTTTCAAGCCAAGTACTACTGAGGAAGAAAGAAAGGGACAGAGGAAAAGAAAGAAATGTACTAATTTGAAAGGAAAACAAAACATTATTGTGCAGAAGAGAAAAAGAAAGAAGGCGATTATGAAGAAAAGGAAGTCAAATAGATGCCGCGAAAGAGAAAGAAGAAAGAAAAGCTCTACTATGAAATCAATGTAGAAGAGTAATACTGAGAAAAAATAAAGAAAGTAAAAAGAAAGAATATTACAATTGTGAAGTTATTAAAAAAGAATGAATGAATGAAAAAAAGATAGAAAGAAAGAAAACCATTGTTGTAAATGAAATAAATAAAGAAGACGATAGTTAAAGAAATAAAGAAAGCAAGAAAGCATTATTGTGAAGTGAATTATGAGTGAATAAAATAAATAGATAACGAAGATGATTGCGAAGGAAATAAAGAAAGAATAAAAAAGATAGAAAAAAAAAGAAAGAAAGGCATTATTGTGAAATGAATTATGAAGGAATGAAATAAATAAAGAATGTGATTGTGAAAGCGATAAAGAAAGAAAGAAAGGAAAAGAAAAGAAAAGAAAGAAAAGAATTATTGTGAAGTGAATTATGAGGCAATGAAAAAATTGAAGAACATGATTGTGAAAATAGAATGAATGAAAGAAAAGCATTTTTAAGTGAATTATGAGGGAATGAAAATCAGAAAATAAATAAAGAACATCATTGTGAAAGAAAGAAAGAAAGTTAGAAAAGCATTATTGTGAAAGGAGTTATGAATGAATGAAATAAATAAAGAATATGATTAGAAAGGAAAGATCAAAAGAAAAGAGATAGCCTGCATCAAAATTATAGCCAAATAAAGCGAGAAATGAATTTTTTTTTAAATTTAAAAAATCATAAAAAAGGAATCCATACACTGAAAGAAATTAAAAAAAAAAAGAAAAATCTACAATTTTTACAGTAAAGAAAACGTCATTACAAGAAAGAAAATGAAAGTCGGAATTCGTATGAAACCTAAAAAAAAAATTCAAAATTCATCCAAAAAAGGACGAAACACCTCGACTCCAATCACGTTGCAGAATGTCTGATTTTTATACGCCTTGCCACACATCTCGTCAATCTCAGTATCGTGTAATTTAGATGCTAACAATAAAGTTTCCATACCAACACTTGCTGTGTGTCATCACCTGATTTGCTCCGGCGCTAATCGGCGTCTCTTCGCGCTCATCAAGGGCTGTGTTAAACGGAGAAAACGGAAGCGACGGTAATATCATCTAAGTCGCTAAGATGAACGATAACCGAACAAAAGGAGAACGGCACAAAGATACGGGTGCTTAATTCACAAATTACGCAGAAGTATCGAATAAAGTTACCGCCTCTTTCCGTGTTCTTGTTTCTGTTGCTTCCTTATATGAGCGTCTAATAGAACCAACTATAGGGGCTATAATCCATTCGTCGGTCACCTCGAGGCGGTGTAATGGCTAGCAAGCTTGTCTTGCTAGAACAATTACGACTGAGTAGTGAGTTTGACCCTTACTGGGTAACCCATACTTTCGGCCTTGTGCCACATATAAGTTACGCTTAGAAAATCACTATAATTCATTCGTTGCCTTTGGCAAAAATCTTAAAGACTAAAATCTTTTTACTCTTCTTTTGGTTTCGTTATTCGGGATCCCTGAAATTCATTTTGTCGAACTTCCTTTTCTTTTATAGTTCATATCTTTTCAAGACGTAGCTGATCATGGTCCTCCACAGCATCCTGTTGTTATAAGTAACATTCGAATGTGTTACCATCCCTATTTGTCCCGGTTTTGTCATCCTTTCTCCCTAAACTTATAAGGAAGATGATTCACTCTTTTCCTGCGTCGCTTCTGCTTTCATTTTACTATAAAAATTATTTTTATACTTTCATAGTGTTTGTTTTTGTTTGGGGATTCACTATTTGCCCACAGCTGGGACATTATCAGGTGCTACCGCCCGGGTCAGGGTGAATCTGAGAACGACAGCAATTAAGAGATGATTCCACGCTCCTCAAAACCTCCAATCACTTGCTGCCGGATGTAGTTTATCATCATACCCAAGATTCAGCGTCTTAGACCAAATTCTACTGTTACATGCTGGTATTTTCTTTGCGCGCAGGAGTCAGGACTAAGGAAATTGTCTCGCATTCACCGAAATATGGAACGATAGACATGACATTTATATCCAACACGGTCTTTGTTTCTAACGAAATTTTCCTCTTTATTAATTCGTTGCTTAGTTTCTGAAAAGCATCTTTCGCTATTCCGGTGCAGTGATACTACACTAGATATATACCGTGTAGTAGTGAGTTAACTGAGAAGTGGTCTGTTTAGCAATGGCAGGATATTCATATCGGGAAATATAATATTTACATACGGCCGCGCGAATGGTAATGGACGCGAGGCTGCACGACTGTTCCAGATTGCGTTTCCAGACTGAAAGCAGCCGATTCATCCTACTTTTAACGTCATTTATTGTCGCGTTGCTGAGACAGGATCCGTGGCACCACAAACTATGGTAATAAGAATTTTGGGATTGTATCTGGGATTGTACATTCCACATCGTCTACCGTAAACTTTAAACTTAATAACTCAAAAACGAAGGATTTGCGGACATATATTTATATGGACTTTTGTCCTTGTTTTGGTGTGAGAAACTCACCTCCAAAGTTTATAAAATTTACTTTAATAAACTCTATATATGCATGCTTTGGCTTTAAATAACTAGCAAGAGATTGAAAAATCGTAAAAATAAACAAATCATTTGAACTATAATAATTGGGAATAAATATATTTGAAGACTTACATGAACAGATATACTAAACTTTATAAAATAAGCTAAGTTTTTTTGACAGCAGGGAAAACTATGAATAATATTTAACTAGAGATGAAATTAATAATCTATTGTCATAAAGTTATAAACAAATTGTCTGTTAATTCCCGTAATGTTTTTTTTCTTCTATGCGCCGTGTTCTTTCCGGGCATTGACGACCATGCCTCTCCATAATTCCTTGATCTTTGTAGCTCTTAATAAATGTCTTTTTGTTTCCTTTCCTAAACTTTGTTCTCAGTTAGATTGTGCGCTCTATTTCTTTGCCGCTCTTGTCTTCCACTTATCCGATGAGTATCAAATTTTATGATCTCTCTTTCCTCATTATGCACTATAGGAATTTCAACTGTCTCTTGCTGATGTTAAGTCGTCGTTAACGAAACTCATTGTCGAGTATCGTGGTGCTCTTTGACTTTCGTTCTGAGTGACCTGAGTTTTATGTTAGTTCTGAATAGAGGCCCATAGACACCGGGTTTTAGGGCAGAAGGTTTCAGTGGATGAAGAGCACTGAATTTTCTTTGGGTTCTCTTCTCTTTGTCTTCTGGTGTTTTAGAAGGATGTTGTTTTTAGTAGACTACTCTTTCCCAATTGGTTGTTTCTGCATCTTTCTCCCAGTTGACCATTTGTTAAGTACAGGTGTACTAAAATTATTTTTCTGTTTGCCGTAACCCTTCAGGACGTTGACAATCATGCCTCTCCCCAATTCCCTATCCTTTCTAACTTTTAATATATTTTATTTTTTTGTTATCTCTCCTACACCTTGTTTAGCCATCCATTTACTCAAGATCGCTATGTAGCTTATGCATTGTTTTACTATGTCTTCCTTGCCTTCATTCTGTCCTGTGAGTACCAAATTTTCCAAGCCTTCTTTCCGCATTATGTGCATTAAATTTTTCAATTATCGCTTCCTGATGTTAGGTATAAGCGTCTTTTTGTTTTCATTTTTTTTTTTAAAACTTAGTTGTTGCTCACGTGTTCGGCTAATAGCATTCTCAACATCCTTCTGTAGAACCACATTAGTGTTGCTTCAAGTTTCCTCTTCATTTGAGAGGAGATCGTCTAGTATTCATTGTTATACAGGAAGACAGATATTGCACACTAATTCAGTACTCTTTTCTTTGTTTCTAACGAAATTTGTTCTGTTTCGTAAACCTCTGATTAACTTTGGAATAAATCTTTCGCTACCCGAATCCGCCTTCAGTTCAGTTCGACATTCCAACCACCTGAAGTAGGCCGGAGCGTACAACGGCCGAGACGTTGTGATAAATATGGCGACAAAGATGAAGACAATAGTCCGAATAATGTAAATAATGACTTTGTATAATCTATAACACACAAGTACATGTCCTTCTGCATTTGTATTACACTTTCTGATAACATTCTGAGCATAAATATTGCATTACTTGTTCCAGTGTCTTTAACGAATGTAAGCGTTCTGTAAGCAAAGGAAATGTTTGTCGCAGATTAATTCCACAACGCAGAGAACAAATCACTGTAAGTTCAGACTCGAATATCGTTTCGCAGGTACTATCTCACAAATCCCAATGCACGTAACCAGTCAGAAAAATAACTCACTCTCCGACGAACGCGGTAGCCAAAATACATCAATTTTCTCTCGATTTGAGAACACCAATTGCTTTTATCGGCCGAGTATTTTTTTCATTCGTCAACAACTGGGAGAGGACGCCAAATTTTTGCATATGAAAATACTTTTATAGAGACTCCTGCGACGGACTTGGTTTTAATCTAAATATTCCGTCTTCAGCATGTCATGCAGAATACGTGCACCCCCCTTTTTTGGTAAGTAATTTTCTTTTCCGTCGTAGGATACACGCTTGGTTTGACGAGGTAAGTCGCCGTTTTCTTCGCTATAACGAACCCGTTCTTGTCCTATTTCCGGTCTGATTCTGCTGTGCGCTTTATTCGTCGGAATTCGGGTGGTAAGTTTTGTTATATGGCCCATTAGGCTGTTTATCCGATGAAGTTAACATTCGTTTGAACCTGGCTTTTTCTGAAATTGTATCTACTTAGGTTTTTTTTTAGTATAAGAATTTTATTTTATTTTTTGGCTAGTTTTTCTTTCATCTTATTTTTGTTGCTTTTTACACCTGCTTCATTATTTCCGATCCGTGTGAATTAGATAATGATTGCAGAATATAAAATCTTTCTGAGCATTCCACAAAAAATAATTTAAAAACAAAGGTAAATTAGTAAATAAAGTCGAGCGTTTTAAAATCATTACTATTACTGCTGCTAAAACTAGGTGTAAACAAACAATATGGCGGAGAGAAAATTGAATAGCAAATATTTCTGAGAGGTTTCTGCAGCAAAAGGCGTCGATATGTCAGAGGCACAACAAAGAATATTCATTACAAGTTTTATTCTTTATTTTCTAATCTTGCTAGATGATTGTAGAATGTAAAAACGAACCGAGCTTTGCGATAAAAAGCCGAGACGAACTGAAAGAAACAATAGACAGTTAATAAAGCTTCACTTAAAACATTCGGAAAGCTTAAATTTGTAATGAGTAGCTGCATCAAAACTAAAAATAATTGAAAAAAAAAAAAGGTTCCATTAAAAAAAATCAGTCTCTTGATGAACAAGCAGCTGGGTTGGTAGACTGTTAAGACTTCCCTCAAGAGCTTTCGCGCAAGGAGCTTTGTGATCTAACATTTTCTCTTCTGCTTGTTTTTATTGCTTTGCCAAGGTCCGGTCTGTACTGGCCCCGCTCTTAAAATATTGACAACTTAAACAATTGAAGGCAATTATGAGATTAGTTGTCAGTAAAAACGAACGATTTGTTCTAATTATATAAACTTCAGTGTGTCGGGTTTCATTTGAAAGCCGTTGAAAAAGCTGCGTCTTAGTTATTAAGTTGCTTGTCTTGCAGAAATCGACTCTCCTTTTTTTTCCAACCCCGTTACATATTCCGAGGGGTAAGCAGAAATAAAAAAAAAAATAGCACAAGAACAGATCTTACCTTATTACCTGAACATTACGACACAATTATCGCTCTTATAACGTGTAGAAACGTCGTTACTGCTGAGCGCCATATTTCATGGAATCCTCGTGAAGGCACTCGATGCGGTCAGACACCTGCTTGTCGTGGATTCAGGGAGACCACATGAGAAGGCCAATAAATAACAGGAAAAACATTCGTCTGGATATAAGCAAAGTCGAGAATGAAGACATGTGAGCTTCTGTAATGACGCTTTTAAATCTTCCAGAGTGACACTTGGCAAACGCTGCTTTCGAACTTAGGTGAGTCTCGGCGCCAGCTGTTTACGTTCAATTCTAGGGAAAAGCCTGGCTTAGAATAAAGACATTTTTTATCTGCTTCCACCAACCTTCGGCTGTATGTAAAATATCATTCGACAATGTTTTAAAGAAAGAATGCCATTAATAGTTTTAAATGTTTCAACTGAAATATTTTCATAAATCAACCTATTTTCAAATTCTGAGATGCAAGATTTTCATTATTCCACACATTTTCTTGACTAATATCTTCATCTTTTCCTTCCTATTTAGCCAAATGCTTTCAGTTGTCTGATTTTCTGAGATGAAGGATTTTTCGCTATCCCACACATTTTCTTGACTAATATCTTCATCATTTTAATTTTATTTAATCAGATGCTTTCAGTTGTCTAAGGTTTTGAGATGAAGGCTTTTCATTATTTCACACATTTTCTTGACTAATATCTTCATCTTTTTAATTTTATTTAGTCAAATGCTATCAGGTGTCTGAGGTTCTGAGATGAAGAATTTTCATTATTTAACATATTTTCTTGACTAATATCTTCATCTTATTAATTTTTTTTAGTCAGATGCTATCAGTTGTCTGAGGTTCTGAGATGAAGGATTTTCATTATTAAACACATTCTCTTGACTAATATCTTCATCTTATTAATTTTTTTTAGTCAGATGCTATCAGTTGTCTGAGGTTCTGAGATGAAGGATTTTCATTATTAAACACATTCTCTTGACTAATATCTTCATCTTATTAATTTTCTTTAGTCAGATGCTATCAGTTGTCTGAGGTTCTGAGATAAAGGATTTTCATTATTAAACACATTCTCTTGACTAATATCTTCATCTTATTAATTTTCTTTAGTCAAATGCTATCAGTTGATTTCATCCTTTAACAAATTGTCTTTAATATTTTCACTGGACAATATCTACTGTAGGATTCTGATAGATCACCTCTCCTGCTACCAACTCTCCGCCCATCTACATATCATGGTTTATGGCTGGCAATACGAATGGTTGACATTGGAATCACGTGACGTTCAAGTCTTTCCCACACGAAGGGCGACTTGGAACAGAATCTCTGATCCCAAGCATTACTGTTAATATAGACCAACAACCGGATACACCCTATTTCCAGTTTTGTTGTTACTTGATCTCAAAAAAAAATCCTAATCAACTCCTTAACTTCCCCGTCACACTTCGGTCAATGTGAATGCCGCTTAGAAGATGAGACTTCAAAAGGAATCACCTACTGGTTATCTAACAAAACACTTGAGACCGAGATGAAAGCACAGCATCCTTTTCTACGTGGGTCCCCATAGCATCACATTATTATACAGGAAAATCCTTTGTTTTTACTTATGTTCATTTTATACAAGTACTGAAGGTCATTCGAGTCAGAGGGTTACTGAAAGTGGTTGTTGTGTGAGGTTGTTTTATGAGGATAACGGTTAACTCTAGACTTGAAAAGTTTAAGATTGCAGTAGTCGAGAAAGCATCTGCCTGGGATTCTGTTCCACAAAGCAACAAATCCTTTTAGTCTAGAATTTACCCTTTATTAATGGAATACGATGAGAGTTATACGTTGCATGACGGGTCTTAGCCGGGATGGTTAGAGTTGGGGAACTAAGTAATGTACCTCGTCTGAATATTTTCCATGGAAATAGCGATAGATATTTGCAACGTTTCATCTGGGGGGGGAGGACTGTAAGGTGGAAAGCAATTCATCACAAAAGACCGTTTTCTTTTGCTTTTTTAAATCAAGACTGTATAGTGAAGACTGTGCAGCTACAGTCCAAATGTGGCAGCAATACTTCAAATTTACAAATCAATCATTCGTCCTTGCATGGAATATTGCTGCCATATATGGTCTGGTTCTCCCGCTGTTCATCTCAAGGTCCTCGATGTTACAATTTTTGTGTATTATTATATACTAGTGAGCAAACTCAAATGACTGGACTCACTTTACAGTTCCCCCAAATAAAGGTTAACCAATCAGAAGTTGTAAAATATTCAATCCGTCTTATATAACGGCGGCCATTTTGGTTACTCTCTACGAATGTCCACTGCGAACATGTCAGAACCAAAGATGACCAGAACAGAAGAAAGAACTACGCTCTGCTACTGAAACGAGATATCCACTGCTAACCTGAACTACGCTTCCCTACTGTCTTCGAAATATTCACTGCCAACCTCTGGATTCTATACTCAAAGACTGCCGTCATCATGAACAACACTCGACAAAATTCAGAGACGGATATGCAACGGGATTGGTCCTGATCTGGCTTCCCATCTACAGTGACTTTCTCACAGACGTGATGTGGCTTCCCTCTGCATTTTCTACAAGTACTTTCATGGCAACTGCTCCGATGAGCTACTTTCACTGGTTCCCAAACTGCATGGATTTAAGCGTGCTACTAGGTTGGCATCTCGGTCCCACACTTTCACTGTCGAAACGGCTAAATGTAGCAGCCATCTCTTCTACTCCAACAGCGTTTATCTCGCACCTCCCGTCAGTGGAACTTCCTTCCTGTCACTTGCTTCCCTGATAGTTATAATCTTCAAATATTCAAATGTAATGTCAATCGACATCTTCTGATGCCGTGACCTTGATCCCTGTCCTTCTCTTTATCCTTTTCCCAAACGCTCCTCTTTACCCTTACTCTCACTCTCTGTAACCACTTGAGTGCTAGTGGCACTCCTGCCTTGCTTGGGGTGATTTGCTTGCTTAAAAAAATACTTCTGATCTGGCTCTTGTAGCGGGAGGAATGGTTCAGAGAACCGAACATTTTCCCAATATCTTTAGTATCTTCTTCTTTATGTGCCGTGTCTCCTCAGGACGTAAGCGATCGTGACTCTCCACAACTTCCTGTTCCTTGTCGCTCTTAATAAACTTTGTCCTTCTGTTACTTCTCCTAAGCCCTGTTCTACCATCCATTTACTCAATTTCATTAAGTATGTTACGGGTTGTCTTCCTATGTCCTTCTTGCCCTCTAGCTGTCCCGTGAGTATCAGATTTTCCAAACCTTCCTACCTCATTATATGGCCTAGGAATGTCAACTGTCTTTTCCTGATGCTAAGTATTAGTTTCTTTTTTTTTCCATTTTGTCCAAAACTTTGTCGTCACACACATGTTCTAGCCTAGATAGTTCTGTTTTAGCTTAGCCTATTTTATGCCTGGGGGTATAAACCGGTATAGCCTAATTTATAACCCGAGTATAAAACAACTAAGCCGAGGATAACGCAAGCGATACACTGAGCTGGGAGTATACACGGCCCTAGTATGGTTATGGTTATAGTAATATTATCCGTTTCCCTATAAGGAAACATTTGGCATTCATCGACGAGGAGACAGTATCGCTTTCTGTTGAAATTTATAAGATTTTTTTATCTTAAAACGTTTGAACAAATATAATTTTATTATTTAGACATAATTTTTTTCTCTTATATATATTTATACCGGTTTGAAAAGAACTTTTCTGGCAATAGATGCCAATCGAATCTCAACACTAATTGCTAAATTGTAATCCAATCAACCCCCTTACAAAAGATTTTATTGGATGATAGTTTATATTTACTCTTGGGTTATCCTGTGCACGTGCAGTAAGCAATTATCTTTGTTGCTTTTTTTAAAAAACAAAAAAACAACCTTAGCCTCCTCTGTCAAGTGTTCCAAGAAATAAGACTTACGATAAACCTTTCTAAAACAGAAACTATGATCTGGAAGTGGAGTGAGAGCAGTTGACGACACGTATCGTGAATGCATCAGAAAAATTGAGGAGTTAGGAAATAGTAAATACTTCAAATGGCTCTATGTGTAGATCAGTCGCAGCAGTTACGGCATGTAAAAGACAAAGAAATATGTTGAGTTGTAATGTTGCGAAAAGATAATACAAATATCAACTACTTACAACAGCTTTTAATGGAAGGGGGTTAATTTTCGTTCTTGGCTTAATCTGTGCACCTACTGTAAGCCATTATCTATGTCAGTCTTTTTTCATTATCTATCTATCTATCTATCTATCTATCTCAGAGATTTCTATCTATCTATCTCAGAGATTTTTATCTATTTATCTACCTATCTATCTATCTATCTATCTATCTCAGAGATTTCTATCTATCTATCTATCTATCTATTTATCTATCTATCTATCTATCTATCTCAGAGATTTCTATCTATCTATCTATCTATCTATCTATCTCAGAGATTTCTATCTATCTATCTATCTCAGAGATTTTTATCTATCTATCTATCTCGGAGATTTCTATCTATCTATCTATCCATCTATCTATCTCAGAGATTTTTATCTATCTATCTATCTATCTATCTATCTATCTATCTATCTATCTATCTATCTATCTATCTATCTCAGAGATTTCTATCTATCTATCTATCTATTTATCTATCTATCTCAGAGATTTCTATCTATCTATCTATCTATCTATCTATCTATCTATCTATCTATCTATCTATCTATCTATCTAAGAGATTTCTCCCTCTCTCTTTCTCCCTCTCTCTCTCTCCCTCTCTCTCTATCTCCCCCTCTCTCTCTCTATCTATCTATCCCAATCTGGCTCATTAATGTGAACACTTGGCTTAAAGATTTACTTATTGACTAATTAGCTTCTAAAACTGCCTTGATTCTACGTGGGTTCGAGTCAAATATATTTTGAATTGTTTTCAGTGGAATTTTATCCCATTCTTCAATCAAAATCTCAGGACGTTGTTTCAGCAACGATGGGGAAGGAAATCTGTTCTTCGCAGTCTGCTCGAGAACTCCCCATAATGTTTCAATTCTCTTGAGATCAGGTAACTGTGTTGGCTATGGAAGATGTTTAATTACATTATGATGCTCATCAAGCCATGACTCCCCACTTTTTTTGCAGTGTGTATGGGTGCATTATTATCTTGGAATATGGCACTTTCTGGTAACAATATGTTAGCCATTGTAAGGACATTGTCATTGAGAAGGTTGAGATATTTATCTGCAGTAATTCTACCATTAAGAGTGATGATAGGACCAGCAGGAAATTGCTGCCCAAATCAGGTTTGACTGTCGGGACTATGTGATCTTGGTCATAGGCTTTATGTGTTGTCCTCCGTACAGAAACACGCCGTTTGTCGGATACAACGTGAAACAAGACTCATCAGACCAAATAACATTTTTTCATTCCTCGAGTGTCCATTTTTTGTCAACATCACACCATTTCTTTTTTCGCAACTTTGCCTTCGACTTTGCGATCAAAGGTTTAGGAATCGCAGCCCTTCCGTGGATACCAGATTTGTGGGGCCCCCGACGTACTGTGTATGTAGGAACTGTATTGGTTAGGGGATTAATGAGTTCTTATGTCACTTTTGCTGCAGTAGTTTTGATTTTTGCCACAATTCGTTTTAAAGCTCGTCGGTTTCTTTCGGTCAACTTTGGTTTTTGTTCACTATTACTCTTTGCTTTGGCCTTGTTTTTTGCAAGCAGTCATAACCAGGGACACTACAGTTCCTGACACATTCAATAATTCAGGGGTTTTTGTCACAGATGCTTCCGCTAATAGAGCACCAAGTATTTGTTCTCTTTGAAAATCCGACAGGTCGCACATTTTAGTATGTAATTCTTTTACCTGAAGATACATAATGACTTAATTAAGTGGAAAAGCAAGATATAGGATTAAAGTGATGAGCAATTACCTTTTATGCCGGTTTGATGTTTACAAATACCCGAAAATGACGGAATTGCTATTTTTGCAAGCTGTTTACATTATTTTATCTATCTATCTATCTATCTATCTATCTATCTATCTATCTATCTATCTATCTTAATCTCTTCATTATTTATCTATCTATCCAAATATGTCAGTATCTATCTATCTATCTATCTATCTATCTATCTATCTATCTATCTATCTATCTATCTCAGAGATTTCTATCTATCTATCTATCTCAGAGATTTTTATCTATCTATCTATCTATCTATCTATCTATCTATCTCAGAGATTTCTATCTATCTATCTATCTATCTATCTATCTCAGAGATTTCTATCTATATATCTATCTATCTATCTATCTCAGAGATTTCTATCTATCTATCTATCTATCTATCTCAGAGATTTTTATCTATCTATGTATCTCGGAGATTTCTATCTATCTATCTATCTATCTATCTATCTATCTATCTCAGAGATTTCTATCTATCTATCTCAGAGATTTTTATCTATTTATCTATCTATCTATCTATCTATCTCAGAGATTTCTATCTATCTATCTATCTCAGAGATTTCTATCTATCTATCTATCTATCTCAGATATTTCTATCTATCTATCTATCTATCTATCTATCTATCTATCTCAGAGACTTTTATCTATCTATCTATCTCGGAGATTTCTATCTATCTATCTATCTATCTATCTATCTATCTATCTATCTATCTCAGAGATTTTTATCTATCTATCTATCTATCTATCTATCTATCTCAGAGATTTCTATCTATCTATCTATCTATCTATCTATCTATCTATCTATCTATCTATCTATCTATCTATCTATCTATCTCAGAGATTTCTATCTATCTATCTATCTATCTATCTATCTATCTATCTATCTATCTATCTGAGAGATTTCTCTCTCTCTTTCTCCCTCTCTCTCTCTCTCTCTCTATCTATCTGTCTATCCCAATCTGGCTCATTAATGTGAACACTTGGCTTAAAGATTTACTTATTGACTAATTAGCTTCTAAAACTGCCTTGATTCTACGTGGGATCGAGTCAAATATATTTTGAATTGTTTTCAGTGGAATTTTATCCCATTCTTCAATCAAAATCTCAGGACGTTGTTTCAGCAACGATGGGGAAGGAAATCTGTTCTTCGCAGTCTGCTCGAGAACTCCCCATAATGTTTCAATTATCTTGAGATCAGGTAACTGTGTTGGCTATGGAAGATGTTTAATTACATTATGATGCTCATCAAACCATGACTCCCCACTTTTTTTGCAGTGTGTATGGGTGCATTATCATCTTGGAATATGGCACTTTCTGGTAACAATATGTTAGCCATTGTAAGGACATTGTCATTGAGAAGGTTGAGATATTTATCTGCAGTAATTCTACCATTAAGAGTGATGATAGGACCAGCAGGAAATTGCTGCCCAAAGCAGGTTTGACTGTCGGGACTATGTGATCTTGGTCATAGGCTTCATGCGTTGTCCTCCGTACAGAAACACGCCCGTTTGTCGGATACAACGTGAAACAAGACTCATCAGACCAAAATGTTTTCACTCCTCGAGTGTCCATTTTTTGTCAACATCACACCATTTTTTTTCGCAACTTGGCCTTCGTCTTTGCGATCAAAGGTTTAGGAATCGCAGCCCTTCCTTGGATACCAGCTTTGTGGGCCCCCGACGTACTGTGTATGTAGGAACTGTATTGGTTAGGGGATTAATGAGTTCTTATGTCACTTTTGCTGCAGTAGGTTTGATTTTTGCCACAATTCGTTTTAAAGCTCGTCGGTTTCTTTCGGTCAACTTTGGTTTTTGTTCACTATTACTCTTTGCTTTGGCCTTGTTTTTTGCAAGCAGTCATAACCAGGGACACTACAGTTCCTGACACATTCAATTATTCAGGGGTTTTTGTCACAGATACTTCCGCTAATCGAGCATCATGTATTTGTCCTCTTTGAAAATCCGACCGACAGGTCACAGTTTTAGTATGTAACTCTTTTATCTGAAGATAAATAATGACTTAATTAAGTGGAAAAGCAAGATATAGGATTAAAGTGATGAGCAATTACCTTTTATGCCGGTTTGATGTTTACAAATACCCGAAAATGACGGAATTGCTATTTTTGCAATCTATCTATCTATCTATCTATCTATCTATCTATCTATCTATCTATCTATCTATCTATCTATCTATCTTAATCACTTCATTATCTATCTATCCAAATATGTCAGTATCTATCTATCTATCTATCTATCTATCTATCTATCTATCTATCTATCTATCTATCTATCTATCTATCTTAATCTCTTCATTATCTATCCAAATATGTCATTATCTATCTATCTATCTATCTATCTATCTATCTATCTATCTATCTATCTATATATCTTCATATCTTTCTAGTTACCTATCTCAGTTTTTCATATCTATTTAAGAGCATATGTATATATTTATCTATCTCAGCCTGTACGTTTCTAGATGTTTGTCTACCTCATTCTGTTTTATTCATCTAAGTATCTACTATCATTTTACCACATAAACTCCAGCAAGTCGTCGTAATTCAATCAGTCATTTCTGGAGAGAAAACCAAGACAGGTAGAAAGAAAAGAAACGGAATAGATGGAGAGTGACAAAGAGAGAGATAGATAGAGAGGGAGAGAGGAGAGAAAGATAGTGAGGAAGAAAAAGGAGAACTCCATATCCTTGCATAATCTTGAGTTTTTTTTTCTCTATTCTTATTCACCTTCTGATCTTTGGCAACGCGTGCTCTCGGCCAATGATTTACAGAGATGTCGCTAATAATGTCACCGAACACTTTTATTCTCCCGAAAAGCAAGCTTTAAATCATGGCTAGCATTCAATCCGTCGTTAAATCACGACTCGTTAATAAGCAAACTAAAGAATGAAAAAGACTTATCGACTTAATTATCTAGCTTGTACATGTTGGTTAGTATTAATGGTCCACTTAAAAGCAAGATTATTGTTTGCTGGTATCTACTCGATTAAGATTACTACTAAATGTTTATATATATATATATATATATATATATATATATATATATATATATATATATATATATATATATATATATATATATATATATGTATATTGATGCATGTTTCATTAAATAATATAGACAAGTTTTGTCTATTTATTTTAAGTAAATTCCTTTCATATTGTCTGATAAGCTTAATAACATTATCATTGAAAGATGAAAGAAAATCACCATAGTTATACATGTTATTTTTAATCCTATCTAAGTATTATGGCAGGTTAGGACCGAGGAAGAACAACATGAATACAAGAGTAGAAATAACGAAGATATATTACACGGAATAATAATACAAGATGTGAAAGGTGTTAGTATGACTGTCAGTCTACTATCGGCTCGTCTCGATTCGTCTCTCTCTCTTCAGAGGCGTAGTATACATAGTGTTAGGAAGAGTTCATTCTGTAGTTATAGGTAAGGACCCATAACACCCCCTCCCAAGATTTTATCCCGCAGGGGTCTTTAATATTTTTTCCTCTTCGGATTAATCATCAAAGGCTCTGTAAATTTTCTTTTTCTGCTTGATTTCCGCGGTTCTGAAATTGCCTGAGGCCTTTGCATATTGAATGTGTCAAATATTGTGTCCATTACTTCCTCCTCTTCCTGAGGTAGACCGTTAGAATCCTCTTTCTGATCCGATTTAAGTGATTTTTATGCGAGAACTTCAGACCCTGAATTATGTAAATCATGTTCCCGATTCGTTTCTCTATTTTAACTGGATCCCAATAGGATGTGTTGTTTTTGAACATTTAAAAAAAAAACTTTCTCCCCTGGGGTAAATTTTCTTTTTGGTACAAACGACGTTGGTGATTGCTTTGTCTGTTTTGGTAGTAATTTGTCGAATACCGATCTAATTTTTCGGGCAAACATTACTGCCGTCGGCGATAATGCCGATGGCGTAGTACTATTCGGTGTAATTCTATACACCTGCAAGAATTGTTGTAAAGCCTTTTCTGTTGGTACGTCATAAGCTTTCCTTGGTGCTCTTTTTAATGTATCTACAAAACTCTCTTCTTGCCCGTTTTTATCTTGGGTGATATGGCGGGGATTTGATGTTTCACCTGAAAAGTTTCACAAAATTCTTGAAAATCCGCAGATGTAAATTGTGTCCCATTATCGGTGACTAAACAATCAACCACTCCGAAACGAGCAAACAGCTCGTGAAGGCAGTTTATTGTAGTCTCAGAAGTAGGTTTTCTACAACGAAATACTTCTGGCCATTTGCTGTAACTGTCTACTACAATCAAGTAGGAGAAACCCTCTAATGGACCTACGAAATCTACATGGATTCTCGACAGCGGTCGATCTGTCTTAGGCCATGACTTATGAGTGATCGGTGGTGCCTTGGCTGCTAAGGAACATCCCTTGCATTTGTCCACCATATGTATAATATCTTGATCCATGTTTGGCCAGTACACGTAACTTCGCATTAAGGATTTCATTCTGTTCTTTCCTGGGTGGCCCATGTGAAAATACTTGAGGATTCGCCTTTGTAGCGTTTTCGGGCTTACTACTCTTTCATTATATAGCAGAACATTATCACATAACGAAAAACTGTCTGACATATGCTTATCTTTTCCTACAATTTTTATTTTCGTTTCCTTTATAAATTCATCATTCCCTGCTTCGTTTCTTATTTCCTGTAATGTGACAGGGAGGTCTCGAATTGTACTACATAATGATGTTCTAATATCTTCCTCATGTCGTAGAGCTGCAATTACGGAATCTTCTAATGGCTCCGTTTTCTTTGGTATTAGTCTCGAAAGACCATCTGCATGCCCGATTTTGTTTGATGGAAGATACTCCAATTTAAAGTTATAGTTTAATAGAATCGTCCCCCATCTTAGCAATCTATTAGCAGTGTAGACAGGTAGACCTTTCTTTGATCCAAATACTGTCAATAACGGCTTGTGGTCTGTGTGTAAAGTGAAAAATCTACCGTAAATATATCTGTGGAATCTCGTAACCGCAAAAATTATTCCCAGTCCTTCTTTTTCGATTTGTGAGTAATTTTGTTCGGCTGGTAGTAACGTTTTTGAGGCATGCGCGATGGGTTTTAGTGTCCCATCCGGCATTTTATGAAGTATACATGCCCCAACACCATAGGCACTCGCGTCACTCGCGACTATTATTTCCAATTTTGGATCATAATGCGCTAAAAATAAATCTGCTGTTAGAGTCTTAATGATTTTGTCAAAAGTTTTCTGACATTCATATGACCATTCCCAAACTTTTTCCTTCTTCAACAGTTCGTTTAGGGGTGCGCGTAATTTGTGCATGTTAGGAATAAATTCTTGATAACAATTTACTAAGCCCAAGAAGCTTTGTAACTCGGCTAAATTTTTTGGAGCCGGCATTTTTTTTATTGCCGTGGCTCTTTCTGGGTCTGGTCTTCTTCCTTCTTCGTCAATAATATGGCCCAGATATTTTATCTCCTTCATAAAGAAGTCACATTTATTTTCCTTTACCTTAAAACCGTAATTTTGTATCTGCCTGAAAACCTCTTGAACGTGTTCCCAGTGTTGTTCAATATTTTAGCTATTTATCAGGATGTCATCAAGGTATGCGATCCTGAAATCCAGTCCGCCTAGCATAGTGTCCATTATATCTTCTGAAGTAAGCCGCGAAGGTTTTGTCTTCGTCCGGTGCATAAGTGAAGTCTTTGATAGAGCTCCATATTGCATTTTGCAAGAATGCTGCTTCATTTCCAGAATTTTGTCCTTTATTTGTTACTGCCCGTAGTAGTAATTCTTGTAGTTCGAGTTGCTTCTCTTCGTTTTTCTGTTGAATTTCCAATAGTTTTTCTTCGAGCCTAGTCCGTCTTTCCTCATTTTTTTGTTGCTGCTCGAATTGCATTTTCATTAGTTCCAATATGGTTGGCTTAAAGTCTTCCATGTTTACACCGTAATTTTGTGTAACGATTTTTTCTTTTTTCTCAGTGTAGACTTCAGGTCTTTGTCGCCTGTTGTTCTAGAACCTTAGTACGAAAAAAAATTTCCTGCGTAGAATTTGATTCTGTTCTGGCAGACAGGTAAAATTCGTGTCTTCGTTACCACTGTTAAGGTTGGTGTCCAAAACAAATTTTTCATTTTTTATCTTGTTTTTTTTTTTTTCTCAATACCTCCGTCGCCTCTGTTATGGACGACCGATATCAAAAAGGTTTTTTTTTTTTTTTTTTTTTTTTTTTAGATTCTCCGCGTAGAATTCGTTTCTTCAATGTCCTTGTCGCCACTGTTATGGACGACCGATAGTAAAAAGGTTTTTTGTTTTTGTTTTAGATTCTTCGCGTATAATTCGTTTCTTCAATATCCTCGTCGCCACTGTTATGGTCCAGGTTAGGACCAAGGAAGAACAACACGAACACAAGAGTAGAAATAACGAAGATATATTACATGAAAAAATAATACAAGATGTGGAAGGTGTTAGTATGACTATCAGTCTGGTTCGGAGTGAACTACTATCGGCTCGAATCGATTCCTCCCTCTCTCTTGAGAGGCGTAGTATACATAGTGTTAGGAAGAGTTCAATCTGTAGTTATAGGTAAGGGAAGACCAGCCGATATTAGCGTCTGTTCTAACGTAATTTCAATGAAAAAATAAATTGAATAACATATGTATTTTTTCTTTTCTCATCAGTAGTTTTATAATTTTAAACTTAATAGAGATTAAATTTAGATTTTAAAATTGGTAATTTTTTACCTTTAATTTTAATATCAAATTTTATCATATAATTTAATACGTATTGGTTAGAATAAATTCTATTTTAGTAAAACCCCAACTTTAAAGCTTTTAGTAGCTATTATAACCTTACTTCGTTGTCAAGTTTTTTGAATTCTCGTATACTTGTATTTTGATTGGTCATTCCTGTTTATGTAACAGTGTTTTCCCCCTACGAAGTATCGTTAATTAATTTGAAACATTAAAACCCTTTATTCTATATTCAACATCATCACTTGATAAGACACCGGAGGTGTTGAAAGAAAATGGCTATTTTTGTAGTGATTTTATAACATATTTCTGTTATAATTTTTAGATAAACAATTATATCTGCTCTGCTCTGTATTGAGCACTCTTTTAAGAATAGTAATTGTTGGTTATTGGAATTTACTCCGTATACTATCCTAGACTTGGGTATATATATATATATATATATATATATATATATATATATATATATATATATATATATATATATATATATCCAGGTGAGATGAGAACGAATAGATTACAATTCCAACGTTCGTAACAATTAATTTAAAAGAGGGTTCAGTACAAAGTAGAGCTATATTCTTTATTTTTGGATAAGTTGAAAATTTGTGACACAGTGACATACTGACATTCGCAATTAATATATATATATATATATATATATATATATATATGATAAATCCTAATGAGCCAGGTATTACCAGGTAGTACCGGGCTCATTAGGATTTATTTCACTTTTGCCCTATTTAGTGTATTGACCACTCTTCGTTTTAACTTATTACTCGCTGTATTTTTCTTTGTACCAGAGATTTAAGGTACTGGACGATTTCTTTCGCCCCATTCGGAGGTTTCTGCGGCTTTCTTTTGTGTTCATTATTCCTAGGATGCCAGTTTATTTGAAAATTGTGATATCCAGGTCTTTTCACCCACCGAGTTTAAATAGATTTACATTATATATATATATATATATATATATAAAGACATTTATATTATGTTTAACGTTCTTTTTATAGATACATGTATTTAAGCAAATGCTCTGTTTTATAATAAACAGTATTAAATAACATTTACCGGCCTGAATGTCCGAGAAATTTTCATAGAAAATTTTCGCTCTCCGACAGGAATCGAACCTGTATCCTATACGGAACCATCATTTCGCGTGATGTGCCTTAACCTTTCGGCCACAGATGTCCGGCCTGAATGTCCGACAACGAAAATTTTCTATGAAAATTTCTGGGACATTCAGGCCGGTAAATGTCATTTAATACTGTTTATTATAAACAGAGCATTTGCTTAAATACTTGTATCTGTAAAAGGAACGTTAAACATATCATAAAATGTCTTTAAATAAATTGTCGGACTTTGTCCAATTCAAAATAAATGACGTCATTTGTTTACATTTGATATGCTAAGAGCAGATATGAATAGAAGAGATTCATGGAAGATTTAAGTTTAAAGATAGTAAAATCCACCTTGCTAACCGGACGCCTCTCCGTGGCCGAACGCTTAAGGTACGTCACAGTTCCGTATAGGATACAGGTTCGATTTCTGTCGGAGAACGAAAATTTTCATAGAAAATTTCTCGGACATTCAGGTAAATGTTATTTAATACTGTTTATTATAAACAGAGCATTTGCTTAAATATTTGTATCTATAAAAAAGTTAAACATATCATAAATGTCTTTAAATAAATTGTCGGACTCTCTCCAGTTCAATATATATAGCATAATGGGAAGCCACGTATACTTTCTTGATATGTATATAATATGGAGAAAACAAAGACTTGGGAATTGTAATTCTGTATAAATATTTCAATAGTTAAAATTTTTTTTTTTTTAGATATAGTTAAAAAAAAAACCTTTTTAAACAACATCTAAAATATTATCGTTAGATTTACGTTAGAAATATTCAAACACAGTTGCATTCCACATCACGCGACGTCCGCGTCTCGCGACAGACGGTACTTGAAAACAAACTTCTGAATACAGTTATTTAATTTATTTCTGACGAAAGATCGGGGCAGATCTGAAATATCAAATATATATATATATATATAAAAATATAAATAAATACTTTCACAAAAAAAAAATTCAATTTTTTAATTTTTTAATTATTAATTTGCAACTTTTCAGTTGTTTGTTTTCCATATTTTATATATATATATATATATATATATATATATATATATATATATATATATATATATATATATATATATATATATATATATATAAGGGTTGTACAAAATAATGGAAATTTCAAACAAATTAATTTTTATATGGTGTAAGACCGCCATTGGCAGTAATTACAGCTTGAATTCTATGAGGTATGGACTCATACAAAATTTGAATGGTTTCCAGAGGAATTTTTGTACATTCTTCTGCCAAAAGAATCTCAAGTTCTTTCTGTGATGATGGTGGAGGATATCGACTCCTTATTTGTTTTTCTAAAATGCACCAGAAATTTTCAATAATATTGAGATCTGGGGACTGTGGTAACCAGATAAGATGGTCTACTTTACTAGAATGTTCTTTGTGCCACTCAAGACACAATTTTAGCCGTTGGAATTAGTGCATTACCATCCTGAAATATTGCGTTTCTTTCCGGAAACAGTTGCGCGGCCGTAGGATGAATTTCATCTGATAAATTATTTAGTCTTGAATTTTGATCCTGTCATGAAGGGAAACCATTGGGTCGGCAGATTTTCAATATATAGACCTCCCCACGATCATCACAGAGCCTTCTCCATGTTTAACAGTTGGATGAAGACAGTCTGGATCAATTATTTCTTTAGACTGTCTCCACACGTATACTCGATCGGGAGATTAATTGCTGTTATTCTCAAGTCCATCCTGACCCGGGGTAGTAGCTCCTATTAGGGTCTCAGCTGTGGACAAATAGCGAACCCCAAAACAAAAACAAAATACCATGAAAGTAAAAAATTAAAAAATACATTTTTATAGTAAAAAATACCAGCAATACTTTTTTTATAATAAAAAAGCACTCACAATGCATTTTATCTATAGTTGAAGGCGGACAATTGCATTCAAATTATTTGGATTTCGGCATTAAATAACCTATAGATGTGTTGATATACCGCTAAACAAAATCAACCAAACCAACCACAGTGATAATAACTAAAACGCTTGAAAGGACTTGCAAAAAAAATAAACAACGTAACAAAACATGAACTCGACCTTCAGTCTGTTGTTAACTGGGGCAAAGAATGGCTTGTTAATTTTAACGCTTCAAAATGAAACTGCTCTCTATTAATCATCCGAGAGAATCCTTTCTGCCTTCCATCAGCATAGCTGATACTAACCTCTAGGAGAATGACTCGTTACACCTTCTCGGGCTAACGTTCTCGGCTGACATGAAGTAAAAAAGATTATATTGAATCCATTGCTAGGTCAGCTACTCAGAAAGTTGGTTCACTGTGTCGTGCAAGACAACCTTTCTCTCCTGAATCTATGTTACATATCTATAAGTCTACCACTCGTCCATGCTTATAATATTGCTACTACATATAATTCGGTGCCTCTTCCATTTACCTTGAGCTCCTTGATAAAATCCAAAGAAGAATCAGCAATATTACTGGTCCTGATCCGGCGTCTCGGATTCAGTTACTTTCCCACCACCGTAAAGTTACCTCCCTGTGTCCTTTCTATAAATACTTCCATGACAATTGTTCGGATGCGCTCTTCGACAGCTTACCTAGATTTTATGAATTTAAGCGCAGTACTAGACTGGCGACTAGGTCTCACCAATATACAGTAACCGTAGATGCAACCGTAAATTCTATGCTAATAGTTTCTTTTCCTGCACTTCTCCCTTGTGGAATTCTCTTCTGGCTCCATGCTTTTCAGCCAAATTTAATTTGAAAAAAAAAAAAAATAACTGCAATGTCAATCGTTAACTACTGTTTTTACAAGTATTCTTCTTTTTCTCGCTCCTTAGTAAAGATTTTGTTTTCTGATTCTTCCACACCCAGTAACCCACTGTTTCGTAATGACCTTAATGTCTTGCTTGGGGTGAACTCGATTATATATATAGCCATACATATATATCCAGGGTGTATAAAAAATACTTTTAAACACTTTCGGGGCGGATTCCTCACACCAAAACGAAGTAAAATGTCCATGTAAACATATGTCAACACAGTTACTCATAGAAAATGTTCAAAATGTCCTCTGCTTGCTTCTTCACACGCATGCGCCCATCAGATCATTGACTGACTGGTGGGCTTTTTCAAATACTCTTACAAGGTGTCAAATATTTCGTAGCCCCCGTCCTATGACATGTTGATCAAGTGTCTCCGCATTATTAATGTCTGCTGCATTAAACAATTTTTTAGGTGGCCCCATGGATAAAAATCCAAAGGATTGTGGTCGAGGAAACGTGCAGGCCATGGAAACGGTCCTCCCCTATCTATCCATCTTTCAAAGTCAGTCAGTTCATCGTGCAACAATGTGACTAAAATGTGCTGTAGCCCCATCATGCATGAACCACACGCGTCTTCGGATTAGCAGGTGTACATCCTCTAGCAAGTTTGGGAATGTGTTCGAAATAAAGTCCACCTTCGAAAGCTCCTGTACGACGTGTTGGGAAAACATACCGACCTACCAGAGAGCCACCTACAGTCCCAGCGCACACATTAATCACAAACACATGCTGGCGTATAGCCTGTATTGCACCATGGGGATTCCGATCAGGCCACAAGTGTTGGTTATATAAATTTGTTATTCCATCTCATCCAAATATTGGCTCATCCGTAAATAACATTGAAGAGACAAAAAAAACCGGATCGGCAGTTTGAGCAATAAACCATCGACAAAAGTTCTACCATGATGAGTGATCAGAGGGCGAAAAATTCTGCACATGTTACAAATGATATGGATACAGGAGTTGCTAATACCTGGATCGTCTCCGACAGCCTGTATAATGTGTTCTTCGTAGTTAGGCGTGCGAGCTGATCTTGGTCTTCATCGATCCATAGTTTGGGGTGCCACGAACCCTGTCTCAGAAACGCGATGATAAACAGCGGCAAAGGGTGGATGACTCGGCTGCCTTCGGTTTGGAAACGCAATCTGATACAGCCGTGCAGCCTCGCGTCCATTACAATTCGCGCAGCCGTATGTAAAAATCATATCTGCCTGTTCACGATATAAATATCTTGCCATTGTAAAACGGAACACCTCTCCCTACTACACACGTTAAACGTTGAAGACTGACTAGCCACAAATGTACACGACTGAAAAAAAAATGTCACCTAGTCTACATGGCAACACAGCGCCATCTAGCGTAAACTTTCTTTAAACTTCATAACTTAAGGAAGAAAGAATTTGCGGACATATGTTTATATGGACTTTTGTTCTAGCCTTGTTCTGAGGAACCCGCCCCAACGTTTGTAAAAATATTTTTGATACACCCTGTATATAAATATAGATAGCTCTATATAGATAGTTTTGATACACACTGTTTATGAATATAGGTAGTTCTATATAGAACTATCTATCTATCTGATAGATAGATAGATAGATAGATAGATAGATAGCTCTATATAGACAGTTCTAGATAGATAGTTTTGATACACCCTGTATATAAATATAGATAGGTAGTTCTAGATAGATAGATAGTTCTATATAAATAGTTCTATATAGATAGTTTTGATACACACTGTATATAAATATAGATAGCTCATTTCTGTGGTGACACAGTTTATGTCAGCAACACTCTAAATCCGCTATTGGGTAATCTTTCCCCACAAACATAAACAGTTTAAAAGAATATATATATGCATAATAAATAAGACAATGTGAAGAAGTGTTTTATTGACTACGCGTTTTATCTTCGTTAGATAGGTTTCGTTAGGTCAGAATGAAAGAAATCTTGAGGTGTGTGTTCGTGTGTGCCTGTGTGTGTGAGAGAGTGTGTGTTTTAATATTACATCTCTAATATCTGTTTGCTAGGCTGTCGTCTTAAAATAAATACATATTTACGATTTAATATTAAACACACACACATACACAATAGAAGACTGAACATGCGACACCGAAATCCAAAGACTCATTGGGATAACGAAAGATGCCGTCCGAAAGCTAAGCGAAGTATTAAAAAGCAGGAAAATTTCATTAGAAAAAGTGTACTGAACTGTTACGTAATATCAGTTCTCCTCTATGGCAGTGAATGCTGGACAATTTCCTCACAGATGAAGAAGAGACTTGAAGCAGTAGAAATATGGTTCTGTAGAAGAATGCTGAGAATACCATGGACTGAACCTGTTTGAAATGCGGACGTCTTAGGGAAGATGGAAACAAAATGGCGCTTATACTTAGAATCAGAAAGTGACAGTTGAAATGTCTAATGAAATTTCATTATGACGGGAGAGAACGTGTAGAATTTGACACTGTCGGGACATTGAAAGTAAGAAGGGCAGAAGAAAACAGTGCAAAACCTACCTAACGAGCTTGTGTTGGCAGAAGAAAATTAGGAGAGATCGCACAAAGACAAATTTTATTAAAGGATAGGAAGTTGCGGAGGGCCATTATCGACCATGTCCTAAAAGAACAGGGCACATAGTAGAAGATAACGGCTCGGATTGATGAATCGGAGAGCCGAGTTCGAATTCCAGTTAGATCCATTGCATTCACTTACGTGCTAATACCTTTGGGAAAGGTAGGGATCTTCTCACCACCCAGCTATGGGTAAATAGCAGGACAGACTGGGTTCTGTAGCCTTGGATGGCAACTGATCTACCGCAGAAAGAAATGGCAACCTATTGCGGGGAAAAAAATCTGCCTCGTCAGTCATGTATCGAAAGATACATAATAACCTTGGCGTGTATCACGCATGCCACATAACTGACTAAAGTTTTCAAACCTGCAGTAATGTGTTGGTTTCATGCTGGTTATCAAGTGGCAACATGCCTTCTCACTTCCCCAGTCCTGCCTTTATTATTCTCGCTGTTTTTTGTAATGCTTTCGTCCGAACGGTTTCGGCTTATCCTCGAATTCTGAATTCTTCCAGCCACTTTGCAAGTCTCTACTTAAGTGTTCCAAGTATACCAGCAATGCTCGGCACAACTGTCATCTTCATGTGTCATAACCTTTTAACTTATCCCGTAAGATCAACCTATTCTTACTATTATTGTTCTTGAGTATTAGTAGTGGCTGGTTGCTCGTCTCTGAGTATGCCTCTCAAGTAGCCAATCCCTGTTGAAGACGCCTGTTCAGGCACATTTGTGTTCGTTCAACACTCACAGAGCCCACCTGTAATTTATACTGCAACTATGCTGAGCGATCCTTGCTTACATTTTCTGGGAGAGAGTACATTATATGGCGGGATTAAGAGTGTGAATGATGCCACTTCTCTCGAACCCTCGGTCACGATGACTTGTGACTTCGTGTTAGGAGAACCGTCGACGGTATCCAGTTTCTCTCACAGGGCTTGGATCAAGTCGCGGTATGGTTTTTCAAAAGGTGCCGCGCGCTGGGATCGCTCGCCTCTGCATAATATCAAGAAGTTACCTTCCTGATAAATCGACTATGATTAAATTCGAAACCCGGGTCTCATGGTCTGAAACTAAACATTCTAACCACTCAGCCGCGTGCCCATATTTAGTGAGTATGCAGCACGAGGACGAAGTGACGCTAGGATACAAACATACGAAGCCCAATATACCCATCATGACCCCAATCAAGAGTATAAGAGTATATAAGAGTATACCGAGCACATGCATAACAGCCAAATGTGTGCGATATGATGACAGGCGTTGCTAAAAGCAACGCATAAGCTTGCAGGGGTTCTGTTCTGCCAACCGTTGACACAAATTCGTTTTAGGTAGGTTATACATTGTACTCTTCCGTCTTTCTTGGGTTCAATATACCTTGTAAGTGTTAAATTTTTCAAGCCCTCTATTCTCATTATGTCACTTAGTTGTCTTTTGATTTTAAGTATAAGTAGTCTTTTTGTTTCCATTTCCCCTCAAACTTCCTCGTTACTCACATGTTCAGTCTATGTGAGTCTTAGCTTTCTGCTGTAGAACCACAATTAGAAAAATACTTTCCGGTCGGTTAGATTCTGTTTGCTGAGATTGTCTCCGATTGTGGTCCTCCTCAGTTCTTCGCTAGACGCGATACCCAAATCGCCCTGGTTACCTCTTCCATGAAACTTTAAAAAATATCTCTGAAAACTTGGCCATGGTGCTCTCCTCATTACTTCCACATGTGAACAGAGGTGCACAGTGTGTCGGTCCCGAGGAGAGACGATAACTGTTTATAGTCAAGCAACTGAGAAGAAAATATTTGGCGCTGAAAATAATATTTACTGTAGCCCATCTAAATTCACCAATTCAAAATATGTGCACGTTAACACCTCTAATAATTTAAGATCACAAGACATTATAGCCGGGCCTGGTGTATCATCAGGGCATTGATTAATATTATTATTATGGCACTAATTTAGTCTTCTTCTTATTTTCTTTGCGTTTCAGGAGCCGTCCTCTATTACGGAAGAGACCAGCTAACCCCCCGTAGTTCTTAATTGTCACCATTATAGCTATGTTCTCGCAAATGAAACTACATAAAACAATCAATTGACAGCCAAAAATTCATGCCTTTTTTTTAAAGGGCGAACTGAACCTTTTATGTTAAAGACACCTGCAACAAAAAGGTAGTGTAGATGTGGGTGCGTTGGAAAAGGTAATTGAAATTTGGCGAATACACGCACGTGTCGGCTTATCTGAGACGATGCCACCTTGAGTGTCCGTAAAGAGTGTGCCTTTGTCTACGCGAGGCAAGAAGAATAATTTTATGTTGTGCGCACGTACATGAGTGGAAACGTGAAATGTGTGTCTGCAATATCAGTTAGACGGTCGGCATGATTATTTTACATTTCTTCTTTTCCTTCGTTGTGCCGTGTCTCTTCAGGTCGTAGGTAATATAGGCTCTCCACAGCATTATGTCTTTTGTAACTCTTAGTCAATCTTGCCTCTCCTGATACCTCTTCTATCAACTATTTAAACAAGCTTGTTCTTTTTCTGCCGTAACTCTTCAGGGTGTTGGAGATCATAGCTCTCCACAATTTCCTGTCCTTTCGAGCTATTAATAAATTTTATCTTTTTATTTTTTATCTCTCCTAATCCCTGTTCTGACAACCATTTACAAAAGCTCGTTCTTTTTCTGCCGTGACCCATCAGGACGTTGGAGATCACAGTTTCTTCTCACTCACTTGTGCAAATCTCATCCGGCTCTTTGTTTGCCAATCAATTTGCATCGTCAAATATTTAAATGCAATGCCAATCTTTTTCTGTCTCCCCAAATCCTGTTTTTTTTTTTACTGTCCCCTCTCCTTAATTATGTTTTTTTCATAGATTCTTTCAAACTCAGTAACCCCATTGCATTTTTTTAAAGCGAATTCACTCCAAGCAAGACAGAAAGGCCGCTAAGACGCAATGGGTTACTGGATGTGAAAAATTATAAAACATCGAGAACAAAGAAAGATTAATTAGGACTGCAGATAGCGATTGACATTGCATTAAAATTTTTGACGATCAAAGTTGACTGAAAAGCGTGGAGCCGGAAGATATTTCCACAAGAGAGAAGTGTGAGAAAAGAAACTGTTAGCATTGAACTTAAGGACACATCTAGCCATCTTAACTGTAAGTTGATGAGATATCGTCACCAGTCTAGTTTCTTTTCTTTTTATGTGCCATGTCCTTTCAGGACGTAGGCGATCATGGCTCTCCATCTCCTTCTATCCCTTGAAGTTCTCAGCAAGTTCCTTCCCTCTGCTTCCCTCCACAGACCATGTTCTGTCATCCACCTGCTCAAGCTTGTCAGGTATGTCACGCGCTGCTTTCCCTTGTCTTTCCTTCCCTCTATTCAACCCGTGAGTATCAGATTCTCCAGGCCTTCCTTCCTCATTATGTGTCCCAGAAACTTCAGCTGCTTCTTTCTGGTGTTAAGTATAAGCTTCCTCCTTGTTTGCAACTTCTCTAAGATCTGATCGTTGCTCACATGCTCGGTCCAGGATATCCTTAGTATCCTTCAGTAGAACCACATCTCCGTCGCCTCGAGTCTCTTCTTCATCTTTGAGGAAATCGTTCAACATTCACTGCCGTAAGGAAGAACAGATGTCACGTAACAGCTCAGTGTTCGCCAGTCTAGTACTACGCTTAAATTCATAAATTCATAGCGAACAGCGCATCCGAACAATTACCATGAAAGTATCTTAGTGGCTTTATCGCCTTGCTTAGGGTGAAATTAAAAATTCATCTGAGGGCTCCAAGTGGAGGCAGACACCATAAAAACAAAAGCGGTAAAGAACAAAGCTAATGAAGAATAATCGTGAACAAGAAAACAACAGCTAAATTAAAAGAAATAAATACACAGACAGTTTGCACTGAGGTACCCTTTTTTAAAATCATTTCTCCCCAAGCAAGGCGGGAATGCCACCAAATACGCAGGGATTTACTTAGAGTGAAGCTGAGAGAAAAGACTGGGTATAGTGGGGACTGAGGAAAGGATGAAAGCTGAACGGGGTCCAAAAATATAGAAGATGGCGATTGAAGTTGCATTTAAATTTTTGAAAATTGTAGTTATCCGGGAAGCAATGAAACGGGAAGGAATTCCACGGGCGGGTGGCGTGAGAAATGAAACTGTTAGGGTAGAAGTGGCAGTTACATTTAACTAATTCCATAGTAGAAGGGTGGGACCTAAATACCAATCTAGTACAACGTTTAAAGCAAGGATCGAAACCCGACTAAATTCGCGTCAGTCGGAAATTCTACCACAAAGCCGTCGGCACACGGCAGGGATGAAGGTGAATTTTAGCGTATTTATTTTTAGATAAACACACAGTAACCGACAGGACTCAATTCGCTTTTGCCGAAGAGTCTTGCGATATCAGCCTTAATAGTCACTGTTTACAAATCCACACTTCCTTCCCTAGAGAGCTCAACCGAAATTATTTTTTCAGGAGCTTACGTGTCTCATTAAATAATTTTGACAAGTCTTATCTACTTAATTTTAATATGATTTTCTCATATTCAGAGACAAGCTTCTTAGTATCCTTATTAAAGGAAAAAATGAAGTTACTATATTGATGCATATTCATTTATTCCGTGTACTTTCGACATTAGCCCTGTCATCTTCAGGGTCTTGTATTATCAGGGTCTTGTTGAAGCTATCTCTCTTAAAAAATTGAAACCAACCCTTAATAAAATCATTAATACTGTACAAATATATTAAAATATTTATAGTAGATACTTTTTAAAATATCTTGGTTTTAACTAATAGCTTTAAATATATATATAGTATAAGATGACAACTGGAAAAAATCTTAGTTTTTTGCCGACACGTTTCGTCTTCCGACTTTTTTCAAGGCAAAAATGAAATCGAAATGTTTTTGTTGCTAAAGTTACATTTCGATTCTATTTTGCATTGAAAAAGTCGTAAGACGAAATGCGTCGGCAAAAAAACAAAGATTTTTTTCCAGTTGTCATCTTATACCAATTTGTCTTGTCCACAGAATTAATCTGGAAATTCAACTATATATATATATATATATATATATATATATATATATATATATATATATATATATATATACTTTTTTAAAATATGTAAAATATCAGCTCAACTAAGGATTCATTTTGCGACTCGTTCTACCTTTCCCTCTATGCGTAAGTATCCTCTTCCTCCCCATCATGTTTCCTCGGTGATCTATTCATTTAATTGTGGTTGTGGTAGCAACTACATAGGAAGAACGTCCCAGTGCTTGGATTGTAGGATTAGGCAGCATGTCCCATTACGAGTTCTTAATCCGGATGCCCGTAAGAGCCGGCTGGTGAATACTTCCGGGTCAGCTATGACTGAACATCTCATAAATAGCAGGGATTGCGCACTAAATTTTAGTTCACTGTTTGGTTCACTGTTCTGGCTAGTTCGCACTCTCCTTTTCATTTACGGGCACTGGAGTCTATGTACATCCGGTCCAGGGAACCGTCTCTTTGTAAGCAAAAAGACTGTCTCCTTGGACTTCACGTTATTATACTCTAGTGCTCGTTAATCATACATTTTCCCCTCCTCCCCTCCCTTTCTCCACCTCTTCTTCCCCCCCGCTACCTTCCTGTTTTTTTTTCTTTCGCTGCGCAAATTTGCGTCGTTTATTTTTTATTCTGTCTTCCCTCATACCATTAATCATTTCATCTTTTAATGTTTTAATTGTATGTAGGGTGTTTGTGCGAGTAAATGTAATTTTGAAAGAAATGATTATTATGTTCCCAGTCGACCCTGATGAGCTTGGGAACGAAACTGGTTGGTCTGTCTTCTTTGTGTTTTTATCTCTTATTTTTTATTTTTCATAATGCCTATAAGAAATAAATTTTATTTTTTCTTAGCAATATTACGGTTTTGTACCTCCAACAATTTATATATATATATATATATATATATATATATATATATATATATATATATATATATATATATATATATATATATGTAGTTGTATATTTAGGCAGCAATCCTTCGTTTATGCATGTTTCATTAAAAACGACAGACAAATTATTTCATTTTCTGGACAAAGAGTGTGTAAAACTGTCCAAATGTTTTAGAGTTCCGAGCGCTATCGGCTATACCTTTAGCCATTACCAAGGATGATACCATTGTTCAGCTTAATTGAGTTTGTGCATTATGTACATGTTTTAGTGTGTTATAAAAATGTTTTTAATTTCCGAATACGGTTAGCACATTGTGGCCTTGTTCGTAGTTAATATTGTTAAGAGTTGGCTTTTTCTTTTTTTTATTATTAAAGCTTCTATTATTTGAAATCTTTTTTTACAGGTGGATGAAGTTATTATATTTGTGTTTTCTACTACTATGTTTCTAATGGAGTCTGGTAAGTTTGCGTGTGTGTTTAAATGGGTTCTAATGGAGCTGTGATCAGATAGATATAACGTAAGGCGTCTGGATAAGCATGTAGTTGTGCAACCGATGTAATTATTCATGAGTCCTGTTTGATCAGGAACACAGTTCCTTAAGGGGCATTTGAACTCATAGATAATGTTCGTTCTTTGTAATTTTGATTTAATTGGTGTGTTGTTATTTTTGAGGATAAGGTCAGCTGTCTTAAACTTTTTATAATAGATAATTTTATTTTCTTATTTGGGCCACTTGGGGTAGTGTATTTCTTTATAATATATCTTAGTGAATATTCGTTTTGTTTGTAGTTAATAATGTGCATTTGGTTTTTGTAATAAATGTTTATGCAATTTTTGACTGTGTGTTCACTATCGTTATTACTTTGGGGAGAAATAGTCTAATTTGGTGGTCTGTAAGGTGGTTAGGGAAGCCGTTGTTGATTAGTGTTTAACATTATTAAGTTCTTTAAGGAAGAGGAGTCGAGAGGATGAATTCTGGTGTGCACTTTTTATGAAATTTTATATCACTGCTATTTTGTATCTGAGTGGGCATTCACTGTTAAAGCTAAGGTAGCAAGAGTTCTGCTCGTGGGTTTTTTATACAATGAGGTGATAAAAGTGTTGTTACTATATTCTACAAGAACATCTAAGAATGGGAGTTTGTTTTCTTTTTACTAAGTTCATAGGTAAAGTTAAGGACAGAGCTTTTCTCAAATGTGGTCTTAAGTGTATCTATTTCTTTAATGTTATTTGCTAAAATAAAAATATCATCTACGTAGCGGACATATATTTTAGGTTTACAGACCTGTGTAAATATCGTATTTTCGACATGGGACATGTAATAGTTGGAAAAGCATGGACCGAGTGGATTTCCCATACTAACACCATTAGTTTGAATGTAAATGTTGACATTATGGCCATAGAATGGAACTTTGGTTGTGCATGCGTGTAGTAATTTTTCGAGTATAAATGGTTTGATGGGTGGCGGAAGGATAGAATTATTACACAGAATTGAGGATAATGTCAATGGTTTGATCAACGGGGACGTTTGCAAATAAGTTTTCGGCGTCAAGTGACGCTATTATACCTTGGTTTGGTTTAGTAGTTTTTAAAATTTGGAGGAATTCGTGGGTGGATGTGATGCTGTAATTGGTGGGTAGGTACGGAGTGATGATGTCGTTCAAGAATTTTGATAGCTCCTAGATAGGTGTTGGTATCTGGGAAATAATTGGCCGTAGTGGATATCCAGGTTTATGGATTTTTTATATTCCCATATAAATATCCAGGTTGGTAATCTCCAACGATTTTTTGAATTTTCAGGAAACTGACTTCCGCGTTGTGAGCTGTTATTAGTTTGTTGACGGACCTTTGTTGACGGACACACACACATATATATATATATATATAAAGAAATATAGTCTTAAGGTGTGCTATATTTATGGGATAAAGTGCTCAATATCAGAGATGAGAGCGTGTAAATATAAAAGTGAACACTGAAGTCAACTCTTCTGTTTCGTGCGAGACGCAATCGTCAGACCACGATTGCATCTAGCATGAAACAGACTTCAATATATATATATATATATATATATATATATATATATATATATATATACCCAAGTATAGGATTGCTTTATACTAAATAAATAACAATAACCTACAAATACTATTCTTAAAGAGTGCTCAATACAGAGTAGAGTAAATATAATCATTTATCCGAAATTCATAACATAAAAATGTTACAAAAGCACTACAAAAATAGCCATTTTGTTTCAACATTTCTGGTGTCTTCTCAAGTGATGGTGTTGAATGTAGAATAAAGGGTTTTAAAAAGGGGTTTTTTATGTTATAATTTTCGAATAAATGATTATATATATATATATATATATATATATATATCAATTACGTGATGCAGGTTCAATTTATATTACGCGAATCATTCATACGAAAAGCAGATAATCTGCTTTTCGTATGACTGATTCGCGTAATATATATATATATATATATATATATATATATATATATGACATTTGTCTCAGAGGAGACACCCGGCTGAATGGGATATTTTCCTTTTTTTCCTTTTTTTTAATTTCTTTTCTTTGAAATTCCATTTCATGCAGGTATGTTTAAATGAATACTTACAGTCGATCCCCACCCCTTTTCATTTTCAAGCGGTCACTGATTCGAGAATACGTCCCGCCTTTCTCACTTAGCGATTTGTTGCCCAGTTTGGGGGCACTAGGCACTCGCAGAGTTAACTCCGGCCCCTTAAACAGTCTTAATACTTAGTCCCACAAGACAAGAGAACGATCACAAACTAATCACCCCTTCGGTGGTTTGGACGTGCGTGTAGAGACGGGGTAAAGGAGAGGTGGGGGAAAAAAGGCCCGCATGTGACTTCAAGTGCTTGGTTTGATGTCCACGGATCAGGAGTGCAGTGAATTTGGAATGACGTTTCAGTCTCTTATCTTCTCTCTCTCCTGCACTCTCTCCCGCCCGCACGTGCGCACTTTTGTACTCTCGCTTTTTATTCGATCTGGAGAGAAAGACAAAGAGAGAGAGAGAGAGAGAGAGAGAGAGAAAGAGAGAGAGAGAGAGAGAGAGTCGCCTTTCTTATGTAATCTTTATATTTCCATCGAACAAGCTAACTCAGTAGCACAGTTTACAAGTCGACATGTTTGCAAAGATTCTCTCTGTTATTCCCGACCTATGCTTAAACAAGAGTATAATAATCTATCTATCTATCTATCTATCTATCTATCTATCTATCTATCTATCTATCTATCTATCTCTATTGGTATCTATCTATCTGTCTATCTATGTTGTTATCTATCTATCTATCTATCTATCTATCTCTATTGGTATCTATCTATCTATCTCTATTGGTATATATCTATCTATCTATCTATCTATCTCTGTTGGTATCTATCTATTTATCTATCTATCTATCGCTGTTGGTATCTATCTAGCTATCTATCTCTGTTCGTATCTATCTATCTATCTATCTATCTATCTATCTATCTATCTATCTATCTATCTCTGTTCGTATCTATCTATCTATCTCTGTTCGTATCTATCTATCTATCTATCTATCTATCTATCTATCTCCATTGGTATCCATCTATCTATTTATCTATCACTGTTCGTATACACACACACATAAGTGAAAGATTAACTTAATTAATGCGAGAAATAATTATCTTTCAGTCCAATATCCTTTTCAATGCTCTTAATTCATTAATTAATTCATACTTACATTTTCACGTCTTTTTCACTTCTCTTTGGACTGTCATCGCTGAAACTTATCTCTAATGTGCCAAACGTCTTATGGATTGAGTTGGATCTTTTCTAATTGGTTTCTTTAGTTCTAAGTTGAAATGAAGATCCCTCTTGCTGTTGTGACCTCCTGATTCAGTTTTCCTCTCTACTGTTCCCTTTTTTCAAATTTATTCACCGTTCTTTTGATGGTTCTTGAATGGACTTTGAAGGTGGAAGCCAGAGTGTGAATGCTGGTAGCATTACTAAAGGCCTGAATGATCTTTTACCTCTCAGCATTGTTCAGATGGGAAGAGAGTGAAGGTGGCACAAAACGATTTTAACATGTTCTCTTCCTAGCTGAATAACTCAAAGGATTTTTCAGTGATTCTTATGACAAATGATGTCAAATTTACAACATGTCTTATCTGAAATCCTGGAAAAAAGAAACTCACTTTAGTAGTTTAGTGAATTTTTAGATATTAAACATTTTCTGGGATGGACAATTATGCTGTTACACGACTTGGGCAATTTTGCTGTTACACTCGTTGTATATATATATATATATATAGATATATATATATATATATATATATATATATATATATATATATATATATATATATATATATATATATATATATATATATGTCTGGGCGCTTATGTATTATAACATGAGTGTGTTTGGATTGTTTTACGTGAGAGGTGGTCATCACAGTTGAAGTAAACTGTAAAATGTATACATTTTTGTCTAGAGCTATCAACATCCTTTTTAACGTAATTTCAATGAAAAAATAAATTAAATAACATATGTATTTTTTATTTTCTCCTCAGTAATTCTATAATTTGAAACTTAAGAGAGATTAGATTTAGATTTCTAAATAGGTAATTTTTTACTTTTAATTTTAATTTCAAATTTTATAAATCTTTTAATATGATAACATTGCTTCGTTGTCAAATTTTTTGAGTTCTCATATACTTGTATTTTGATTGGTCATTCTAGCTTATGTAATAGCGTTTACCCCGAGCGAAGGATCGTTAATTAATTTGAAACTTTTAAAACCATTTATTCTACATTCAACATCATCACTTGATAAAACACCAGAAGTGTTGAAACAAAATGGCTATTTTTGTAGTGATTTTATAACATATTTATGTTATGATATTTAAATAAATAATTATATATATATATATATATATTTAAGCTTATCACCCCAAGCAAAGCTGGAAGACACTAGCACGCAAGGGGTTACAGAAGGTTTGGAGGAAGAGCAGATAGGAGTGGTAAAGGAGGGGATGTGGAGAAAGATAGTGGATCGATCAAGGCAAGGGGGTTACAGAATATTTGGAGCGAGAGCAGATAGGAATGAAAGGTGAAAGGATGTGGAGAAGGGAAGTGGATAGATCAAGGCAACTGGAGATGTCGATTGACGTTACACTTAAATAGTTGGAGATTATATTTGTCAGGGAAACAGGAATAAGGAAGGGAGTTCCACGGGAGAGATGTGCGAGACATGAAGCTATTGGAGTAGAAGAGACGTCTACATCTAACAGTTTCAACGGTGAAGGGGTGGGAACGGGATGCCAGTCTCGCAGGACGATACACACCGGCATATTTACCAACAATGAATTTTCAAGGTTTTTTCTAATAATAATAATGATAATAATAATAATAATAATAATAATAATAATAATAATTAGAAAAATCCTTGAAAATTCATTGTTGGTAAATTTATTTCGTTGAATATAGGCGTATTCATCTCATCAGACCGATAATATTTTATGAAACCCTTTTCCGCCATCCATTTACACAAGCTCACTAAGTCTGTTATGCATTGTTTTCCTCTGTCCCTCTGTCTCGTGTGCAGCAGATTTTCCGATCCCTCTTTTCTCCTTATGTGCCCCGGAAACTTCAACTAATGTTAAGTATTAGTGTCCTTTTTGTTTCCATTTTCTCTAAGACCTCATATGTTCGGTCCATGGTATCCTCAGCATCCTTCTGTAGAACCACATTTTTCTGCCTCAATCTCCTCCTCATTGTCCAGCATTCACTGCCACATAGGAGGACTTATATCACGTAACTGAATGCGTCTTCGGATTTCGGTGTCGCACTTTCCCGCCTCTGTCAAAATACTTTTCAGATATTCAAAATTTTTGAACTTATTTGATTTTGGTATTTCCAATTTTTAATTTACAACTGTGCATTCTATCTTCTTGCAATTGTTACTTTGATATTTTTTTTCGCTTTCCTTCATTACCTTCTGTAGGAATTTTAGTATTTTTTTCCGTGTCTTCTGTCAACACTATGTCATCTGTATATCTTACGTCAAGATTATGGCCGCCAAAAACGAATACTGGCAGGATTTAGTAAAATTTAAAAAAGTCTTATATACCGTACCTATGAATATCAATCCTCATAAATGCGTTGGGCACTATTGTAAGTGGGGGTAATATGCTGTCTAAATAGTCCACCCCTAGCAGTGGTTTACCTACTTCACGCCGCTGGCGAGTATTGTATTTTGTTGATGTTATAAAGGTTACCATTTCATTTCCAGCCTCCGTTTTTGTTATTCCTCATTCAGTAACCCTTTCTAGGTTACAACAATATCTCATCTCAGAAATATAGGCAGAAAAAAGTTTCTTCAAACAGAGGACTGCAAAATGTTAGCTTTTATTCGTGGCAACTTTATACAACTAACAATCACAGAGAGTCCTTTTGACTGTTTTTTTTTTTTGACTTGTGAGTTCAATACCTGGGCACCAGGAGTTGAGTTACTAAACACAGATAACTGAAACTGAGATATCCAGAAAATGCATAGAACTAGAACAATCTACCCCAGTGGACAAAATAAAGGGTTTGGTTCAAAATTCCAGCGTATATCACCTGAAGAAGGCTGGAGCATACAACAGCCGAAATGCCGTGAATATTACAATAAAGATGAGGACATTTGTTCGAGCAATGTAAATAGCTACAATACCTTTATATACCGTACCTATGAACATTAATGGGTATGTCTCAATCCTCATAAATACATTGGACACAATTGTAAGTGGAAGTATTATGCTAAGTAGTTCACCACTAGCAGTGGTTTACCTATTTCACGCCGCTGGCGAGTATTGTATTTTGTTGATGTTATAAAGATTACCATTTCATTTCCAACCTCCGTTTTGGTTATTCTTCATTCAGTAACCATTTATAGGTTATAACAGTTTGTATACTCAATAAATTTTTTTAACATTACTGCATTCCTACTTTTACATCCTACTGTAAATATGCAGAAAATAGGAAACGTTTATCAATCTAACGTTTTTTTTTATTCATCAGTGAATGAGATCGGGAGAAAAAGGAAGAAAGAAATTGTTATTTTTCTTTTTGTGTTGTTTGATTTTCATTGCTTAATCAGGTTTCACGTACATTTGACTTGTTAAACAAACGAATTCCTTAAATTATACTTTAACCTTTGTAATGAAAACATTAGTATCTCCCAGAAACTTCTTACAATCTACAAATATTTTGTTGGCTTTAAATAACCTATAGAAGGTCGGTAAGCCGTAATAAAACAAGCCATCAATCACATCACCAAATAGGGTATTGTAAATATTTCTAATAAAAGAAAAAGAATTTCTAATCTGAAATTTAACATGGTATTTTTTAAAAACTGTTTGTTCTGGACGTAGGCCGCAACCCCAGCTTTTATTTTTATCATTGCATTCCAAGCAAGTCAGTAAACATTACTGAGAGTCCGTCCTGGGTATGACGATAAACTACATCTACGTCCAACAGCAATATTTATTCAGTTTATATTTTACTCCTTTTGTTCAGATCTATCTATCTGTTATATACCGTACCTATGAACACTAATGTGTTATTGCAATCCTCATAAATACTTTGGACACTATTTTAAGTGGGGGTAATATGCTAAGTAGTCCACCACTAGCAGTGGTTTACCTACTTCACGCCGCTGGCGAGTATTGCATTTTGTTGATGTTATAAAGATTACCATTCCCATTTTGGTTATTCCTCATTCAGTAACCTTTTCTAGGTTACAATAGAAAGTAAGAACTAACGTCTGCCATCTTTAAGCTAGCTTTTTTTTTTTTTTTGGCAAAGATTACAGATTTCTACGCCTTTGGAAATCTTCTAAGATAATTCATTTTGTTTTTTTCTTTAGAGAATTTGTTAAAGACCCAAATGAATAGAAATTCTGAAAGTGCAATATATGTTGAATACGACGCGTGAGCAAGAATGTCCAAGACAAACTGCAAGAATGTTTTCAGTAGCCACCGAAAGAAATGATACAGGATAGTGTTATTCGGAAGAACTATCGCGACTTTCCATATTGACCAACAACGTAAGATTACTGCCTTCAGTTGGTCTAGCTGGGAGCGGTACTTGTTCGAATCAATCGTCTGATTCTTGGGAAAGGCGTTTATAGTAGGCGATGTTGGATATCGGTTGAGGAAAGACTTTTGGCCTTACTTCAGCAGCATCAGTTTGTGAGCAGAAATCGGAACTGGTAATAGCATAAACAAGAAAATGCATCCGGTGGCTAAAATAAACAAGACGCACAGATGCCCCGAAACTTGAAAAAACATGGCGGAAAGAAATGCTTGGTTGCGTAGGCGCATACTGGAAGAGGCGTGGCCACACAAGATTGAGTAGCCGACATAGCGGAAGAAGGTGTAGCCACGTGAAGTTACATAAGTGCCCAAATGTTATTTAACCGGTCCGATTCTTGATTTTGACAGAGAGGCTGGCTAGAGGTTCACCTAAACTTTGTCTCCGTCAATTTCTGTGTGCGCAAACCTAACCTCTGTGATTCTCCCTCACTCTACCCATTCGCCGCAACTCGGACAATAAAGATATCTATGTATTTTTAAATATAGTGTGTTCGTCGCCTCATTTGTGCCTAGCTGCAATATACAACAGGTGATATATTTCCAGTGCCAAACGTATACACAGCGTTGCATTTGAGTCTAGACTGTCCTTTTCACAAAATTTGCTTTAACGATACAGGCTATGAAACCTGTGGCAATGCAGTCATAATCAATAAACTTTCAAACATTGTTAGTTACACCTAAACGTTACTGACAACTTTACTGATTAACACACACACACACACACACACACACACACACACACACACACACACACACACACACACACACACACACATAGATAGATAGATAGATAGATATATAGATAGATAGATAGATAGATAGATATTACCCCTAATGTTTTTTTAGTGGATACCTGTGTTTAAGTAGGCGCCCATTTATTTCTTTTGTACAGTAATTTATATCTATTGTCTGCTCGGTGTAATCCTTTTTGCCGTTACCAAACTGTTAGCGACACGTTTTGGGCTATAGAGGCGATTTCAACAATGCAAAAATGGATACAGGTTCAATTATTAAGGGGAGAGACGAATAAAAAGAATGGGAATTAAGAAGACAAAAGATAACGATTGACGAAAGATCACAGTTGATTGGAAAGGAAAAAGCCGGAATAAAAGCGATAGAAGCTGTTAGCATAGAACTTACGGTCATATCTAGCAATTTTAGCTGTAAAATGATGAGTCCTACCTATCGATCTACAGGGTGCCTCTAATATCTGGACACAGAGGCAAAAATGCTTATTATCCAGAAATTAAATTTTCAACAGCATTTTATCGAATTGGAATATTAACAAATGGCCTCTTCAATATAATTTCCATCATTTGTGATGCGCCTTGCAAGATTCACGTGAACTCGATGCAATAACTCCATGATGGCGTCAATTTTAGCACATTCACTCTTTATGCGTTCAATCAAGTGTTTTGCATCTGGGTTTTTCATTGAATTATTTCTTCTTTCAACAAAACCATGTTTAATCTGTGCAGGTAAAAAATATAGTTAATGAGATTTCCTATATGTGTCCAGACTTTAGTGACACCCTGTATAACAGAAGCACGAGACCAGATATGGCAGCAATATTCAATGCATGGACGAATGGTAGACTTATAAATATGTAAGATAGATACTGGCAAGAAAAACTTTCTTGCAGAACACAGTGAAGCAACCTTTCTTGCAGCAAACCTTGTAATTGATTCAGTGTAGTTTTTCCACCACATGTCAGGGGAAAACGTTAGCAAGAGAAATCATAATCAATTATTCTTCTGCAGGTTAGCATCTGCCATGCTAACTGAAGGTAAAAAAGGTTCCCTCAGATGATTAAAAAGCAGCAATTTTGTTTTGCATGCGCTTAAATTTTAATTTTAAATCTGTGATTTTTATTGGGTACATCTCCTCCTTTAGCATACGCCAGAAAAAAAAGTGAATTATTTCTTCTTTCGACAAAACGATTTTTAATCTGTAATAAAAATATAGTTAATGAGATTTTCTATTTGTCCAGACTTTAGGCACACCCTGTATATCAGCAATATTCAAAAATTTCAGCACATTCACTTTTTATGCGTTCAATCAAGTGTGTTGCATGTGTGATTTTCATTGAGTACACCTTCTCCTTTAGCATACCCCAGAAAAAGAAGTCAGCTCTTTCTTACTTCGACAAAACTACGTTTAATCTATGCAGGTAAAAGATATAGTTAATGGGATGTCCTATATGTTTCCAGACTTTAGAGACACTCTGTATGACAGAAGCACGAGACCAGATATGGCAGCAATATTCAATGCATGGACGAATGGTAGAGTTATAAATGTGTAAAATAGATTCCGGCAAGAAAAACTGCCTTGCACAGCACCATAAACCAACTTTTCTAGTAGCAGACCTATTGATTCCATGTAGCTTTTAGACTTTAGTTCAAGGGAAAACGTTAGCCCGAGAAGTCGCAAGGAATAACTCTTCTGGGGGATAGCATCTGTCAAGCTGATGGAAGGTAAAAAAAAGGTTCTCTCAGACGATTAAAAGAGAGCCATTTTGTTTTGCCTGCGTTTAAATTTCAGCGCATTCACTCTTTATGCGTTCAGTCAAGTGTGTTGCATGTGTGATTTTCATTGAGTACACCTTCTCCTTTAGCAGACCCCAGAAAAAGAAGTCAGCTCTTTCTTATTTCGACAGAACAATGTTTAATCTGTGGAGGTAAACAATATTGTTAGGAATACACTGTAGTATTTTCCTTAAATTCGTAAAGTCGGGGTACGAAAGAGGAAAACTAATTAAAACAATTACCATGAAAATATTTATAGAAAAAAAATGGCGATGGAAAAGTGACTGAAGCCGAGATGCCAGGTCAGGAGCGATAACATTGCAGATTCTTCTTTGGATTTTTATCAAGACACACTAAATACAATAAAAGAAGCACCAGATCAGAGATGATAGCAATATTCAATGAATGGACGAACAGCAGATTTATAAGTGTGTAACAGATTCTGGCGAGACCATTTGTCTAACACGACACAGTGAAACAGTTTTCCTAGCAGAAGACCTAGCAATTGATTCGATATAATCTTTCAACTTCATGTCAGTAGAAAACGTTAGCCCGGGGTAGGGGGGGATAATGATTCGGCGTCAGAAAAATAATTGGACTATTCGGCGTAGCCGTTTAGGCGTAAAACTGTTTCGACGTCACTGTCTTTGACCGGAGGCAACCCCTTCCCCGCCAAAAGGATAAAAGCATTGAAAACACCCAACTTTCAATAATAATCTGACGCCTAATCGTCCTCTGTTGAAAAATTCCTATGTCGAATCGGCTACGCCGAATCAGCGACGCCGGATCAGCGACGCCGAATCAGCGACGCCGGAACGTCCCATTCCCTAGCTTGAGATGGCGAAATAAGTCATTCTTCTGGAGGTTAGCATCAGCCATGATCATGGAAGTCAAAGAATCTTCTCTAAGACGAATAAAAGTGAGATGCTTCGTTTCGGAGGCGTTAAAATTAACAAAACATTTCTACCCGCCACTCAGTTAACCACAGATTGTAGGTCATTTTCCTTTTTTAGATCACTCCCAATTTGACATTTTCGAACCACCCGTACCATTGAGACAAGAGTAAATTGTTGTTTCGTCAGCATAGATACGAAGTTGAGAACTAGTGACACCAGGAAGGTCGTTGATGAAAATTAGGAACAATAGAGGCCCAAGGATAGCGCCCTGGGGAAAAAATACATGTATTAATACAAAAAGATCTAGAAATTGGCCGTTCAAGACATTTTTCATTTCAATCAGATAAAAAAAAAAAGAAATGAATAATTTATATTTAGAAATATTTGTCTTAAAACAATTTTTCAGAAAATTTCACTTCTCAATTCCACTATATTTTATAGCTCTTTCTGGTCGAGCATTTTAACTAGCAACAAAGCAGACCTATGTCTGCCTTTTTGACACTCATACAAACCAAACCTATGTCAACTTTTGTCTCTCTGTTTTAAACCAAACCTATGTCAACCTTATTCATTCTCGTTCAAACTAAAACTGTCATTTAACTTTTTTGACTGCCGTGCAAACCAAACCTATTTCTACCTTTATCTCTACTTGTGTAGACGAAACCTATGCCGACCTCTCTACTGGACACCAGAATTCGCCCTTAAATTACTTAGAAAAGGTCCGCATTGTCGTAAAACAAGTCAAATCAAACCAAAACAAACATTACACTTAAAAAAACAGCAACCCGTGATAACCATAGAATCAAATGTAAACGATTATAAGAGATGAAATTAGGATTACAAAGAAAATACTGTTAAAATATATCAAAAAACAACCGTCAACGTCGACATCCGCTTGAATCCGTGCATTGGGATCAACATCCTTATTCCCTTTCTCTCCTCAAATGGCGGTGGCGGAGATGGCTTTGAATCAAAGAGAGTTTGACGATGCCATTCGCGTGAATTTGATCTTGGTGGACAACTCTGCTGTACGGAAAAGCCCGTACCCTTGGCTAGAAGCGCCTCATTCGCGGCTCCAAGAGGATTGTGACAGGCGAGATCTGGCAAACCGCGTTGCATCGGGCTGTTGGTTGTTTGGTCTGTCAAGGTCCGCCTTGGCTCTACCCTCTTCCGCCGGTTTGGCCGTTGGGTTCGTGTAGATCAGTGGTTCTCACTCAGGTTCCATATGTACTCTGGTGTTCCATGTAACATTACGGGGGTGAGGGCATACAAGAAATAACAAATTAGGTGTCTACAGTAATATTCTAATGGTCCATAGAGCAATTTCACTTCGGTGCGGTTGAACTGAGAATTGGAATTTCTACAGTAATCTAGGCCATATTAAAATACTAAAACAAACATATTCTAAAACTAGCAGAAAACGAGATCAAGCCATGTAAATTAACGTCCCTTTTACTCTACCGAAAGTTCTGATTGTAAAAGTTGTATATAAAATCAGAAGGATGTATAAAGGAAAGATTATATATATATAAAGGAAAATAGCAGGACAGACTGGGTTCTATAGCCTTGGATAGCAACTGGTCTAGGAGAAGGACAACTCTGAATTCAAAACCTGCGGAGGGTCGTTTGGGGACCTTGTGGCACTCACTGCACTAGGTCTCTGTATTCGTCCCTTTAAAAAGTGTGGATGGTCCTGCACGAAACCTTCACCACTATAATCAAATCTCATGTGTCGGCGTCGGGCTCTCAGTTTCTAGGAACTGATCTGCTTGACCCTCTTACATCGAATTCGACGGGAGAGTCGATGATATATATATATATATATATATATATATATATAAATTTTAAAGTATATATATATACATATATATATATATATACTTTAAAAAAAATTTAAAATCAGAAGGTCAGCAAATCAGCTACCTTGGTTTCAACCGTACGTCATCCTCAGCTGATATTTATCAAATCACCTCTTAACGCTTTATTTTTGTAATAAACTAATGAGCGCTATATTATTATTTTTAAAAAATAAGCAATGAAATCAACAACTTTAGTGTAATGTAAGGGGGGAGGAGGATGTGAAGAAGAAAGTAGAAGAAGGGAGAAGAGTTTTCTTTTAAATAAAGCGTTGAGAGGTCATTTGATAAAAATCGCCTGAAGATACCGTAAGGTTGAAACCAAAGTAGCGGATTTAATTTATCTCCTGATTTTTAAAGTTAAAAGCTCTACATGTTATGTTTACTTTTATTTTATTTTTTCACATGTGTATTGAGCACTTTTTAATACCCCTGTTTCCTGGTCTGATTCAACTCTGACCATTAAACTTTTATGCATTATACATACATATATATATATATATATATATATATATATATATATATATATATATATATATATATATATATATATATATATATAGCATAATGAGAGGCCACGTATATATATATATATAGCATAATGAGAGGCCACGTATATTTCAATAGTTAAAATATTTCTTCAAAAAATTTCTT
>OZ038518.1:39500022-39510022 GCA_964036315.1 Acanthosepion esculentum
CAACGGCAGAAACGTTGTGATACATATGGCGACAAAGATGCGGACAATAGTCCGAATAATGTAAATAGCAAACGCGAATCGTTAGGCCATGATGATTGCATTTAGCATGAAACACACACACACACACACACACATATATATATATATATATATATATATATATATATATGAATGATAAAATATATATTTTAAAGTATGCTATATTTATGAGTAAAATTACGCAATAACCATGTTAGAGAGTGTGTAAATATAAGAGTGACACACAGGTCAGTACCAAGTGGCGATAGTCTGTTTTGTTCCTGACCTAATCTTCAGGTCTGAAAAAATCTGTCTTTCTTTCTGTCCTTTTCTATGGGTCATTCATTTTTTTTTATCTTCTTCAGCGTTCCTTCGTGTGCAGTTTTATTTTTTTGTCGTTTTTTTACTTAAAGAGGAAATAAGAAATAAAAAGAAAGAAAGGATAAACAAGAACAGAGAGAAAAAAAAAAAAATAACTGCAGAACTAAAGACTCATTGAGAGAGTATAAAAGAAAGAAAGAAAGAAAGAAAGAATAAATATTAACCGAGAAAAAGGGAAAAACAACTTAATACAGGAAAAATAAGAGAGAAGGAGTCAGTGAGAGAGTATAAAACAAAAGAAAAAAGAAAGAAAAAAGAAAGAAAGAAAGAATAAGCGGGGACGTAGAAAAAAGGAAGAAAAAATATATCAATTACTGCAGGAAAAATAAGAAAGAAATAGTGAGAAAAGAAAGTGACAGAAAGAAAGAAACAAAAATGATAAGAAGTAAACAAAGAAAGAAAGAAAGAAAGAAAGAAGGAAAGAAGGAAAGAAAGAAAGAAAAAGCTGGAACGAGGGAAAAGGAAAAATAACTTAATTCAGGAAAAATAAGAATGAAAGGTGTCAGTGAGAGAGGAGAAAAGAAAGAGAGAGAGAGAAATAAAGAAACAAAGAGGATAAGGAGAAAACAAAGAAAGGAAAAGTCGATGAATTAATAAGAAAGAAAGAAAGAAAGAAAGAAAGAAAGAAAGAAAGAAAGAAAGAAAGACGTTTTCGGAATGTGAAACCACAGTGATTAAAAAACGACGGAAAAAATCCCGAACACTTATTCTTGGGATGTGGAAAGAGACAGTTGGTCCAAGTGTTGATTCTATCCGACTCTCTATTCACATGGCCTGTCCACTCCAAAGCCCTCATCTTTACTGTTTAGCCACCGCCGCTGCGCCACTGACGCCACTGCCACTGCTGCCGACGCAGTCTCTATCTCTCCCATGTCTTCGTGTTTTGCCCACATTTCGTCCATTGTTATTGCGACGACCACGTGGCACAACAAACACATCACGTGGGCACTTCCTACCTAGCGCCCTTTCAAGCACGGGGGCGGAGCGAGGTGGAGTGGGAGAAGAAGGAGGCTAAAATAAGAAATGCAGAATCACTTTATGCAATACAACGCTTCATAGTATTTTTTTTTGCTTCTTTTTTTTTTTGTTGTTTTCTTTCGACACCTTTTATGCCATTGTCCGCTTGGAAAGAAAACTGAGAAAGAACAATGAAATGGAGAATAAAAATAAAATAAAACCGAATCGAAATACAGAGTCTTCAAAATAACCAAAATAAATAAATATGGTCTAGCAAAGATGAACAATATTCATGAAACGGACAACCGAATCCAGGCCCAAAAGCCGGGATCCAGGAATCGGAAACAAGAAGAAAACATGTCAGGGTTCCGTTGTTCCGGCAGACCATTAAATAAAACAGAAAGAAAGTAAAAAAGAAAGAAAAAGAAAAAAAAAAGAAAAGATACAACTATCTTGAACTTACCAGGGAGCTGAAAGAGTTGTGTAACATAAAGGTGACAGTCATACAAGTTATTATCGGAGCACTGGAAACGGTATCGAAGGATAAAGGCTGACGGAATGAGATGTGCTTAATTTTCTTACCACAGTAATCATCATAAATATAAAACTAAAATGAAAAAAAAATTTTTAAATAAAAAACTGTAACCCACGTATAATATATGACAGCGCCAACATTGCAGTAAGAAGATATTTTTTTTTATTAACATTTAAATTACATAACGGTCAGTCTATAATCAGCACCTGAAGATTGCCTTGTGCACGAAACTCCGAGTCGTGCAACCGGCGTGGGATAATATGTATATTTATTAATATATACTTAATAGCTCTGTTTTATTAGATCGAGCACACTTTTATCAACACCATCAGTAATAGCGATAACGAAGATGGAGGAAATCAATTAGGGGGAAAAGTCGAAATCATCCACCTTACTGGAAACAGAGATGATACTAATAAGAACAGTGTTTCGCAAACTATCTGATGTGGCGTACCGGCATTTTTATTTATTTTTTTTTTTTGTTTTCTGTTTCACTGTACGAGGGATCAGCAAGCGAAGCTTTCCAATCCAGCTGGGGCTTGTGGGGTGCACTGTGCCCCACGCACATTTTTTTTTTTTAATTTCAGATATATTCTATTTCATTTTGAGACTCTGTATTAAACATTTATGCCATGATGTCTTATTCATTTTAAAGCCAGTCATCCGTAACGTTACAAGTCTCCCCAGTGCGCCAGGGACCGGTACCATATTTGGGTCAATTCGTCTGCCTTTACACACTAACAACGCGTGCAACTGTGTTTCTTTCAGACTTACACTGGCATTTAAAAATCTGCTAAGCAGCTAAGGAAATTAATGCTAATTTTAAAAAAATTTGGTCCAAATCCACGTGACTATTCCCTTTTTCCGCAGACAAGCGAATTTTTTAAAGGCCTAATTAGAAATATATTATCCCTATTGGTATTCTTAGGTGTGGTTCCCGCACAGACATGCGCCTACATCATTGTCATGGTTTGGTCATACGCATTTCACTTCACTGTTTGGCTGTTCATTATACAGTGAAACCTCGGTTCACGAATTTAATGCGTTCCTGAAGCCCGTTCGTAACCCGAAATGTTCGTAAACCGAAACTATTTTTTCAATAGGAATCAATAGAAAATGGATTAATCCGTTCCTGGGCCCAAGATGATTGCTTATTTAAACATTACTTTGTGCACAAGTTTATAAACAAAACAAATGAAAATCATTAAATCTAAAAAAAAAAAAACAAATAAAAAACTAAATAGATAAAAAATAGACGAACATTTTAATTTTACTGTACCTGTAAGTCGGAGAGTTGATGACGTAAGAGGAAAGGTTATTTTTTGGAAAGGAGACGGAAAGCCATGATCATCTCTTTATTTATAAGAATAGTATAGATCGTTGATTTTACCATAGGAAGAGACAATATCATCAACAATTGTTTTTCTATCAACTTTTCTTTTTCCTATACCAGTATCAATGCTAGATTTCTTTGGATGTATGTCTAACTAGGGCTAATAAAGAGAAAAAAGGCACAATACAATAAAATTGGAAAAGAAACACAACACACGAATGTATACAACACAGCGGTCGACTCAGAAATTATTAACTTCGGGTTAAGTCGGCTCGGTTCGGCTCGGTTCGGCTCGGTTCGGCTCGGTTCGGCTCGGTTCGACTACTGAGATTTTATTCGATAACCGAGGCATTCTCATCGCGAATTTTCTGTTCGAAATCCGACTTGTTCGACATGTGAGACGTTCGAGAACCGAGGTTGCTCTCTATCGCAGTCGTTAGTTGTAAAGTAATGACTTTTAACGCGAGTAATTGAAAAATGTAACTAATGCAGTAACAACTTTAAGTAGAAGCTTATGAAGCTTCATTTAACCAATTCAGCTTCAGCGCTGAAAAGCGTCTGTTTGATTGTGATGGATGGCTACAAGCGAGAGTGGAGATGGGATGTACATAATTTTGTTACCATAGTAACCATGATAAATATAAAGCTAAATTTAAATATATATATATTTTTAATAAGAAACTGTAATCCACGTATAATATATGACAGTGCCAACATGGCGGTAACAAGATATGTTTTATTAAAATTTAAAATACGTAACGGTCAGTCTATAATCAACACCAGAAGATTGCCTTCTGCATGAAACTCGGTGTCGAGCTGCCGGTGGAGGGATAATAAGTATATTTATTAATATATACTTAATACCTCTGCTTTACTACATCGAGCACAGTTTTATTAACTCCAGCAGTAACAGCGATAACAAAGATGGAGGAACCAAAAATCAGTCAGTGGAATACTGATAGAAAAGACATTTAAGACAATCCATCTTTGCAATAAAGTTCTCGATATAATAGATAGATAATTAATAGAATTAATACAAGTAAACATTTTGCCACTTATCTGATTGATGTTACCTTCTCGACTCCAGAGTTTTGTAGTTGGATAATCCGGGAATCACTCCATCCACTCTTCAAGGGAGATTAAAATAAGTTAAAATTATATATATATATATATATATATATATATATATATATATATATATATATATATTTATTTATTTCACGTCCATCCAAACAAGTTTTGCTAAATTCAAACAATTATTGTATTTTTTTTTTATTGTAGAAGGGCAAGTAACTTTAGCTCTGTCACGCTGGCTTCTGCTCATGTTTACTTATAGTTGATACTACTGTAGTCACGTGATCGAAGTTTGAGCTAGTTTTCTTCCCGCTGTTACAGTGCAAACATGACCGCTCCGCTCGCAGTGTGCACCAAGGAGGAACAAAAAGCAGTGATCTGAATCTGCAGAAAACATGATACTTCATCGATGATAACTCGCCGATTCGCTATTCACCATTACCATCTTCTGGGACGTGGTGGAGGTTGGGCATCCTGCCTCTTCTTCGTGCATCACGAGTGCCCGGCCAATTTTAAACTTCCGGATCCACATATCCTGGATTCTGGATTCACACACCCTTCTACGCGGTAGTGCACTGTCTATTGTGTTAAAAGGCTCGGATGAATTTCAACCCCGAAACACCTTCCGATCAAAGAAATCGTATCACTGCTTAATTCGATTATCCGGACTTGAAATAAAGAGATAAATTGAAATTATCTGAACTAAACCCATTATAATATTTTGTCTCAGACAAACTTTTCGAGAATTTAGAAAGTAGTATCCAACGTTTGATAAAAAAAATAAAAAACGATAAATTAAGTTCAATGATTTTGTTAATTTATTCGTTGTTTTCCTTCAAAGAATACATATTTAAATTATCACCATGGCCAGAGCTTTGTTCAAAAAATTGCGTCGGAAAATTCTGAAGAGGAGGATGATGATGATAATAACATTACCCTGTGTCAAAGTTCAACAGCCCAATGCTCAATTTCAAACACGAAAGCAATGATTATGTTCGACAAATGTTTAAGCTGGTTGTGCTTTCAAAAGGAAGTTTGTAGTGACAGAGAAATTAATAATAAAAAGGAGACCAAAATGTCACAATGTCTAAAAATAGATGAATAATAAGAATCGCCAGGCTACGAAGCCGTATGCCGACCAACCAATCAGAAAGCTTTCACAACCAAATGTTCGACAAATGTTTAAGATGGTTGCGCTTTCAACCAGAATCTACAGTTACAATTACATCTACTTTAATCCAGCTTCGGGAATTAGCGGCAGAAAAACGTGAGGTCAGCCGGAAACCTACAAAAATTGACCCAATTCTTAATAAAAAAATCAACTGGATAAAACCTTGAACAAAGCGTTTAATGATATAAGCATTAAATTTACCACAGAAAATATTTTTTCATTCTTTCTCGATAATATATATATACCTGTCCCAAGATATATTATTCGATTTACCGAGTAAAACCATCTTATAGTTTGCCTAACTACTACCTGTTGCAGACACCTTTTCAGGCACATTTGTGTTCTTCGGCGTCTACAGAAACCCATCAGTGGCTTATAGTGCAACTATGCTCAGCAAAACTTTTTAAGCAACGGCACACCTAGCAGCAAATGAAAATATCACGGCACAATTCTAAAGGGTCTACATTGAAATGTTATGAAATAAAACTATAGATTTTTTTTAAAAATACACACAAATATGGATTTACTTTATTTCAATGTTTTTATTCAACTATTTCTGCAGCTTATTTAGTGTGAAACTCGATGCTGGTGTTTTCTGTGATTTCTTCAATGTTTTGTTGAATGTGCGATAAGCAGACCTCTTCTTCAGTTGAGCGTAGTCTTTCTTGCTTTTTATTTTTGATGTTATTTAGGGCCGAGAAGCTTCGACAATATTAATTCACAAGTCAATATAACTTTGTAAAAATGTTGAATTAAACAAAGAATGTTGAATACAGTTGTATCGAAAATGTCAATATTCAGTTGTTCAAATAAAGGAAAATTTTCAAAAGTTAAATGGTATCAAATAAAACCATAGATTGAAAAAAAATACATACACAAATATGAAGTTACTTTATTTCATTGTTTCTATTCAGCTATGTGCAGCTTATTTAGTGTGAAAACAGTGACAATTTGTTTGGTCGAATGTGCGATAAGCAGATCCTGATTTCTTCTTCAGCTGGCCGTAGTCTTTCTCGCTTCTTATTTTTGATGTTATTTAGAGTTGAGAAGCCTAATGCACATAAATAGGAAATAGAAAATTGCTATAAATCTGAGAAAGCCTTTTTTTTTTTTGCTAATGTGGGATATTCCTTTTGTGTTGAAGTCCAAAACGTATCAATGGGTACCTTCGAATGTTTTATTTTGGGCCCTTGAAAAAATAAAAATTCTTTAAAAAAAAAATGAAAGTTAAAGCAAAATATAAACTAAAAGATAAAATAACATTGAGGAATAGTGAAAAGAATTATTTGAAAAACTGTTTAATACTCATTCATTTATTCAAATACTAACACCGTACCATCGTTACTTTCACTCACACGCACACACATACATATATATGTATGATGAAAAATGTGGAAAAGACAAAGAAAAATCCGAATATGTAAGTTTACTGTTTTAGATATTCAGATTTTGCTTTATCTTTTCCACATTTTTCATCATACCGTCGGATCTCCATCCACATATTTGCTTACATATATATGTATGTATGTATGTATGTATGCCGTGACATATATTTCGAGACACACTTAAGAGAATCGCGAGGCACACTAATGTATCGTGACACGGCGGTTGAGAATTACTGCCTTAGATTTTATGGGAGAGATAGAGCGCACAATTTGATGTAATAAACAGCTTTTTTTTCTAACAAGGCTGGTAAGCTCAAACCCTCGGTCACTGTGGCGTGTGCCTTCGTGCTAACGCAGCTATGGACAGCTTCCGAGAGTTTCTTCAAACTAATTTCACTCACAAGCCTTGTGGCATGGTTTGCAGGCACTTCTCGATGATATCGCACGCTGAGATTGTCGACTCAGGCCGATAACACCTAACAAAATTATTCAACCGATGCTGGAAGGAGAAATCCTTCCCAAACCTGTGGAAAGTGTCAAGTATAATGCCCGGTTTTCAAGAATGTGGGCATGTAATCTTCCTCCTCCCAGTACAAACCCATTAGTCTCCACATTATCATCAGCAAGCTCTTTGAGGCCATGATCAATAAGAAAGTCGTCGAGCACCGAGAAAAGGAGAAACTCTTCAATGACGTGCAGTATGGGTTTCAGTCAGCCCAATACACTGCTGATATCCTAACTACTATCACTCACAGAATCAGTGACGCTCTTGATGACAAACACACCTCAAGGATGATAGCGGCCAATATCTCAAAGGCATTCGACAAAGTGTGGCACAAAGGTTTACTACACAAGCTCTGTACCATTCCAGTAAGTACCTGATCCCTCTTGCTATCCTATACCTTTACAAGGCCCAAAATGGAGTACTGTTATCATATTTGAATGGGAGCTGCTCAGACCTCACTCTCCAGCCTTGATGGAGTTCAAAAGCATCTCCAAGCCCCTGGCAAATCGACTATATATATGTATATATATATATATATATATATATATATATGTGTGTGTGTGTGTGTGTGTGTGTGTGTGTGTGTGTGTGTGTGTGTGTGTGTGTGTGTGTGTGTAATATCAAATTCGTAACAGGGAAGGATAATCTAAGTATTTTTTAATATAAAATATTATAAATTTTCTAGGTCAAGCTTTACATGTTTTTTTTTGGGGGGGGAGGGGGTTAAATATTGTCTGGATAAATTTAAACCATTTCACAACTATTTGTTAATAGTTAAATGGTATTTGTAATTTCGGTTTGATGAGACAATTATCAAAAATTTGTCGAAACAAATTATAATTTATAATGGAGTTTTCGATGATGCATCAAGTTTTCCTTTGACACACACACACACACACACACACACACACACACACACACACACACACACATATATATATATATATATATATATATATATATATATATACTGATTTACTAAGCGTAGCTAATTTGTGGCGCAAGGCTGAATGTATGGGGCACCTATTGAGGATCGAACCCAGTGTGCTGTCGTAACTGAGCTCATCTGAATATTTGGCATGACAACTGTGATAGGATAGCGACAGGCTTGCAACCTTGCGTCTGTAGGAAACGAGGTTGCATACTTGATAATAAGTCTCCCTTCACAATAATAATAAAATAGGTTATCCTATTGTCCAGATTACATTCCTCCCCGGTCTTCTGAACAAGGATAAAGGTTTATCCTTTGTTTATTATTTAGAATTGTATTTCAGGTTCATTCTAATTTTTTTTTCTTTCCTTTTCACTCCCAGTAGCCCCCTTACGTCTTAGTGGCATTATCGCTTTGCCTGGGTTGAATTTATAACAAAAACGTGCAAACTATTTTGAATTTTGTCAAAGTTGGAAAGTAAGGATTGACCATCCCCTGGTATGGCAAAAAGAATTCAAATATAATCATGCTCTTGCAAAGATAAAGCATATCAGAATTAATTGATTGACTCGTTTTTTACGGATTATCAACCCTTAAAATATTTTTTAGATTGTAAGAATTTTTTTAGATAACAAAAGTTTTAGCGATACAAGTCTTACTAATTGACCTATAAGCTGGGTTGGGGATGGGGCGGATTCCTACCTTACCCAAGGGTATTTGCGCGTTCGTAAAGGTAACGAACCCAACTGGAATTGGAACTCGGCTTTCCGATTAACAATTCCGAGCCAGTATTCATTACCGAACCCGCACATCCAATCTTACAGCACCTGGAATTCCTAAGCGGTCACCCATCTAGGTACTGTCCAGGTTCGACGTTGCTTAACTTCGGTGATTGTACGGGAACCGGTGTTTCAGCATAAAGTATGGCTGGAGTCATCTTCGCTTATGCATGAATTCCTCTTATTAATTTTTTGCTGATAATTCACCCAATCCAAGGCCCAAAGGCCACTCAAGGTAGAGGATTACTGATTGTAAGGGAGAGGGAAGGGGAAGTAGGAGAGTATTATGAGGACGACTAGGATAGTTATTGGTTGGCTGCGGACTTAAAAATTGTAAAGATTGTAGCTGTTATGGAAGTATCCAATCGGGAGTTTGTTCCACAAAGCAACAGTTCTTGGGAACATGCTGTCTGGGTGGAGCTTGTTTTTATCAATGGAACCCGAAGGGAATAGTGATGGATTACCATCGAGAACATGACATGGCGTGTCCTAGCTGTGAAGGGCCGAGCTGGTGGCAATAAAGAATGGAACAGTGGTGTTTAAGCAGTTCTGGGAAACAGTTGTCTGAGTGGAACTTTCTTTTCATCAAATGAACACAAAGGGAATGGGGATGGCTTACCACCGTGAATATGACATGGTGGCATTTGGTTTGGTTTGGTTTGTTTTACGGCACGTTAACCATAACGGGTTATTTAATGCCGACAAAATTTTATATTGCTAGTAATATTTTTTTCCAAAAATGTATTGCTGGTAATATTTTTTTCCTTCAAAAATCTATTTCTGCTAATATTTTTCCTTCAAAAATCTATTGCTGGTAATATTTTATTCTTCAAAAATCTATTGCTGGTAATATTTTATTCTTCAAAAATCTATTGCTGGTAATATTTTTTTCCTTCAAGAATCTATTGCTGGTAATATTTTTCCTTCAAAA
>OZ038518.1:39515022-39592522 GCA_964036315.1 Acanthosepion esculentum
TTTCTCTAAAACCCCATCGTTGCTCACATGTTCGGACCATCAGCATCCTTCTGTATAACCTTTTCTGTTGCTTCAAGTCTCTTCTTCATCTTTAAGGAGATTCTCCAGCATTCCCTGCCATATAGGAGAACAGATATCAAGTAACAGTTCACTCTTTTCTTTGTTTCTAATGAGGTTTTTCTATCTCTTAATACTCTGCTTAGCCTTTGGCATCACAATGCGTCTTCGGATTTCAGTGCCGCAATTTCCGTCCTCTTCCAAGATATTTAAATTTTTGTACTTGTTCGATTCTTGGTATCCCCGATTTTCAATTTGCATATTGAATTTAATATGCAGTTGAGCGGAATTAGTGCAACGACGTATTGTAGTTGGGTAAGTGAATTCTCTTGAAAGATCATCTCCAGGGCGTCGGCGATCATGTCTGTCAAACAATTGCTTGTACCTTGTAACTCAAAGCAACCTTTGACTATCTACCATCCGTTCCTGCACCTTTTTGCTCATGGCTACATCAAGTTGAAACTCCTGTTTTCGTACGATCACCGAATTTAAGCAATGTCGAGCCTTGTCGGCACTTAGATGGGTGACTGTTTGGGAATACCAGGTGCTGTAAGCTTCGATATGTGGGTGGTGTCATAGATAACAACTCGGAATTGTTAATCGGAGTGCCGAGGTTCAATTCCAGTGGGGTTCGATATATTCAGTTACGCGCAAGTACTCTTGAAGAAGACATGAATCCACATTTTCTCTCCCTAGCTATGGGCTAATTAGTAAGATTTGTATCAGTAAATCATTATTATCCCCCAAAAAACTCTTACAATCTAAAAAAATATTTGATGTCTTTCAATAACCTGCAAAGAGTTAATAAGCTGTAAAAAATTAATCAATCGTTTATTTTAAGATTATTTTGATTTGTAAACATAATTCAATCCCTTATCATACATACATTCCATTCGATGTGTGTGTGTGTGTGTGGGGGGGGTCACCAGAGAATTCGTTTGTTAAAATAGGGTTCTTTAGCTGTAATATATGATTTGGTTTGTTTTACGGCAGATCATTCCTTGTCCAGGTTATTTAATGCCGAATTAACATAACATGAACATAAGTTATGATTGTACAAGAGAGAAATAGGTAAACATAGGTTTGGTCTACACGAGAGGCGAAAAGTGGGTTTGGTTTGCTCGAAAGTCAATAAAACATAGGTAAAGTAAATACAGTTACCCTACTAGGACATAGTCGGGGTAGCGTATTCTTGGTTGATTTTGTTTAGCGGCATGTCATGGGTTATGTAGCAATATGAGTTAAATTTAAGATAACTCGATACGGAAAATTTACTTTCGACAGATGGCCATCAATAACTGGAGTTAACTTCAAATTACAAGAGCAAGATTGAGACTAAGTGTCGGAAAGAAGATTAATTACACTATTTACATCCTCATCTTTGTCGCCATATTTATTACAACGTTTCGGTCGTTGTACGCTCCGGCCTTTTTCAGGTGGTTGGAATGTTGAACTGGGGTAGACTGTTCTAGTTCCACGTGCCATGTTTAATGGATGTCAGTTATCAGTTATCTCCTGTTAATTCCCCTCTCCAAGTTCCCCACTGCCATAACCGGATATTGAACTCAAACTCTTTAGGTCCTGTCACTGGTGTCCTTGTGTCATGTGTCCTTGAGGACACATGGCACAATGGCACATGACTTGACTGACAACTGACATCCATTAAAAACATGGCACGTGGAACTAGAACAGTCTACCCCAGTGAGTGAAATAAAGGGTTCAGTTCGAAATTCCAACCACCTGAAGAAGGCTGGAGCGTACAACGGCCGAAACATTGTAATAAGTATGGCGACAAAGATGAGGACAATTGTCTGAATAATGGAAATAGTGTACGTAATACATAATCTCAGAAATATAGACAGATACTGGAAAATTAATTGCTTTTGTGTTTTTGTTTTGTTATTTTTTCTTTTTTTGGAGACGAAGATGACAGGACAAACAAAACTGTTATCTATGTTGTGGCCTGTTAGGGGCCAGAAAGGAAGAACACGCAAAGAAACGATAGGTTGAACAAGTGTATTGAAATAACAGATATATACAAAAGTAAGTATGTGATTAGTCAGCAGATAGCAGTGTCGGTCCAAACTGTCAGGTTACACTGCGTCTCGACTGTCCCCACTTAGGAAGTCTCGCAGGTTGGTAATTATGAAGGAGGAAGAGTTCGTTTCCATGTGGGTAGATCAAATTAACTGTCTATAAAACTGACCATGCTACGCCAAGAAAAAACAGAGCGTACAGTGCGGACTACGCAGAAAGACTGACAACGGCCGCTGAATTACGCACCTCCCCCGCCCCTTCACTTACGCCTCAACCCGCCTTCGCTCGCTTATAGTTGTAAAGGTCTACCTAAGAATAAAATCTGGTTTATTACTAGAAATTGTTTTGTTTTTCACTCGTGGGTAACGATCTGGCCGAAAGATTATATTTAAACCATAAGCGTTTGACTGCAAGAAACTGCACCCTGTCCACGAACCTGGTGTCTGGTCGGAGCAGCAATGCAATAGTTATTTTGTGCTAGAATCTAAATATTTTTAACAGATTTTTATGGCTTTAACTAAATATATTTTGAACGCAATTGTATGCCTTCAACTATAGATAAAATATATTGTTTATTTTACTATAAAATATATTGTTGGTAATTCTGCTATAAAGCGTATTGTTGATTATTTTATTATAAATATATATTTTTGGTAATTTGTTTTATATAAAAAAGTATTACTGGTATTTTTACTATACAAATGTATTTTATGTATTTTTATACTTTCATAATGTGTTTTTTTTTTGTTTATGGGTTCACTATTTGCCCATAACTGGGACCCTAACAGGTGCTACTACACCGAGTGTGGATGGAGCTGAGGGCAGCAATTAAGAGGTGTTACCACGCTCCTCAAACCCACCAATCTCCCGATTAGAGGCCTTGCTGCCGGATAGTGTATTTTTTGACTCCAACCTATAGGGCCTTTTAGGTATAAGTCAACCGGTGATAATCTAGGCGCAACGTTATATATATATTTTTTTAATGCGGGTTATATATTTTTAATGCAGGTTATATGGCAGGAAATACGAAATACGGGATATAAATCTGAGGAAGTTTAATTGAGCGCAAAAAAAAGAAGTTATTTCGCGCCTCAAAGAATTAGACTTTTTATTTTAAAACAGATTCACGTCGGGTTGACCAGTATAAACAACTCAACGGACAAATTCACTAGCCTTTGGAGCACAAGAGTCACCAACATGATCTCCTTAGGATGTTTTGCATGCCAAAGCGAGAAATGAAATGCCTACCGGCAGATCTGTGGACATTGTGCACTGGTGTAACTATGCCATCGATAGCGGTGCAATTAAAACTGGTGTGATGTCAGCTATAGTCCTACGTTGCTAGCAAAGGTACACAGTCTTTGATGTTGATAGCATGGGAGGTGGTTCGCTGAAGGCATTGCTATAGCTACGTTTATCTAAAGCGGTGTGCTTTTTGGCATAGCAATTGACGGACGCCCTTTTTTGTCTTTTATAGAGGTGGAAAAAAAAATGGAAAAACAAAAATTAAAAAAAAGAAAGAAAAAAATCAAGAAGAAAGAGATAATTGCAAACAGGGTTGTTGGAAGCATTTTTTCCTCCTGATCTTTTTATCTCTATCTTTAAAAACGTCGTCACCCGGGGTTAAACAATTTAGAAAGCACGTGTAAAAGACTTCCTAAACCTAGCAAAGCCTTTCCGGCCAATGCAGGAGTAAGAAAAAAAGAAAAGAAAAAAGAAATGTGTACAGACGACAAACGTAAGGGGAGTGTCCATCTACATCAGAAAAAAAAAAGAAAGAAAAAACACCAAGAGAAACAAAATTTGAAAAATAAAGAGAGAGAGAGAAAGCGACAGAGAGTGAGAGTCTGGAGAGAAAAAGAAAAAAGGAAAGTGAAGCATAAATATAGAAAAGGAAAGAGAGAATCGTTCGTCATTACTGCGAACCTCGGTCTTATGAATACATTACCATCAGAGCCGGAAGCTGCAGCCAGCACGCGACTCTTCGTATGTCGGCGCATGCGTGAGAAATGAGAATAGTTTTTTTTTCTTGATGCGCACGCTCAGCCAACCCCAACCCCAACACGTGGCCACATCAAGTAACGCTTGACTGCACTCTAAGAATGTAAACCTGTCGCCCACTCATAACCAGCCGCGTTTAATAGGAGTGGCCGAAGTAATAATATGTTACACTTCATTTTTTTTTTATAAAATGAAGACCAAATCAAAGACGATTTGAAATCAAAACAAAACGCCATTATAAATCAGCCATTTTTTTTTCATCCAGCGGCTAAAATTTTCCATATCTGCTGGTATCACGTGAAAACGCGAGTTCGAATTTAGTCGAAGATATTCCGACATTTTTTTTTTTAAATTTAGTTTTTAATCTTTTTTTTGTTGTCACTGCTAATTACTTTTCACGCATATTTTTTTTTATATCTTCCTTACCTTCAGTGAAATAAAACATTTTTTGTTTTTGTTTTGCGTAATGTTGTTTGTTTCCAAACTACACTTCTGGGGCATGGGAGGACAAAGTGTTTCGATTAGCGGAGGTTGGAAAGTATTTTAATTTGGGGAGCGGGTGGGTGAGTGGCTATGAACATGCGGGTCGCACAACGGATTTCAAGGCTGAATGCGGCATCAGAGTACCGGGTTCAAATTCCGACTGAGTCTGTTTTGTTCGCTTGGCATTGATGCATTTGGAAAAGTCATGAATACATCTTCCTTTATCTGCAGATGGAAATAAAAAGGAAGAGGAGAAAAAGAAGAAAAAAAAGCAGACTTGATATTCTTGCCCCGGGAGACTAGGAAATAGAAAACGAAATTAAAACTCCATCAATAATGGGGCAGGCCGAACACTTTAGCTTTGCTAGTGTAAGCAAACTAGGAGAAGGAAAACTCTGAAATAGGGTGAAGAGGGATGGGCTCCGACAGGGTATCTAGCACTAGGCACTTTCACTGCTGCTACGGTTGCAGTATATGTGATGCTCTTTCGACTGTAATGGGTTAGGTTAATAATGAATTTTAAATTTAGGCGTTATGTATTTTTCAGGGCATTTTCAAGATTTATTTATCATGAAAACAAAGACTGTTATTATGGTTTCTGACTTTTCTTGTTCTCCAGGATTCGTTTTTGCTCTAGAAAGATTGAACGTATTTGTTCCACCTCAGGTCAGTGGAGAACGTCATATTAAGAAGGATTCTTCCTTGCTTGAATAGTTTTTCCTTTCTTGTATTTCTTTATTGTATTTTGTAAAAATAAAACCTTGTAAAAATACATATAAAAAAAAATACTACAATTGTTAAAAATTGCTACGGCCTAGATTGTGATGTATTTTGCGAAAGACCGAGACAAATGACCATCCGAAGGAGCCATATAAGAAGATTACGGTGGGTACTGGAGGGTTTCCCCATTTCTATTCTTTAAGTTTCTGCAAGGTCTGTTTTGCAACATGCTGCCTGGCGATGTCGTGGTGGAAAATGACACCTTTTCGATTTGCCAAAAATCGGCCCTTTTTAAATGGCGAAAGGCAGTTAAGATATCGATTTTCAAACACTTAGCAATCTCTTCCGTCAAAATCATTCGGTTATTCACGAAGATGGCAAGCAGAGCGTCTTCATCGACGTCAAAAATTTGTCCGGGGCGTGTTTAATCGTTTAGGTTAAAAATCACACTGATGAAATCTGCCATCCCAAAGTCGACCACTGGAAAATTAAAAATAAAATTCTACATAATTACAAAAAAATAATTTATTAGTCAAGTACATAGTCTCCATTTTTTTTAACAACTATTTGTCATCGTTAAGGGCGAAGGTTGTGAGGTAGTTTTCGACTGACTCTACAGAGTCAATTTTGTCATTTAAATTGGTCTATAAAAACCAGACCAAATGAAAATCCGAAGAAGCCTACGCAAGAGAATACAATGGGTGCTGGAGGGTTTACTATTTCAATTCTTTAAGTTTCTGCAAGGTCTGTTTTGCAACATGCGTTGACATGGTGGAAAATAACAACTTTTCAATTTGCCAAAATAGGCTGTTTTTCATGAACCCAAGTTTCTTCAAATGTCGAAAGGCAGTTGAGATATCGATTTTCAAACACTTTGCAATCTCTTCCGTCGAAATCATCCGGTTATTCACGAAGATGGCAAGCATAGCGTCTTCATCGACGTCAAAAATTTGTCCGGAGCGTGTTTAATGGTTTAGGTTAAAAATCACACTGACGAAATCTGCCAAACCACATGTTGACCACCCAAAGAGCTGGAACCCGATCCAAATAAACTTTCTGAATGTTTAACAACTTTTCAATTTGCCAAAGTCGGCTGTTTTTCATGAATCCAAGTCTCTTCAAATGTCGAAAGGCAGTTGAGATATCGATTTTCAAACTCTTAGAAATCCCTTCTGTCGAAATTTTCGTTTCATTCTCCATGATGGCAAGCAAAGCATCTTCATCGACCACGGAAGGTTGCCCGAGGCGTGGTTGATCGTTTATTTTAAACGTATGAATCCTTTTCTTCTCTGCCAAGAGGTTAAAATTCAAGGACAGACTTGTGTGGCGACCGATCTAGGAGAAAGTAACTCTGAATTCAAAACTGTATGTAGCCCTGGCGTATCAAATACTATACAGTTAAGGAAAGGACCGTTCACATGGGCTCGATGACCCCGATGATGAGATAGGCAGATAAATAGATAATTGAATAGGTAGATATTAAGCCATTGTAAAAATCGTCCACTGGAAAATTAAAAATAAAATTTTACATAATCACAAAATATATTTTTCTAGTCAAGTACATAGTCTCCATTTATTTGTAATCGTTATACAAGATTGCTGGGCGAGGGTTGTGAGGTAGTTTTCGACTGACTCTACAGAGTCAATTTTGTCATTTAAATTGGTCTATAAAGACCAAACCAAATGAAAGTCCGAAGATTCATACACTGTATTCAAGAGAATACAATGGGTGCTGGAGGGTTTCCTATTTCAACTTTAAGTTTCTGCAAGGTCTGTTTTGCAACATGCGTTGGCGTGGTGGAAAATAACAACTTTTCAATTTGCCAAAGTCAGCTGTTTTTCATGAACCCAAGTCTCTTCAAATGGCGAAAGGCAGTTGAGATATCAATTTTCAAACTCTTAGAAATCCCTTCTGTCGAAATCTTCGATTTATTCTGCACGATGAAAATCTTAGCATCTTTATCGACGTCGGAAAGTCGTCAGGGGTGTGGTTGATCATTTACGTTAAAATGACACTGACAAAATCTGCCAAACCACATTTTGACCATCCAAAGAGCTGGAGCCCGATCCAAATAAGGTTTCTGAATGTTTCCGGTTGCAGTTCCGACGCTTACCCCTTTCCGAAATTCATAGAGCATGATATGCGAAATTGCAACTTTTGACCCTCCAACTTTAAGGCATTCATTTGTGGACAAAAGGTCAACATTCAACAAAGTTGCAACTGGTGATTTTCTAAGCATAGCTCAGATGTGACACAAGGCTGAAAGTTTTGGGGCATCCCGTGAGGATCGCACTCACATTTCAGTTGTGGTTGATCTACCGAGACAAAACTTGTTAACCATTACACCACGTTGGTGTGCCTTGGTCGATGCAAAGTTTCATTCTCGAACACATCAGAAATCCTCAACAAAACAAACGTCAGTGTCACGTTGCAGTCCTCTTATATTAACAATGAAAAGATATCGCCCACGAACATTTGCAATGATCACAAACACACACACACAGACACACACACAGACACACAGACACGCGCGCGCACACACACACAAAAACACACACACACATATATATATATATATATATATATATTGTCATCCACAGACAGGCTGTTTCGCTGTATCACAGTTCATCAGTGTGGCAAGACATCCGATTGCCTCAAGCCGGGATCGAAGCCCCACTGATATTTCTCCTAAGCTATCGGCGCATGGTAGAGAGGAAGGCTAAGTTTTGCGTATTTATTCTTTGAATAAATACGCCAGTGACCGAGAGGGCTCAATTCATAGAAGAGCGTTGCATTATCAGCATTAGTAGTCACTGTTTACAAACTCACGCTTTCTCTCCAGAGTGCTCGACGAAATTAATTTTCCGAGGGCGGGCGCGCGCGCGCACACACACACATCTATATATATATTTTAGTAAAATATTATTATTTCAGTAATATATTATATATATATATATATGTATATATATATATATATATATATATATATATATATATATATATATATATATATATATATATATTTTTCAGTAAACCAAGAAATGTTCAAGTAACTGATAGACCCATTCAAGAAGTTTGCGTCGAAACGCTCATCGCGGCCAGATGTTCGATAACTTGGTGAATTCTTCGACTCGAAACTCTTGAGTCGGCCAATCAGGTCAGGCACTTGAGCTTTCATTGAATATTATAGCTCGCGTTATCTAAAACACCTCATTGGGAAATTGGAAAAACAATAAAGGTTGAATAGACATTGTTCGTGCTATTTAATAAAGCGGTGTGGATTAATTCTTTTTGCTTTATGAATATATATATATATATATATATATATATATATATATATATATATATATATATATATATATATATATATATATATATATATTCAATAAATCCAGAAATGTTCAAGTAACTGATAGACCCACTCAAGAAGTTCGCGTCGAGACGCTCATCACAGCCAGATGTTCGATAACTTGGTGAATTCTTCGACTCAAACCTCTTGAGCCGGCCAATCAGGTCAGGTACTTGAACTTTTATTGAATATTATAGTTCGCATTATCTGTTTAAAGTTTTGTGGCAAAAGTTCAGCTGGCCTGAAAAATACGTTAATTTCTAGTAATTCTCATCTATTTTCTTAATTCTATTATATATACAGGGTGTCCATAAAGTTCGTGTGCACTTTAAAAAATTTATAACTTTATTTGTATTTGCGATAGAAATGATTTGTAAAAAGGATTCGAAAGAAGTAAATCTATATTTTTTTAAGGTTTTATTGAAATTTTATTTAAGTTTCCACATGTCCTCCATCATTAGCAATACAAAGGGTAATACGATTTTGCAGTTCACGGAAAACATTTGCCAACTGATTTACAGTAATGCCTGAAATCACATTAGTTATTTTAGCTATACTTAAAACTAGGTACATTAAACTTTATAAGATATTTTACAGATTATTTCTATCACAAATACAAATAAAGTTATTGTTGAAACTTGACTAATGCATGGAATAATAATGCAACACAAAATGTACTTAGAACAAAATGTATTAAAACAAGAAAGTGTACACAATATTTACATATAGTCTTTTGTATATTCCTGGGAAGACCGTTCCTGGAGAATGTGTTGACTAAGTCGCAGTCGGGCAGAGTCTCTAGTTGAATCTCTTGATTTGCCTTTTTGTCTTCCCGATACCAACCATATTTATATCGTCGGTACTCCACTATGCAAATTAGGTGGATCCTACCACAACAGTTATAAATTTTTAAAGTGGACACGAACTTTATGGACACCCTGTATTTAAAACCTACCAAAATCCGCCCGCAACATATTTATTGAAAACGAATTATTATATAGGGATTTATGAAGCTTCAACTAGTCTGGCACAAGGCAATATCTGGTGTGGATCGAATTTATGATTTTTGTCTTACCCAAAATGCTCATTCACTGATCTTTGTCAGTCATTGTAGTCTTAATATGTTCAATATATAGTATTTTTTATTTGAATAAGTTTAAATATATTGCTTTCAAAACTCTTTTCTTTAATTGCTAAGATCATATCAATTGTATAACTTTACCTCAAAGAAGACAGGCATTCATGATATGATTGAAACGCTATAGTGAATGGAAAGAATGAAAGATAATTGATATGTATTTTTTCTTTGTGAAAGAGTTAATATGAAAAAAAAATTGGACACGATAAAAGCAAGCTAAACTTTGAATACATAACATAATACCAGCCTATACCTAACATCTGCCTTGCGGCAGATGACAATGTATGATTGAACACTGTCAAGGTTGACTATAGTGGTAACAGCTTTATTGTTGCAGACAAAGCTTATAAAGTACCTACGGAAGAATGGTTCACTCATATGCTTACTTAGTCATTCTCTTTTCTGTCATTGGGCAGAATATGCCATTTTCATCAAGATTTCTGGTGAATAAGAAAGGCACAGGGAGAAGAGGATTCATGCCTTTTGTCAGTGAATTTCGACGAGATTCGGATTAATTTCGCTGAATTCGTCCATGACAACCTCGTCCAATCGCTTGAGATGCCATATATTACAAAGCTACCTTTCTATCAGTGTTTGCGAATTAAAAATAATTATATATATATATATATATATATATATATATATATATATATATATATATATATATATATATTATAAATTAATAGATTTAAAATATGGTTTTACCGCTACACAGTGATGACCATGTTTCAGAAATGGAAGCTAAAGCCCCTGAATTTAATTTTGTTATTAAACCAAAGACATTAGTTCCATTTCCTCATCAAGCGAATTTTGGAGGCTCCAAAATTCGCTTGATGAGGAAATGGAACTAATGTCTTTGGTTTAATAACAAAATTAAATTCAGGGGCTTTAGCTTCCATTTCTGAAACATGGTCATCACTGTGTAGCGGTAAAACCATATTTTAAATCTATTAATTTATAATATTAATGCTCTGTAAATTTAAATTTACATAGAGCACTATTGTGTAAAAATAAAAATATCTATAAGAACACCGGATTTTATATCTTACTGTTCTTTCCTTTTTATTTATATATACATATATATATATATATATATATATATATATATATATATATATATATATATATATATATATGGTATATTATTATTATTATTATTATTATTAAACAGCAGCATATACATCATTCTTGCAAAGGGAAAAAGGTGATTTGCTGTTCCAGGAAATTTCGCAGCATTATCAACAGACCTGTTCTGTACTACTTAGAAATGGGACATAATGGTACACCATGTGACTCATGATGTTATATATATATATATATATATATATATATATATATATATATATATATATATATATATATATATATAACGTAAATCATTCATACGAAAAACAGATAATGAAGTTAATTATATGGCAAGAATCACTCTCGCTAACAATATTTAATAATAAAATACAATCAACCTCGAATCCGTTAATGAATATATATTATATATTATAATTGATATATATATATATATATATATATAGATAGAAAGATAGATAGATAGATAATACAAAACTGAGATAGATAATGGAAAAGAAACTAAGATAATGAAAAAAGGTAGATAGATATATAAATAATAAAAAAAACCGAGAAAGATAATAAAAAAGTTTGAGAGAAATAGATAGATAATGAAAAAGAAACTGAGACAGATCATGAAAAAAGATAGATAGATAAATAGATAATAAAAAAATGAGAAATATAATGAAAAAAGATAGATAGATGATAAAATACTGAGAAAGATAATGAAAAAAGCTTGAGAGAGATAATGAAAAGGAAACCGAGAAAGATACTGAAAAAATGTAGATAGATATATAGCTATATTATAAAAATTGAGAAACATGAAAAAAAGATAATAAAAACTGAGAATGATAATGAAAAAGATTTAGATAGACATATAGATAATGAAAAAGAAACTGAGCAAGATTATAAAAATAGATAGATAGATAGATAGATAGGGATCAAATTCAGATTAATATAATGTTTTCTTACGTGTGTTTATAATTGATAAAAGGCTTATTAGTAATCCTTCGAGGTATTTATTACGTAAAGGATTATGTGTTATTTTTCAATTAGGGTGTAATTTGCCAAATCAAATCTATGGCCAATTTTGTTCTTGTGTATTACGAGCGAGTATAAAAGGTTGTCCAACCGTAGATCCTTTTTCATTCTCGTAGATACGGGCTTCTAGATTTCGAGATGTCTCGCCGATATAAGAGTTTTAACATTGCAAATAATGTTTTGATGAATACTGGCATCTAAATTGGTGCTGGATTTAGTTTTCTTCCTAGATAATGAAAAAGCCTGCGACATATACTTTTCTATAAATACTTTCATGATAATGTTTCGGATGGGCTCTTCGATATGGTGCTTAGACTATTTAGATTTAAGCACGGTACTAGACTAGTGACGAGGTTTCATCAATTTACAGTTGAGTTGGTTAGATGGAACCGTTAATTCTATGTCAACAGTTTCTTTTCTCGCATGTGGAACTCCATTCCGGCTCCATGCTTTCCAGCTAACTTTGATCTTCAAAGATTTAAATGCAATATCAATTGCCATCTACTGTCCTCCTGATCACTCTTCTTTTGTTCTCGCTCCTTGGTAATGTTTCTGTTTTATTATTATTTCACACCAAGTTACACCTTGTGTCAGTGGCTTGACTGCTTTGCGGGGGGGGGATTCAATTTTTAAAAAAAAGCAAAGATAGGTCAACATCGCCACCCGCTCGTAGTCGAGCATTGTGCTCGTCATCCTCTATGTCTATTCCCCTCCTCCTCCCTGGCAGCGGTGGCGGAAATAGCTTTTGAAGGCCCACCCAGCTCCTGAAAAGTCGCGAGCAGGAGTCACAGAGGAGTATGGTTGGTGGAAGCGAGTCTGGAACTCCTTACAGTACGTTGCAGATTCACTTCATGTCGACGGTTGGGCTCAAAAGTTCTCGGTCCAATTACGATTCGCAGCAACGGTTTCCCAGGTCTCAGGGTCGATGTTGGTTCGTGTCAGTGATGCCATCTACTGATCCTTGAATCTCTGGAGAGCTCACCAAATCAGTGATAGTTTGAGCCGCCATATCATGGAAATGCCTCGGTCCAATAGTTGCCCTGCATGGTAGAATCAACAGCAAAGATTACCTGAACATTTTGGGAAATCATATTCATCCAATGGCCCAGACTTAATTGCCTGATGGTGACTGCATCTTCCAAGACGATAATGCTCCAATACTATTGAGGAGTCTCCCTTTTCACACAAATGGACTCACCCAAGGTATACATATACTACTACCAGTGAATACCCGAAGAATCAAGTAGGAGTCGAGACGGAACGACAGAAGAGTAGTAGAGTTCAGTAGTAGTAGAGTAAGTCACACACAGAGACGGCGGCAAGCGTCACAGTTAGCGATGCTTCAATACCAATACTGTATATATATTAGTGCTACTAACCCGCATTACTGGATTTACTAACCCGTATTACCAGTTTGTATTATTACGTTAATACATTTATTTTCCTTATCCATTGCTGGCGTTTGTTATTCATTGATATCGGATTTCATCCAGGAATCCACAACAAATACATACCGCTCGAGTAGTTAAGAATTGGTGTAAAGAGCATGAAAGTGAGCTAGAACACATGGAATGGCCTCCCCAATCTCCAGATATCAATATTATTGAACATTTGTGGTGCATTTTAGAGCGACAAGTTTGGAGCCGCTATCCTCCATAGTCGTGTCTTAAAGGGCTAGAGCAGGCGTTAATGGAAGAATGGCTGAAAATTCCTCTGGATGAAGTCAGGAGGCTGTATGATTCCATTCCGAGACGTATTAAAGCTGTATGGGAAGCAAAAGGGGGACCAAATACATATTAAATAAATCTTCTTTGAATTTAACAAGTGTTTCAATTATTTTGTCCAACCCCTATATATATATATATATATATATATATATATATATATATATAGCCTGAAGATTGCATTTAAGCATGAAACAAACTGTGACAGGTGGGTGTTGACCTCAATGTCCACTTTTATATTTACATAAGCTGCATTGATAGAGCACTTTTCTACACAAATATAGCATACCATAAATTTATATTTTTATCATATATATATATATATATATATATATATATATATATGTATATTCAGACACACACTCATATATATATGTTTATATATATATAGGCACACATATATCTGTATACATGCACACTCATTTATATACATAATGTATACATACGCACACATATACACGCATTTGTATATATATATATATATATATATATATATATATATATATATATATATATATATATATATATATATATATACATACAGACATACACACACAAACACATATAATAAATAAATATACTGTATAATGAATGAACTCGACATCTACTGAAATACGGGCATCCACTAAAAAAAACGCTGAAGTAATAAAATCTGTCGGATTAATAAACAAAAATCCATCACTTCTTTAGAAACTGCCTTGTTTATGCTTGTATACGAAACTCAGAAGATATGAATGTTTCAAGAGTCTGGGAAAGATTTGCGTTCATAAATGACTATTGACCTTTGCTTCGTGGGTGAGTCGGTCTAGAGCCCGTCGGATCTACCGACCGGTTTCCCTTGTCCAGGAAACAGGGGACACAGTTTCGAATCATTTTGCAGACCGCATATTTTAGTGTTTTTTAAGACTTCTCTAATATTCAGGCCGCTATAAATAAATACGTTGCTTAATAACGGAAGGCCTACTCAAATATGGGTATCCACTAAATAATATATATATATATATATATATATATATATATATATATATATATATATATATTACGCGAATCATTCATACGAAAAGCAGATAATGAAGTTAATGATATGGCAAGAATCACTCTCGCAAACAATTTTTAATAATAAAATACATTAACCTCGAATCCGTTAATGAATGGTATGATCCTTGTTTATAAATTCCGGTTTTATCAGGTCTTTTTTACTATTAGCTTAGCTTAAAAAGACCTGATAAAACCGAAATTTATAAACAAGGATCATACCATTCATTAACGGATTCGATGTTAATGTATTTTATTATTAAAAATTGTTTGCGAGAGTGATTCTTGCCATATCATTAACTTCATTATCAGCTTTTCGTATGAATGATTCGCGTAATATAAATTGAACCCGCACCACATAATTGATATATATATATATATATATATATATATATATATATATATATATATATATAGCATTAATACAAATATAAGATTTGTCACTTAGCTGATTGATGTTATATTTAAGATCCCAATCCCTGAGTTTCGTAAAGGAACATTTTTGGAATCGTTCGGTCCACTCGTCACGAGGCAATTGACTGTCACTTTTCTCATTTTCGTTATTTTTACGTTAAACATAATCTATGCATTTATCCTTCTTGTGTATGTGTATATATCGGTGTGTTCCTGTGTGTACGTTTGTATGTGCGTATGTGTACAATTTCTTTCCATAATTTTCTTGCCTCCTTATATTCTGTCCCTCTGCTTTTTCCTTCTTTTTTCTCTTTCACTCTCTCGTTCGTCTCTGTCTGTTAAAGACAATAAAGCAATGTCATTTCCGGTGTCACTGAGAGGACTTTGGTGAATTTTAAGCTAATTCATTGTCACGAATATTCTGGGGTCTTTCTAAAGTTTGATACATATACGTGTATTCCATTTTTGATTTCTTTCTTTGTACAATTACATTGAATGGTGTTATTCTGTTGATTATTATTGCTGTTGTTGTTGTTATTGATTTTGTTGAGTATTTTTTATTGTACTTAGCTATAAATGTTTATTATTTTATCCATGCAGCTGTAACTAATTTTGATTGTAATTCTATTGATAATTTTTTATAATTTGCTGCTTTTAGGTTAATTTTCAGAATATTTTCCCTATTTTTGTTTTTATTGTATAGGTTGGATTAAACTAAAGTATATTGTCGTTTTTTTTTAAAATTTCATTAAATATTTTTTAAGATGCTGGAATTTGTTGAAATATTTTATTTATAGATATGGGTATTTGTCTGAATGCGGTAGGAGGTGGTTGGAATTTTTGTCAATGTATATTGCGTAGTTTGGTTTTCTGTATGGTTTGTATGTTCAGTTGTTTAAGTTGAAATTTATATCAAGGAAATTTACTATTTTTGGTTAGATTTTATATTAATTGTAAAGCCTACATTTTTTAAGGTTTTTATTATTTAACTTCTGATCATATCAGTCGCTATGTCGTTACAATTTCTTAGTATTAGTAGTCCATCGTCTGTTTATAAAACCGTATCTTCGTTTTTAATCACACTTGCTAATTTATTGATTATATATATATGCCTACAAGTACGCATCGTCATAGCTACCCACTGATATGTCAAAGTTATCGCTTTCGTTCTTTTTTTATCCATAGTTTTTGTTGTATAGATGGTTAGATTTTCTACAGAGTTTTATTATTTCTATTTCATCATTAGTTATTTAATATGCTCTTTTTGATCGATGGGTAAAAGTCTTTTATATCAAATTGTGTGACAAAACTTTTTCTTTGTTGTTAATATTATTATACCGATTAATTGTTGCTTTTCTGATTTCCATTGGTTTATATTAAATATGTCCCTTAGATTTGAGAACATTTTTTCTATATAAAAAATTCAGTATAAAATATTTTTGCTTATATAAAAGTAGACTCTGACATCGACTGTTTGTTTCATGCTTGAACTCAATCGTCAGACATGGCCTGAAGATTGCGTTCACGCATGAAACATACTGATGCCGCTCGGTGTTGAATTCAGTGTTCACGTTTGTATTTATATTTACGTACACTATGTCCCTATTGAGTACTTCTGCCCACAAATATAGCTCACCTTCAAATTATATTTCATCATCATATATATATATATATATATATATATATATATATATATATGAAACCTCAGTGGAGATCATAGTCCACAGGTATTGCCGAGTCAACCGCGAGCTCCATAATCTTTTGAATGGCTCTATAGTATTTACCTCGTCTATATACCCTGTAAAAGAAAGTGGGGTAGTTCTCTGTTATCTACAGAATTATCTCTCTACTGAAGTTTAAACTGAGATTTCAACATACGCTAGATAATAGGAGGAAAGCCAACAAAGAACAGAAGTTTTCTATTGCTTTCCCCACAATAAAATTGCAATAGAGTCAGATTTAAAGTGTATTCTAATTTTTAATTAGCACGCGAACCACTTTTTTTTAAATTCAGAGATCTTCTTTTAGACTGGTTGCCAGCCGATGGAGGGCAGCGTTCCAATTCCAGTTCAGTTCGTTATATTCACACGCGCAAATACCCTTAGGAAAGGTATGAATCCACCTCTTCTCCCCCCAGCTATGGGTTAATTTACTAATTAACTTGTATCACTAAATCAATATCATCTCAATAAAAATTCTTACAATCGAAAATATTTTCTGGCTTTAATTGAACGAATCAAACAAAAACAATCAATTATTGGTTTTAATCTAATACTTAATGGTCTTCTTTCTTGTGCCATGTCCATCAGAAAGTTGACTATCATGGCTCTCCACTACTACCTGTCTTTTGTTGTCTTAAGTAACTGATGACTATTCAACATCCTCTTTTGTTCTTGTTTTGATATCCGGTAATTATTATCTTCAAAAAAAAAAAAATCTTACAAACTGAAAATATATCCTGGCTTTAAATAACCTGTAAAAGATTGAGAAGCTGTAGAAAACTAATCAACTGAATCATTTGTTTTGTGGATAGTCATACCAAAATAAATAAGTAAAATATATAATAAAATAAAAATCAGGGCGTCTACATATACATAGGTATCCACAAAATATTGTTTAAAGCAGAAGGAAATAATGTCGGATAAAGAATCCATTGATTCCTTATCAATTAATTAAAATAAATAAATAAATAAATAAGTAAAAAATAAAATAAAATAAAAAACAGGGCGTCTACATATACATGGGTATCCACAAAATATTGTTTAAAGCAGAAGGAAATAATGTCGGATAAAGAATCCATTGATTCCTTATGAATTACTTAAAATAAATAAATAAATAAATGAATAAATAAGTAAAAACTAAAATAAAAAACAGGGAGTCTACATATACATGGGTATCCACAAAATATTGTTTAAAGCAGAAGGAAATAATGTCGGATAAAGAATCCATTGATTTCTTATGAATTACTTAAAATAAACAAATAAATAAATAAGTAAAAAATAAAATAAAATACAGGGCGTCTACATATACATGGGTATCCACAAAATATTGTTTAAAGCAGAAGGAAATAATGTCGGATAAAGAATCCATTGATTCCTTATGAATTACTTAAAATAAATAAATAAATATATAAGTAAAAAATAAAATAAAATAAAAACAGGGCGTCTACTCAAAAATGGGTATCCACAAAATAGTGTTTATAGCAGTAGGAAATAATGCCGGATAAATAATCCATTGATTCATTAAAAATTACAGAAAATAAATCACGAATAAAATAAAATATAATAAAAAACAGGACGTCTACTCAAACATGGGTATCCACAAAATATTGTTTAAAACAGTAGGAAATAATGTCGGATAAAGAATCCATTGATTCCTTATAAAGAACTTATAATATAATTAATAATAACTTATAATAATTTCCGTTTCAGATGCAAAACAGATTATGAAAAGGTCTGAACGATAGGGTACGTAGTTTTTCAAAAGGATAATTGAACCTTTGCTTCATTCAAATTCTGTAGCCGAATTGGTGGTGGATGCAGTTTCGAACCCTGTCGGAGGGCACATTTTGTTTGTTAAGTTCAATAAACGTGGTATAGTGTCGCGGATAAATTATTTTGATCATTGCTCATAAACGACACTCTTCCCAATTTATCTATATCAATCCATTTGACCAAAAAGGGTTTCGCCATTAGATGGCATTAGGAGCGTTTAGTTTTAAATAACCTCCTTCAAAATATCGATTGCACTATTTTGTACCAAATATAAGTGCCGTGAAGAATAAGTCATACCGGTGAGAATTTTTCCAACTATAAAATAAGCACACCTGTTCAAACAACCTTCATCCAGGAATTAAAAAAAACAAACCCCAAAACCCCCAAAAGACAAGGCGTCTATTCAAACATGGGTATCCTCAAAATAATGTTTAGAGTAGTAGGAAATAATATCAGATCCATTGATTCCTTAGAAATTACTTTGTTTCCATTACAAAAACTAAAATGAGTAAATATGAGATTTCGAGAAACTCTGGACGAGAGAATACCCATTTTTCCAAAAGGTAATTGACTCTTTCTAGGCTGTGACGGTCGAAAGGAATGGATCAAATACTGGTTTCCAGAAAAAGGGGGTGAGCACATTGTCTTTAGTAAGTCTGTCGAGTGCGCCATCCGGTAGACGTAATTTTGTGAATTCTAACGTTTAAAAAAAAAGTAAACTAAAAACAGGGCCTCTGCTAAAATATTGTAAAGGTAATATTAGCAGTTTCCTTATAAGGAAATATTTGTCATTCATTGACCGAGCAGGCAGTCTTATTGTCGGTTGACATTTATAAAATCTTTAAAACAATTTTTTATGAAAATAAGTTTCTCATGTCTAGTAATTTGCTATCTCACTTTCCAGTTTTTTTTATGGCGGTTTCCTTCCTAACCTTTTGTTTGAAGTAGTGTGGAATACAAACATCTTGATTATGTGTATTCAAAAAATATTTAAAATAGTATGGAATTATATGCTGTATACGAAATAAAGGACTACGAATATATTTAAATCTATTAAATTTAAATACCATTTTACGCCAGGCGCAGATCGATTAAAAAAGAGCTTCACGGCGCAGCGGAGCAAGGAAAAAAAACTTGACCTGCGCACTGCCGGTTATTATCCTTAGGTTCTTATAAAATGGGATCATGATATTTTTTAAAATATAAACTAATCATTTTGTGGAATAATTATTAATACAATATGTTTAAATCAGATAACAAAAGAAAACGTCAAGTATTTATTTCAAGGTCATTGAATAAACGATGTTTTTCGAGTAGTTTTATTTTAATTTCTTACAATAAAATAAATGCATAGCTACGAGCCAGACAAACAAACTAATCTTTATTCAAAACTGGGACCGAACTAGTGTTTTGAAAAATTGATTTATATCCCACGTTACATATTTATCAAGGACTTAGTGTGATGGATCTGAATTTATTTCCGTAGTAAATATTTGCTCAGCTATGAAGTGTGAAATTATAATAGCGAAAAGTAAGAGAAGATGGCCGCTGTTATTTCGAGTTGGACGCATGCGGACCTTAATTGACATGGTCCCGCCTTCCATATAAAGACCACTGGTGCGTAAAGAAAAAAAAAACTTCCTTTTTATTGAAGAAAATTGTAGTTTTTATTTTGTTCTTACAGTGTTGCATTTATTATTATTCAGCAAAATAAAAATAAAGGAAAGGCAAGATTGTCATCAAATATGATAAAAGTCATTTAGGGGTGAAGAGTCGTGAGATTTGATGACAAAGTTTTTTTTTTTAAATTTTAAGAGAAGGATCCGCCCACGTTCGTACCGATTCGACAACGAACGGATCTGGGGATGTATAGAAGAAAAATATTAGTTTTTTTTTATTATTATTTCTGAGAAATAAATGCTTTTCTCTCTTTCTTTGTCTTCACTTTTGTTTTGTTTTTTCTACCTTTTTTTCTTCTTCATTTCCAATTTTAGAAGTTCGCCTCCTTTTTTTCTCTTCGTATAGCTTCATATATATAAGTCGATATCATTGATAGGTTTACACTTGTAGGACAGGAAATAATTAAAAATGTACTCATAAAATAAATTTTGTGGCATATAAAACACACACACACACACACACAAAACAATCGCTATGCTCCAGCATTAAACCCAGACGACACTAATTTTTTATATTATTGTTCGCCAATTACAAGGCCCAAGAGGCACTCAAGGTACAAGATTAAAAAAATAAAACTGTTAGTCCAATAGCTTCATGTCTCGCACATCTCGCCTGTGGAACTCCCTTCCTTATTCCTGTTTCCCTGACAAATATAATCAACTATTTAAGTGTAACGTCAATCGACATCTCCAGATGCCTTGATCTATCGACTTCCCTTCTCCACATCCTTTCACCTTTCATTCCTATCTGCTCTCGCTCCAAATCTTCTGTAACCCCCTTGCCTTGATCAATCCACTGTCTTTCTCCACATCCTCTCCTTTACCACTCCTATCTGCTCTTCCTCCAAACCTTCTGTAACCCCTTGCGTGCTAGTGGCTTCCAGCCTTGCTTGGGGTGATAAGCTTAGAAAAAATATAAGATAAAAATAAAAGAAAAAGAAAATGATTATAAACTACTTGTCATTCTAATAAATGTAAGAAAATTTCATCTCAGAATTTCATTGGAAAGCTTATATTGAATCAGTTGCTCGGTCTGCTGTTAGGAAATTTGGTTCAATCTATCGTGCTAGAAACTATCTTAGACAGGTCTAAGGTCTACCATGCGTCCATGAATTGAATATTACTGTCCAAACTGCCCTGGTGCTTCTGCAAGGTATTTAGAAATTCTTGAAGTTAAGCAACGTCGAGATTTGTCATTACCTAGATGGGTGACCGCTTGCGAATAGAAGGTGCTGTAAGCTTGGATTTGCGGGTAGTGTAATGGATAAGGACACGGAATTGATAATCGCAGAGCCGAGTTCCAATTTCAGTCGGGTTCGAGATATTCACTCACGCGCAAACACCCTAGAGAAAGGTATGAATCAACCCCTTCTCTTTCTAGTTATGGGTCAATTAGTAAGCCTTGAATCCCTAAAACCACCGTTATACCCCCCCCCCCCCCAAAAAAAACATCCTTACAATCTAAATGAAATATTTTCTGGCTTTAAATAACCTAAAAATTGATAAAAACAAATAAATCAATGAATCCTGTTCTACGATCCATTTACACAAACTCGTTAGGTAGGCTATGCATTTCTTCCTCTGATCTGAGGGCGACAATATGCCTTGTAAGTGTCAAAGATTCCACGCCCCTTTTCCTCATCATGCGCCCTAGAAATTTCATCTGTCTCTTTCTGGTGTTAAATAAGCATAAGTGCCCTTTTTTTGCTTCCATTTTCTCTAAAACTTCGTCGTTGCTCACATGTTCAGTTCACGGTATACTCAGCATGCTTCTGTAGAAACATTTCTGTTGCTTCGCGTCTTTTCATCATCGACAGTGAGGTTGCCAAGCATTCACTGCCATATAGGAAGACCGATATTACGTAACAGTTAAGTACTCTTTTCTGTGTTTCTAATGAAAGTTTCCTGTTACTTCATACTTAGCTTCCGGAAGGCATCGTTCACTACGCAATGAATTTTCGGATTTTCTGTCACACTCTCTGCCCGCTTTTAAAACACTTCCCTGATATTTAAATTGTTGCTTGATTTTGGAATCTCCAATTTGTAAATTATATTACTGGGTATGACGATAAACTACATCCGTGTCCTGGGTAAGACGATAAACTACATCCAATAGCAAGGCCTCTGATCAGGAGGTTTTGAAGAGCGTCGAACCACCTCGTAATTGCTGGCGTTCCCAGTTCCACCCTGATTCGGGGTGGTAGCACCTGATAGGGTCCCAGATATGGGCAAATAGTTGACACCCAAACTTGTGTAAAAATAGGTTTTAATACCAGAAATACTTTGTAATAAAAAAAAATATTAAAAGCAATAATTTTTTAAGTAAAAGCTATTATAAGCAATATAAAAGAAATTAAAAAAAAACTACCACTAATACAAACAGCTATACATTCTTTGAAAAAAATATTACAAGCTATAGATTTCTTCAAGAAAAAAATATTACCAAGAATAAATTTTTGAAGAAAAACGTATTACAAGCAAAAAAATGTTGTCGGCATTAAATAACCAATTGAGGTTGATATGCCGTAAAACAAATCAAACCAAACAACTCACTTTCCTTCAATACCTTCTGCGGGAAATTATGTAGTTTTTGTGTCTGCTGTCAACACTGTGTCATCTGCATATCTTATGTTGATAAAAACGAATCCTGGTAGGATTGCCTCACTATATAGGTTGAATAAGCGTGGTGAGATGATACACCCTTGACTTATACCCCTTTATATTTTGGTATATTTACTGAAATCATTTTGTATCCGGTTTGTTCCCAATATCGATTCTGGATTATTTTAGTATACATCCTAAATATGTCATGACTAACCAGCAGTTTTAACAGACTTACTTCAAACACTTTCTCCATAATCTATAAAACTTTGGTATACATATTGATGTGAACCCGAAGTAGGGGCCACGGAAGGAAAACACGGAACACGGGTTAGAGGTAAGATATATTAAACAGAAAAGTTACAAAGAATAGTGTAAGAGTAAGCAGAGCTTACTATCCAGTGGTATCCGATATTGGTATCGTACGCGGCTGCGCATTACTGGTGCTACTCCCATGATACTACCATTCACATAATAATATAGTACTGGGAGAGTCCACGATGTAGGAAAATATCGGTCTCACAACACCCTCCTTCCAAGAGTTTTCCCCTTTTCATTTTTTTCTCTTTTTTTTTCTTGAAGGAAAAAAAAAGTAAAACTGTTAATACCTCTTCCTCTTGGAATTCACGTCGAGTGGTTGAGGAAATTTTCTCTTTCACCCCGAGCGTCGTATTTCCGGAGACACTTGGGGCGTGTCAAGCTCGAAATGTTCCAATATTACGTCGATCGGCTCTTCGCAGATATTTTGTGGTGATTCCTCAGATTCCTTCAAATTTCCTGAGCTGGTTCATATGGCGTTTGTGGGTATTTTTCAGTCCCTGGACAATATAGACCAGTTCGCCAATTCTCTGTTTGATATTGCCTACTTCCCAGAATGTTATGTTGTTTCTGTAAGCCTTAAAAATGACTTTGTCGCCAGGATTAAAGTATTTCTTAGGGAGCGAGACGGTTTTCTTGAACTTCGCTTGCCGTGGAATGAGTTTATCAAAGACGGACTTGATTTTTCTTGCGAACATTGTTTCTGCAGGTGGGCGTCCCATAGGCGTGTTAGGATTAGGGGTTATCCTATACACCTGCAGAAACTGTTGTAATGCTCTATCCCTCGGTGTGCCTAGTGCCTTTTTTAAAGCTCTTTTTAGAGTGTCCACGAACCTCTCAGCCTGACCGTTCGACCTGAGGTGATACTGAGGCGTCGTAATGTGGTCCACTTGATACGACTTGCAAAAGTCTCTGAATTCCCTTGATGTGAATTGAGTGCCGTTATCAGTCACTACACAATCTACCACGCCAAAACGCGCGAATAGCTCGTGTAAAAATCCGATCGTGCAGTTGGTGGTTGTTTTTTTATATTGCAGGACCTCAGGCCATTTTGAGTGGCTATCCACAACAATAAAGTAGTACATGTTGTCTAGGGGCCCTGCAAAATCCACATGAATTCTCTGCCATGGATGGTCTGTGTTTGGCCATGGTTTGCACGTCGTGGTCGGAGATTTTGCTGTAAGCACGCATCCCTTACAAGATTCTATCGTGTCTGCTATGCCTTTGTCCATATTTGGCCAATATACGTAGCAGCGCATGAGGCTTTTCGTACGGCTCTTCCCCGGATGTCCCATGTGAAAATCCTTAAGGATTTTTCTTTGTAGGCTATTTGGAATCACTACTAGGTCATTATACAGTAGAACATCCTCACAGAGGGAGAAAACTTCAGGCACATCTAGGTCTTTGTTGAGAATTTTGTTTTTGATACTTTGGATGAATTCATCCTCTCGAGACTCCCTTTTTATGTCGGCCAAAGTAACTGGGAGTTCTCTAATTGTATTCGCAATCATATTTTTTATTTCATAATTGGTCCTTAGTGTAACAATGATGGAGTCTTCAAAAACTTCCGTATTTTAGGAATGAGTCGCGATAAACGCATGACAAATATTTTTAGATTTTAGGAACTCGATCTTAAAATTGTAATTCAAAAGAATCGTTCCTCAACGAAATTGTTATTTGAGTTGCTTTTTGAGATTTTCCGAATTGGACGTTGTACTTTTTGTACTGTTTTTTAAAGTGCTCATTGGGCAATCCCATAGATTGAATTTTTCTATCCAATCTGTTCCGAATAGGTTATCTGAATTTTCTAGTACGTAGGCTTTCAGCTTTTTGGTAACTCCATTTAGTGTTACTGTAAGGATCACCTGGCCTAAGATGTTAATATTCTCGCCAGTTACGGATTTTATCCGTCTTTAATAGGGTCGGCTTGTTTAACTTTCGCCAAGTACGCCAGTTGATAATCGAGAGGTCAGAACCCGAATCAAACTGGAATTTTATAGAGTTATTGAAAATATCAACAGTCACATATTTTCTTAAATTCCTATCGACTATGTTGTCTGATTGGGCTTGCCTAATTTTACTTTTGTGTTTCCTCGTCTTGTTGGCGTACCAGCACCGAGTTAAGTTATGACCATTTTTATTGCAATTTTTGCAATATGTTTTCTTCTTGAATTGACAGAATTTCATCCAATGCCATTTTCCACAATTTTAACATGGTCCGGGAGGTTTCTTTAGACTATTCGTATTTTGTTTATTGCGGAATTTAGAACATGAGATTTTCCGTTTGTCTTTTTGCGGGGAATAAGAGGTTGGGTTGCTTCTGATTTTTCTAATCTGAGCCACACCTGATTCCTCGATCGTTTTTGAGTCACACTTGACAGAAGTTACTCTTTGACAATCCTCTGTTAATTTTTGGAGAGTCAATCCCTGTTCGTTTACGAGTTTGGTAAGTACCCGACGTCTGACCTCGGCGTCTTCTACTGATACTAGACCTTGTGCGAATATTAAGCACTTAAAATCGTCGGCAGTCAGCTCGGCTAGTTTGAAATCATTACAGAGCTTGTTTACCGACGCTGCAAACGTTAGAAAATCTTGCTGGTTGTCCTTGACTGTGTTCAGGCATTTCCAACGTTTGTGGAACAAGGTTATGTTAGGCGCGAATAGTTCCGTTAGGAGCTTAATAGTCTCTGAGAAATTCAGGTCCGGAATTTTCTTGGGTAATATATAGTCTATGAACCTAACATGTTCGATAGCTCCCAGTTTCCTTAATAACAGACGTACCTTTTTCTCGCTAGGCCATTGTTCACAGTCTACATTGAAAATATCTTCATAACGTCTGTAAAAAGCCTCGAATGTTTTGTCTTCCTCTGGTACGTTTTCGAATGTTTCAATCGAGTTGTAGATTGTACTCTGGGAAAATGTATCTTTTTCAGGGTTTTTAGAGCCGTTACATGAATTTACAAGTAATTCTTCAAGTTGTTTTTGCTGTAGTTCTGTTTTCTGAAGTGTAAATTGTTGGAATTCTATTTGTTGTTTATGTAACTCCATAAACACATGCTGCTGTCTTTCGTCTGATTTTTGTTGGTGGAGTTGCTGTCTTTCTTCACTTTTTTGTTGTTGAAGTTTCTGTTCTGTTTGTTGGTCCGACTGTAATTTGAGGAATCTTTCTTCCAATTTCTGCTGTCTTTCATCTGATTTTTGTTGGTGGTCCATCTGGACCTTTAACATTTGGACAATTCATTTTTGGAATTCTTCCATATTTAGATAATATGTAGAAAAGTAATGAAAGAACACACAAAACATAAATAAATAAATAAATAAATAACAGCAATTACTGTTGCTTTGAAAACCCGTGTACCAAGGGGAGGGTACACAGAGCTATCTAGTCAATTAATAAAATTAATAAGAACTACTTACTGGTTTAGATCTTTCGAGATACCGTTGTTCCGTTAATTTCAATGTGACCATTTAAATTTTTTCCACACTTATATTTTTTTTAGAAGTGTGGGGAGAAAATATCACTTAGACAGCAAAAAAAAAAAAAAAAAAAGAAGAAATAAACTGGATATTTTTTTTCCTTCTTTTGGGAGAATTTGCTTTGCTTTTTTTTTTTTTTTTAAGAAAAAACTCACCTCAATCAATTTAAGGGGAGGGTAATTTTATGCACGAGATTTGTAGGAATTCAAATCAATTTCATAAAATTTTTAAACACTTTGCTAAATGCGCGACTTGGTGAATAGTTTTTTCGAACTTGAGTCAAACGTAGTACTTCGAGCTCTTGAGTTTGTCAGTTTGTTTTGTGCACAAGCTGGGTTTTTCGTAAGCAGTCGTTATCGATACTTGGTTGCTCGTTTATTGTTTACACATACTTGAGTAACCTTGAAAGGTAGCTGTGTATTGCTTTTCGTTCGCTGATGTAGTAATGCCAGCTCAAATTCTAGTTCAATACTGATGTGGGAACCAGTGGGGTTAAACGAGTCCTCTGTCGCCACTGATGTGGGACTGGGGTTTTGGGGTTTCGGTGTGGGTGCGTGTCTCGAATCCTCTGTCGCCACTGATGTGGACCCGAAGTAGGGGCCACGGAAGGAAAACACGGTACACAGGTTAGAGGTAAGAAAGATATATTAAACAGAAAAGTTACAAAGAATAGTGTAAGAGTAAGCAGAGCTTACTATCCAGTGGTGTCCGATATTGGTATCGTACGCGGCTGCGCATTACTGTTGCTACTCTTCCCATGATACTACCATTCACATAATAATATAGTACTGGGAGAGTCCATGATGGAGGAAAGTATCGGTCTCACAACACATATTTGTATCGCGCTTTCTGATATCGCGGTGGGTTGATACACCCTTGTCTTATAGCCCTTTCTAATTTGGTATATTTACTGAATTCATTTTCTTTCTGGTTTGCTCCCAATAACGGTTCTGGATTATTTTAGTATCCATCCTAAATATGTCATGGCTAACCAGCAGTTCTATCAGACTTACTTCAAACACTTTTTCTATAATCTATGAAACATATCAGGTCATCCCATAAGTTCTGTCCGAATTTTGAATAAAGAAAACAAGTGACCAAATGTTACATTTAATTACAGATTCAATCAACAATGTATTTTCCCTGATTATCTATGACTTCCTTCCATCTATTAACAAGATTAGTAATTTCATTACTGTAAAATTCTTTTGGCTTTGATTCGAAGAACTCAAAAATGTCAGTTTTAACCTCTTCCTGTGTTACAAAAGCTGTTTCTTTCAAATGATCCTGTAAGCTACGAAACAAATGGTAGTCTGAAGGAGCAAGGTCGGGAGAATAAGGTGGATGAGGAATTTTCTCCAAACCAAGTTCTCCGATCTTTTGTGACGGGATTCTTGCTGTGTGTGGTCGTGCATTGTCTTGATGCAACATCACCCGTTTTCGATTCACTAGATCAGGTCTTTTTTTTCCTCAAAGCTTGGTTCAAACGCTCTAATTGCTGACAGTATATTTGAGCATTAATTGTTGCATTAAGTGGTAAGAATTCAAAGTGGATTGTTCCTTGGCAATCCCACCAGATTAAAAGAAGGACATTTTGCCCATGAAGTTCCATTCTCGGCTGTGGCTGGGGTCCTTCCCCTTTGTCAAGCCACTGTCTACGACGCTTAACATTTCGATAAAAGATCCATTTTTCGTCGCCAGTCACAAGTCTATCCAAAAAAGGTGAAACAAGTTGGCAAGAATGGAGAGAAGAGCAGATGTCAACTCGGGATTTGAGGTTGTTTTCAGAAAATATATGAGGCACCCATTTTCCAAGTTTAGGAACTTTTCCAAGTTGTTGAAGATGCCGATGAACAGTTGTATCGTTTGAACTGAAAACCACTGCCAATTCCTCAACTGATAAAGCAGGATTTTCTTCAAGGGCTGCTTCAAGAAGCTTTTCATCAAACTTAACTGGACGTCCGGTTCGATCTTCCTCTTCGATCTCCACCTCTGATTTTAAAAAACCATCTTCTGCAAGTTCTTTCATTCATACATTCCTCTCAAGAAACTGAGTGAATGTTTCTAGCCGCTTCGGCTGCTGAGTTTCCTTTCTTGAACTCATAAAGCATTATGTGCCTGAAATGATTCTTGGGTACTTCCATGTTAGCAGGGTTTTAATCAAACAAAATTTAAGTTTATTGTTTTCTGAAATAAAATTTGATCAGTTTAAATGCATCTAAACGTAAAAATAATGTTCAGCTCCATTAGACATTATAAAATACTCTTTAAATTTCGTTCATTTTAACAAAAAGTTAGAATTCGGACAGATACTATGGGATGAACTAATAGGTATATATATTTGCATTGCGCTTTCTGATATCGCGGTAGGTTGATACACCCTCGTCTTATAGCCATTTATATTTTGGTACATTTACTGAATTCATTTTCTTTCTGCTTTGCTCCCAATATCGGTTCTGGATTATTTTAGAATCCATCATAAATATGTCATGGCTAACCAGCAGTTCTAGCAGACTTACTTTAATCCCTTTGGCATAATCTATAAAACTGTTATAGTGGAAGACACCTTGTCTAGATAATAGACTCTCCCACCTATTATAAGTAGGAGTCAGTAGGTAGTCGAGGGAGGAGTGAGTGTTCAGCGACCACAGAACTAGTCCTGACATTGGTTGGGTACTCTTAGTTATTAAATTTCTTTGATTTCTCAGAGTAGATTGGTCCAACGTAGTACGTAGGAACTGTTACGATAAGTGTTTTATTTCTTCCCCCCCCCCCTTTAAAAATCTTTTTCAGTTTTCTTTACCGTTTATTTGTTCACATATTTGTGCATTCTCCTTTTTTTGTTCTTCTTGTATTATTTCCTTTTTTTTAAAATTTTGTCCCCCCCCCCATTTTTGTTTATATTGCTTTTTGTATTCATTTGATTTGTTTATTGTCTTTGGTTGTCCACGTTTTTTCTTTCCTTATATTTTGTTTGTACCGAACATTATTTCCGTTATTGGAATAATTTGAGAAAAAATAAATAAATAAAAGAAAAAAAGAAGGATATAACCGGTTATTCAGTCGTCGTGGTGGTCAATTGGGCCAGCGTGAACGACGAATACAATTCCACCGAGAACGTCTCCGGTGCAGCACCGCCGGTGACGCCGGTTAAAAGTGCCTGGGGTCAAAATAGGCCCAAGTAAAAGGTGTGAGAATTTCTTCTCACACAGATTAACCATTGGCAGGGACAAGAAAGTCAACAAATCAACAAGGCTTACCTCAAAACACGAGACAAATTTTATAGCAGCCTTGCAAAAAAAGATTTTGCCCTTTTTTGCCCCTGGGAACAGGGTAGGGTAGTTTAATGAAAAAGAAAGGAAAGTCTCTTCTTCTTCTGTATCTCAACCGAGAAAGGCAGTCTTGCTGATGTGAAGGCGCATTACCATGTGGTTGCGCAAGTAGAAACTCATATGCCTAATTATTAGGCTTGGGCACTCAAGGCCCTATTAAGCTGTTTCCAGTGAGTCCGGTCTCTTCCGAGGATTTTCGCGACAGCGTCTGAAGCATTTCCATTTTGGATGCTGCTGGACATTCAATGTCTAATTAATTTAGGCTTGGGCACTCAAGGCCCCGTCAAAGATTCAAATGAGTCCGGACACTTCTAATCCTTTCTCGCGACTGACTCAAAAGTGGCGGGCGTTGTCAAATGCCCGCGAAAAAAAAACCAGTCAAAGTTCGACCAATGAGATTGGTCGTTACAAAATTAGCCAATAGGCGCTTAATTTGTAGAATTTCTTACAAAGGATGCAGATTACTATGCTGATCAGAGGAGTAAATTTGAAGCTACCTTCAATGGAAATGAATTCCTCACTATCGAAGAGGCGTTTTCGGCCATAAAAGTTAAAATAGTGTCCCTACTGACTTCGGACGTAAAAAGTCGGAAATTGGTCGGAGTCAATAGGGATACAACGGTAGAGGTACTAAAGTCCCTGAAAATCGTACCAAAAGTTCTGTCAAGAAGCACAAATCCCATTTGGGACATTCTTCTTACATCAGAACAGGAAGCAAAACAGATGGCAGGAAGTATCCTAACCTCCGGTAATGTGAGACTTGCAAACAGAATACTTGGGTACTCGCAGGACCAGGATTATGGTGCATGGGGTTCCCGTAGATGTCTCTGAAGACAGGATGGGAGCGTTTTTCTCAAAATATGGCGGAGTCGAAGAGGTGAAGGCGATGGTTGGAAAGGCGGGCATTGCAAAGGGCGACGTAGAGCTGCAGGTCACGCTGGACCATGCAAGCTTCAAGAACATTCCAACTACTCATGTGTGCAGAGACAGGAAGATGTTGGTTGTGTTTGAGGGCAGAAAGCCGAGCTGTTGGGCCTGCGGTGTACCCGGGTCACATGGCAAAGGAGTGCCTCGCTAAAAGTTCTTCCGCCTAAAACTCAACCCACGCAAGCGAAAACAGCTCCGACAGCAGCAGCAATACCGCCAGCGGAAGAAGTTGCCTCTAAAGACATCGATAGTGAATGGAAAGTGGTGGGTGGTAGAAAAAAATCCAAAAAAGTATCTTCCCCATCAAAAAGGGAGGAAAGAGTGCAGAAACTGCCAACACCGCCACAGCACCAGCCAAAGAAGACCCCCCTTCAACAAAATATAGAGAAGGGGGTACAAATAAAGAAAAAGGGGGAGGAAAAAACAGAACAGCAACAACAAGAAAAATTGACACCGGAAAGTCCGGCTATGGAGGTGGATGAAGTGCCCCCAACACGGTCCACTTCCTGGAAAAGGAGCCGGGAGGAAGAAGAGGATGAGGAAGAGGAAACACAAAGGCAGAAGCTTATGGGACAAAGTAGTGAAGGAAGAGGCAGAGGAAAAAACAAAAGCACATCTGCCCCTACTGGACACTCCAGCAGAGAGGAGTCTCCCCCCCTTCCCTTTCTCGCGTTTCACTCCCTCCCACCACTCCCACAACTCCACGCACTCCAACTCCCTCAGCTTCAGAAGTATCAACCCCCAAACCATCCCTTGCCACACCAACCAACTCATCCACTTACACCCCGCCGCTCCCAGACAGGGGGGAAAAGAAAAAAAAGACTTTTTGGGAGAGTAGAGGATATTTGTAAGGTGGATAGGGGCGAAATGAAAAAAAAAATCTCCTCCCGCAAGAAATCCTTATTAGGACCTTTGTTTAAGTTGACCTCCATCGATGGCAAGTCGGTGGAGGACCCAAGAAATTTCCCTGATGCCCCGGGGGTTATTTCCCTGATTAGGGATACGGGAAGATACATAAAAGTGTGGACCCATCTTTTTGAGGTCAGGGAGGCGTTTCCAGATATTCGGATGGTACAGTTAGGGTCCCAAGACTTGATTAAGTTGCACTGTTTTTGTGCTGGGAGGGTCCCGGCGCGTCTCCATCCCTCGCTATATAGGACCCTAAAACTCATTTACCCCACGGACGTCGGCGGGATTGTCTCAGAAGGACGGATGACGTCGGTGCTAGGCACGGGAAGCCTGGGACAAACCGTCGGGGTCCTGTCAGCTGCAGATTTCCGCCCAGTATGTGATTAGGTTTTTTGCCGTAACTCTACTTTTTCTTTTTGCAGGCCTAGCAAATGTCTATTAAGATAGCCAGCCTGAATGCGAGGTGCTTGAGAGATCGGAGTAAGGCTGCCCGCCTGCTTCGGGATCTCTTGTCCTTCGGCATGGATGTTGCCGCGATATAAGAGACCCACATTGTTTGCACTTCCGTTGCGTGTGTGCTGGAGGAAGACTTTGCCATCTATTCAGCATATGGGGACCGGTTTGCCAGAGGAGTTTCTTTGTTAGTCAGACGTACTCTCGATGCGAAGGTGGACCTTGTGCATACCGATGCCGAGGGCCGGTTAATCGTGGCCGATATTGTCGTGAAAAGTGGTTCGTTTCGGGTCGTTGCGGTTTATGCGCCCAACGATTCGGCGGTTAGCGCCGTTCCTAGTCGATTCAACGCGCCTAGTTTTAATGGGGGACTGGAATGCCATCCTGGACCTCAAGTTAGGGGCGATCGTAGCCTGGTCGATCTGATCAACGATTATAGTCTCGTTGATAGATACCGGGTCGATCATCCCGGGGGGAAAATGTGGACGTGGGCTCTTAGCTGGCCGTTTGTTAGCTACCTTGACAGAATGTTAGTTCGTAGAGCCGACATAGACTTGTTAGATTGTCCCACGTTCAACTGGGCAGGCTACACGGATCACAAACTCGTTTGTGCCCGGGTGGCGTTAGACCGTAGGCCTAGAATGGCTGGTTACTGGAAGTTCAATCTGTCTTTACTGGACAGGCGGGACTTCCAGGAGCAGCTAACTAGCTTAGTGCAGCGGGAGCTAGTGGGGGCGGTTATCGGGAATAGGTGGTGGGGGCGACTTAAGGATAGAAATAGGTCTTTCACCACTGATTTCAGCAAACAGCTTGCTCTAGATAGAGCTGAAAAGAAAAGAAAAAGACACTTAAGGCTAATTTTTCCCGGGCGGAGGCTGGGGGGATCTCCTAGAGATAGCCCTAGCTAGGGAGGCCCTGCAGCCTTCGAATAGCGATCGTTACATGGGTCAGGTAATTAGGCATAAGTTAAGTAAGATGTCTTCTGAAGCCGTGAACCTGGGCGCAGATCTGCGTCGGGAAGAAGTCCGTCGATGTGGTGATCGTTACATTCGTCAAGTCGAAAACCCGGAGGGGCGTACTCTGCGGTCGACTGACGACATGTGCAAGGCGTTTCGGCGGCATTTCGAGTGCCGCTTTACCAAGGAGCCTGGTCTCCGTGAGGAGGAGTTTCGCAGCTATTTAGCTGACTTTCCTCGGCTTGCGCCGACTGAAGCGGCTTGCTGCGAGGGAGAGATCACGGAGGGCGAAGTCTACGAGGCATTGAAGAAGGTCGGCAGCGGCAAGTCTCCCGGTCTGGATGGTTTGCCTTATGAATTGTACTTGAGGCTGTCGCACATCTTTGTCCCGATCCAACAGCAGTGTTCAACAACTGGTTTCGGTCGGGGTCCATCCCCAATCGCATTTCCAGGGGTGTGATCACTCTGTTGAAAAAGGGCAAGGGCGTTGGGGGGAAACTAGACTATTATAGGCCCATAACTCTGCTAAACACAGAGTTTAAGATTATGGCCAAGATCCTGCAGGAGCGTTTGCAGTCAGTTGCCGAGTCTCTGTTGGGACCTGAGCAGACTTGTTCTGTGAGGGGCCGAACAATTCAGAGCAACCTGCATTTGATCCACACGATCCTAGAGGGAGTAAAAGACGACGAAGAAGCCGCGCTGATCAATTTGGATCAGTCCAAGGCATTTGATAGCGTCGACCATCGCTACCTTGCTACTGTCCTCCAGGCCGCCGGATTCGCACCCGACTTCTGCCGCTGGATTAGCCTCCTGTATCGCTCCCCCAGTGCTGTGATACAGGTGAACGGAAAGTTGTCGGGCGCTTTTGTTCTGTCAAAGTCGGTTCGTCAGGGTTGTCCGCTGTTGCCTCTCCTTTATGCTTTGGCGTTGGAGCCTCTCCTTCGCCGGCTGAAGGACGAGACGTGCAGTCCGGCCATACGCGGGATCGCCGTTCCTGGGGGGTCTCGAGCCAGGGTTTCCGCGTACGCTGATGACGTATCTGCTTTCGTGTCGTCCCGCAGCGACATTGAGGCGGTACAGAAGGCGCTTGATCGGTACGAAAAGGTGACAGGGGCCAAGATAAACCGCGACAAGTCGTCCGGCTTGCGGTTAGGTGCCTGGAAGGGGCGTAATCTTCCAGGCCGCTTCGGTTGGACGGACGGTCCTGTCCGCATTCTTGGAGTGTGGTTTGGACCCGACATCCAGCTAGCGAAAAATTGGTCAGAAGTACTAGCAAAGGTCGTTTCTGCCGGCAAGACTTGGAATCGACGGAGGTTGTCCGTGAAGGGTAGGGCGGAGGTGTGTGTTACATACATTTTCCCCCTGATTCTTTATCGATTGTCAGTACTTCCTCTCTGTGAGACCCACATGAAGACGCTCGAGTGATCGCTATCCTCCCTTTTATGGAGGGGACGCGGGAACAGGGTAGACAGACGAGTCTGCACTAAACGTCCGTGTCATGGGGGGCTGGGAATGCCACACTTGATGAGTCACATCCGTGCCTCTCGGTTGGCATTCCTACGCCGCGCATTGACTAGAGGAGATCCGATTCTGGAGGGGATTGTTAGGGATGCGTTCCCTAGCCTTACTATCAGTCCCCCCATCTCGAGGGTTGAGCGCCATCGTAAACCCCGAGATCAATCGCTTTTCCTCCGCGAGTGTCGGTTAGCCTTGAAGGCTATTCCGCGGTCCAGTGACCTGCCACGGCCTAGGAAGGTCTTCTATCGGGAATTAGTGGCGGGGCGCGCGAAGGATTCCCTACGTGATACGCTCTGCTTGTCGGAGGAGGAGTATCGCTCCTACTGGTCTTGGGCGCCAGCGGCGGATTATCTCAGTAACCCTGAGTTTTCGCTTACCTGGCGATTGGCTCGGAATCGGCTGCCTCTCAACGACAAGGCTTTCATATAGGGCTTGGCGGATTTGCCAGACTGTGAACGGTGTGGCCTTGGTTTAAAGGAAACTGCTTCGTACGCCTTCTACCATTGCCTCCGGGTCCGCCCCTTATGGGATCATGACGGCGAGCTGACGGCTCGTCTCGCTCCCCAAGAACTCTTGTCCATTGATCGCGCATACGCGTGTGACAATGTGTCGTCCCCGTATTATGGGTTGAAACGAATGGTGTTTCTGACGCTGCTAGCCACGGCTCGAATGGTGATATGGACGACGCGACAGGAGGAAGTCTTACGAGGCAATCGTCTTTCTCATCAGGATCTAATCCGATTCTTTGAGCATCAGCTCAGGATGAAGATTAGAACTGATAGAAAACGATTGCATTCGACAGTCTTCAGCGAAAGGTGTGTAAAAGAGGCGAGCTTGGTTCGTTTGAACGGGGCTAGCCTTGATTTTCTTTTCTAGGTCAACCTAAGTCACATTGGGGTGGTTTCCTGTGGAACCCTCCCCTTGGTTAGGTTAGACAAGCTTAAGTGTACCTAGTTAATGTGAGTAAGTGTTGTTCCCGGCCTGTTTCCGGGCTATCTCTTCAGTTATGATCCAAGTCGAGAGTCCCAACCTCCCTAGTTTGTTTTGGCCCCCTTTTATCTCGACTGTGTCAGCCTTTTTATTTCCCCATGTCCGTATTATTTTATCTCTTCCCCACACCCTTAGCGAGAGTGCTTCTTGATTTTGTCCTCTGGACAGAATACAGCGGCCTCTCTATTTTGAGGGTTGGACGGGCCCTACTAACATAAATTATGTTTAGTTTAAAAGTTTGTTGAATTTTTAGTTTGTTATGGGGTTCATCTCCCTCCCCTTTCATCTTTTCATGATTAGAATTTTAATGTATTTTATTATCATCATATTTTTATGGTGTGGGCCGCGTTTTTGTAGGTTCCCCCTGGTGAGGATGTGGTATTATGGTGTATGGAGGATTGAATGGTGACGGACGAATTCTTGTGGTGAATGTGTCAATTGTAATGTATGAATGGGTCGCGAATCTGATTAGCTAGGTATAGGATAGTTAGTTACGACCAGCCTTTACCCCTCCCTTTTTTCGGCCTTGTGCCACAATTTGTACATTTTGTATGGAAAAATAAAGTGTTCAGCGACCACAACTCGATTACTCTGCGTAACACTTTATTACAAGTTCCTAACGTTTCTGTACGTTTACCCCATTTAGGACGCATTTAGTCCGACTACAAGTTCTATTGTGGAAATAACTCCACAACAACTTTTGGCGACGAAGATTCGAACTCATACGGGGGAGAAAAAAATCGTTGGCCAAAACAACTTTTGCCGACGAAGATCCGAACTGATACGAGGGAGAAGAAAAAAAATTCGTTCGCGAAGACAACTTTTGGCGACGATGATTCGCACTCATACTGAGGTAGAAAAAAAATTCGTTCGCCAATACCACTTTTCGCAGCGAAGATTTGCACTCATACGGAGGAATAAAAAGTTCGTTCGCCACAGTGGTTTTGACGACGGAATTTACACTCATAGAGAGGAAGAAAAATTTTGTTCGCCACAAATAACGTGGGCGACAAAGTCTCGGATTTACACTTTGAAAAAAAAATGGAGGAATTCAAAAGTCTATTCCAGGATTTTTTAAAGTTCCAATTGGAACAACAAACGAAAATATTAGAACAACAAAATACATTCCAGAATCAGTTACAGGAGGAAACTTTCAATAGTCGGATGCAATTCCAACAGAAAATGGAACAGATGCATGGGGAGTTTCAAAGAAAAATTCTGGAAATAACCGAGAACAGGAAAGAGAAAAGTCTACAAAATGATTCCTTCCCAGAGAATACAATATGGAATTCTATTGAAATATTTAAGTACAGTCCAGATGAAGAGGTAACTTTTCAAGAATATTATAAAAAAATATACGGACGTATATAACGAGGACTGCCATTTGTGGTCTGAAGTAAAGAAGGTTAGGCTTCTTTTAAGCAAATTAGGAACTGCTGAGCATAACAAATTGGTAAACTACATTTTACCGAAAAAAATTAGCGAATTGACATTTACCGAGGCGGTAAATATATTAAGCGAGTTATTTAGTCAAAAGACATCTTTGTTCCACAAGAGGTGGAAATGTTTAAATCTGATTAAAGATGACGAACATGACTATATAACGTACGCAGCCAATGTGAATAAGCATTGATGAAGAATTCAAGCTAGCAGAGCTAAGCGCAGACAATTTTAAGTGCTTAGTGTTTGTTCAAGTTCTTGTAGCGGACAAAGACGCAGAGTTGAGAAAACTAGAACTGGCTAAATTTGAAAGCAATCCAAGTATTACGGTACAGAATTTGCCAGAAGAATGCACAAGATATGTTAGCGTAAAAAAAGACGCAAAAAAGATAGAACAGTCTGGCGTTTCGCATGTAAGGAAAATGCGGTACAAAAAAGAAAGTCAGTCTGACAAAAAGAATAATAAAATTGCATATTATCAAGCAAAAAGTAAAATACCAGTGAAAAACAAACAAAAGCGCCCGAAGCCATGTTTTGCTTGTGGTGAACTACACTGGTACAGATATTGCAATTTTAAAAATAAAAAAAATATTTAAACTGTGGAAGAGTTGGGTACAGACACTCGCATTGCCATTCAAAAATAAGGGCAATAAAATAAGAAAATTAAAGTCCAACGAGGTAAACGATGGAATAACTCGAAAATTCGTTACCGTCGAAATAAATAATAAAAAAATAAAATTGCAACTTGACACTGGTTCGGATCTCTCTATCATAAATTTGCATACGTAGAAGAAGTTGGGGAAACCAACTTTAATGAAGACAAAGAAAATCGCGAAGTCAGTGACGGGAGAAAAAATACAATTTATTGGAGAAATTGTTACAAACGTCACGTTAAATAAAAAAACGCGAAAAGTTAAACTATTTGTAATGGAAAATACCACGAATTTACTAGGTACTAATTGGATAACGGAGTTTCAATTATGGGATCTACCGATAAATTCTTTCTGTTACAAGGTAGAAAATTTTAACTCCGAAGCCGAAAAATTAATAGAGAAACTAAAGGAAACATTTCCTATTGTTTTTTTTTCCGGGTTTGGGAACGTGTACCAAGATGGAGGCAAAATTCTTTTTAAAAGAAAACACTCAGGCGGTATTCAAAAACAAAAGGAGTGTTCCGTTTGCCTCAATAGAACAGATTGATAAAGAATTGGACAGATTAGAGAAATCCGGTGTACTAAAAAAAAGTTGACTACACTTATTGGGCAGCTCCGACGGTATACGTGAAGAAAAAGTCTAAAGACATTCGTGTTTGTGCAGATTTTTCAACGGGGTTAAACGCGGCACTCAAAGACTATAACTATCCTCTACCAACAGCAGAAGAAATATTTGCAAAGCTTAATGGAGGTACTGTATTTTCGAAAATAGACCTCAGCGATGCATATCTGCAAATACCGGTAGAGGAAGAAACGTCTAAACCTTTGTGTATTAACACACATCGGTGTCTGTATAAATTTAACAGACTACCTTTTGGGATTAAGGTCGCCCCCGCTATTTTCCAACAAGTAATGGATTCAATGTTGGGTGGTTTGGATTTCGCAGTAGTGTATCTAGACGACATCCTCATGAGAAGTACAAGTATTTCAGAACACGTGAAACATGTCAATGCAGTAGTTTCCAGAATACAGGAGTTTGGATTTAAACTCAAGGAAAGTAAATGAGAGTTTTTCATGGACAAAGTAAAATATCTGGGACAGATCATCGATAAGAATGGTAGAAGGCCAGACCCAGAGTGAGCAGCGGCTATAAAAGACATGCCGGCTCCGAATGATATTACAACATTACAAAGTTTTTTGGGACTAGCTAATTATTACCAAATATACATCCCTAAAATGTATGATCTGCGGAAACCATTAAATGAACTACTAAAGAAAGGAAAACCCTGGAAGTGGACTAATGAATGCCAGAAAGCATTTGAAAAGATAAAGGAAGTATTAACATCGGAATTATTTCTAACCCACTACAATCCGGATTTAGAAATCATAGTAGCTTGCGATGCTAGTGCGTATGGAATAGGAGCGTGCATTTTACACAAAATGACAGATGGTCAAGTAAAACCAATTGCTCATGCTTCTAGAGCACTACTTCTGGCTGAGAAGAATTACTCTCAGATAGGGAAAGAGGCGTTAGGAATAATATTTGCGGTAGCGAAATTTCACCGTTTTCTCCACGGTCGACATTTTAAGCTACAAACCGATCATAAGCCTCTAATTTCGATTTTTGGATCGAAAAAGGGTTTGCCGAAGCATACAGCAAACCGACTACAAAGATGGGCTGCAATATTGCTAAATCATAACTTCAGCATGGCGTACATACCATCCAATAAATTTGGCTATGCTGATGGGCTGTCGAGGTTAATTCCTAAAAGGAGCGAACCATTAGAAGACACAGTAATTGCTTCACTGAAACCAGAAGAAGAACTGAAATTTACTGTGTGTAATGCAGTTCGGGAACTTCCGGTAACTCTAGAAAAAATAAAAGAAGAAGCCACCAGGGACGAATATATTTTGAAAGTAAAAGAAAAAATAGCCAAGAGGTACCAGTACATAACAAATGTGTTTTCGCTTTGCGATTCAGTATTTTTATATAGAGAACGTGTGGTGATTCCATACACACTTCAAAAACAAATATTAAAAGATTTCCATACTGGTCATCCAGGCAGCACTAGGATGAAGAGCCTAATGCGAAGTTTTGTTTATTGGCCGAATATGGACAGGGACATTGAGAATGCAGTAGCAAATTGTAAAGGCTGTGCTTTGGCCGCAAAGGCACCACCAGTAAAATTTAATCCCTGGCCAAAAACAGACCTACCATGGTCTAGATTGCATGTGGATTTTGCAGGTCCACTGAATGGATACCATTACATCATTGTAGTGGATAGTTTCTCAAAATGGCCTGAGATACAAAGGATAAGAAATCCGACGACGCAAAGTACGAAAAACTTCCTGCTGGAATTGTTCGCAAGGTTTGGTGTAGTAGACACAATTGTGACGGACAACGGAAGACAATTTACGTCGAAACAATTTAAAGATTTCTGTAAGGAATATAATGTCGAACATATTACTACAGCTCCATATCACCCAAGATCAAACGGGTTAGCTGAAAAATTTGTCGACACCCTTAAAAGAGCTTTAAAGAAAGCTAGGGAAATACCTGCAGTTGTTAGAGTTGTTGGCGTTGTTAGATCAAACGTATCGAAAATCACCTCGATAGGCTTTTCTTCCGCGGCATCGCTGTCAACCACGTCTGAAGAGCGTTGTCTGATCTGGTTAATGTGCCGTCTGCACGTGAATATTTCGCCTTTCACCAAATACATCATGTTGCCAATCCGCTTGTCTATTTTTCCAATCTCCCAGAATGATTTATTCTGTTTATAGACCTTAAAGTATACTTTTTCACCAGGATTGAATTTTTTACTTGAAGAAATTTTTCTCTACCTGGCTTTGTCTTTTTTGGTAGTAATTTGTCGAAGACAGATCTTACCCGACGTGCAAACATCACCTCGGCTGGCGATTGTGAGGCTGGTGTTCCGTTATTTGTGGTAATTCTGTATTCTTGAAATTAGTGCATTTACATGTTCTACGTGTTCTGCTATACTTGTACTTCTCATGAGGATGTCGTTCAGATACGCTACGGCAAAATGTAGAACATCTAACATCGAATCCATTACTTGTTGGAAAATGGCGGGCGCGACCTTAATCCAAAAATGTAGTCTGTTAAATTTATACAGACCCCGATGTGTGTTTATACACAAGTTTTGACGTTTCTTTTTCTGCCGGTATTTGCAGATATGGTTGCTGAGGTCTATCTTCGAAAATATTGTGCCTCCATTAAGCTTCGCAAATATTTCTTCCGCTGTTGATAGAGGATAATTAAAGTTTTTGAGTACCGCGTTTAAACCCGTCGAGAAATCAGCACAAACACGAATTTCTTTAGACTTTTTTTTCACGTATACCGTCGGTGTTGCCCATTCACTATACTCTACTTTTAAGTACACCGGTTTTCTCTTTGAGGCAAACGGCACATTCCTTTTCTTTTTCAATACCGCCTGGGCGTTTTCTTTTAGCTTGAATTTTGCCTCTATCCTGGTACACGTTCCCAACCCCGGAGAAAAAACAGTAGGAAATGTTTACTTAAGTTTCTTTATTAATTTTTGGGCTTCGGTGTTTAAACTTTCTACCTTTTAACAGAAAGAATTCATCGGTAGATCCCATAATTGGAATTCTGTTATCCAATTCGTACCCAGTAAGTTCGTGGTATTTTCTATGACAAATAGTTTAGCTTTTCGCGTTTTTTTATTTAACGTGACGTTTGTAACAAATTCTCCAATAAATTGTATTTTTTCTCCCGTCATTGACCTCGTGATTTTCTTTGTCTTCATTAAAGTGTTTCCCCAACTTCTTCAACGTATGCAAATTTATGATAGATCCGAACAAGTGTCAAGTTGCATTTTTATATTTTTATTACTTATTTCGACGGTAACAAATTTTCTGGTTATTCCATCTTTTACCTCGTGGGACTTTAATTTTCTTATTTTATTGTCTTTATTTTTTGACCTGCAATGCGTGCTTTTATGTCCCACTCTTTTACAGTTGAAACATTTTTTATTCCTAAAATGGCAATATCTGTACCAGTGTAGTTCACCACAAGCAAAACATGGCTTCGGGAGTTTTTGTTTATTTTTCTCTGGTAATTCACTTTTTGCTTGATAATCCACAATTTTAGAATTCTTTTAGGTAGACTGACTTTCTTCTTTCTAGCGTATTTTCCTTACATGCGAAACGCCAGATTGTTCTATCTTTTTTAATCTTTCTTTACGCTAACATATCCTGTGCAGTCTTCTGCCAATTTCTGTACCATAATACTTGGATCGCTTTCCAATTTTGCCAGTACTAATTTTCTCAACTCTGCGTCTCTTTCCGATACCATCCCCTGAACAAACACCAAGCACTTAAAATTGTCTGCGCTTAACTCTGCCAGCTTGAATTCTTCACAATGCTTATTCACATTGGCTGCGTACGTTATATAGTATTGTTCGTTATCTTTCATCAGATTCAAACATTTCCACCTCTTCTGGAACAGAGATGTCTTTTTACTAAATAATTCACTTAATATATTTACTGCCTCGGTAAATGTCAACTCGCTAGTTTTTTACCAATTTGTTATGCTCAGCATTTCCTAATTTGCTTAAAAGAAGACTAACCTTCTTTCCTTCAGACCACAAGTGGCAGTCCTCGTTATACACGTGCGTATATTTTTTATAATACTCCGTAAAAGTTATCTCTTCATCTGGACTGTACGTGAATATTTCAATTGAATTCCATATTGTATTCTCTGGGAAAGAATCATTTTGTAGATTTGTCTCTTTCCTCTTCCCAGTTATTTCCAGAATTTTGTTTTGAAACTCCCTATGCATCTGTTCCATTTTTTGTTGGAATTGCATTTGTCTATTGAAAGTTACCTCCTGTAGCTGCATTTTGAATGTTGTTTGTTGCACTAATATTTTCGTCTGTTGTTCCGACTGGAACTTAAAGAATTCCCGGAATAGACATTTGCATTCATCCATCTTCGCAAAAAGTTTACACAATGTCTAAAATACTGTAGGGGTGGGGTCCAACGAATTTACAATTCGTGACTTATTTGAGCAAACTGTATTATCGAGAAAAATATTTCTTTTCTCGACAGATTTTTTCCTCACTAAGTTGACGTCTTGGCTTGCGACAAACTTTGCCAAGTTTTTTGTTTTTTCACAGTGGAGGCTTGTATTTGTACTAAAATCGGTCCTAAATTAGTTCGACGTACCAAACGTTAGGAACTTGATATAATAGGTATTACGCAAAGTAATCTTGTTGTGGTCGCTGACTACTCTCGTATTTCACTAACTGTCGACTACTGTCGTCCGACATCGACTGACCCTCGTTCCTCTTACTACTCCTACTTATATTAGGTGGGAGAGTCTAATAACTATAGAATAGGTGTGTTTCACCATAACACACCCCTCCTAAATCTTTACTCCGCTGATATCGCGGTGAGATGATATACCGTTGTCTTATAGCCTTTTCTATTTTGGTATAGTTACTGAATTCATTTTCTTTCTTATTTGCTCCCAATATCGGTTCTGGATTATTTTAGTATCCATCCTAAATATGTCATGGCTAACCATAAGGCAGTTGTCAGGTGTGGATTGAAAACTGATTAGTCTCATAACACACACACACACACACACACACACACATATATATATATATATATATATATATATATATATATATATATAAAAGTGGACATGGAAGTCAGCACTTAGAGGCGACAGTCTGTTTCATGCTAGTGCAATCGCCTGACGATTGCACTAGCATGAAACAGACTGGCGCCTCTAAGTGCTGACTTCCATGTCCACTTTTACATTTACACACGCGCTATCTCTGATATTGAGCACTTTATCCCATAAATATAGCACACTTTAAGACTATATTTCTTCATATATATATATATATATATATATTTTGAACGATAAAAATTATTAGAAAAATCAATTAAAATCTTCAGACACACTGGGTTGTAGATTAATATTCTTATGCTTTTATTATTATTATTTCATTTATATTCCTCGACTAGTTTCGACCAACATGGCCATCATCGGGAGAGAAAAAAATGTCTCTGCTTGCTATAGCAGTAAACTACAGAAATGAATGTCTTGTTGAAGAAAACGAACGTTTGTCTGTAGTTTTCATTTGTTTTTTTATTGTTTATTTTTTTATCTTTTTAACATTCCTTGTGTTGGTCAAACAGTCTCTTTTAAGTTGTCATTTGAGATAAGAGCTATATTCCCTTTTTTTTGGTCAGTTCAGTAGTTTATTTGTGTTTGGGGAGGGGATGGTAAGTGTGTTTGTGTGTGTGTGTTTGTGTGTGTGTGTGTTTGTGTTATTTAGTTTAGTGTGTGTGTTATTTAGTTGTTTAGTCTCTGGTAAGTGTGTGTGTGTGTGTGTGTGTGTGTGTGTGTGTGTTATTGGGTTTTTAAGGGAGTGAGTGAGTATATGTGTTAGCTTGTATATTGCTGTGGGTGTGTGTTATCATTTGGCTCATTAGGAAAGTGAGTGAGTATGTTGTGTGTGGGTGTGTGTATAGGTGTGAGGCCTCAACACCTCCGTAAGCCTGTCTTTTTTCTATGGGTATGGAATGTGGGTAGGTTTTGATTTGTAGGGTTATGTGTTGCTACTATCTATATTGTTTAATTTATGATTTAACCCGGCTGGAAACAGGGTTTGTAGACGTCGTATCCACTTATTTTCATGGAACTCTAAAATTCTTCTAGTGTTATCTGCTTTGGGCTTTTCTATTCTCTCAATTATGGTGAATTTGGCATGGGTTTTGAAATTGTGTTTTTCTATGCGGAAATGTTGTTCTACAGGTAATAATTTTTCATGGGGAGTCGACTTAATTCGATTGCGGTAATTATTGATTCTGTAGTGAAAGGGCCATTCAGATTTTCCTACATATTGTTTCTGGCATAGTGTGCATTCTAGGAGGTAAATTACGTTATGACTTCTACAGTTAGAGTCGTGATAGATTTTGTAAGTAGATTTAGTGACTGAGCTAGTGAATGAATTCGTGTGTATATATATATATATATATATATATATATATATATATATATATTATAATTTTAAAATATCGTAGCATTATACGAATGTGAAAACGATATCTGTGATTCGAATCGAATTATGGCTAGGCTGTTCTATATTCGCTTCGTGCGAAAAGACATCGGAAAGGCATGAATCCAGTCCTCCCATGCTCTCTTCCCTCTTGATGAAATATAACATCTATGTCGTACACCAATCGCTGACAGAAAAGGAAGTAATAGAATATTTGAACAAAAACTTATACCATAATTAGTTTATATGTGTTGGTAGTAACAAAAAAAAGCTGTTTTCTCTATTGTCAACCTTGACTGCCCAGTTATTCTAATGCGGCACACGGCATATACGATGTTAGGTATCGGCTGATTATGCATTATCTATTGTAAGTTCTTGTCGCCTTCTTCGTGACCCAAATTCTATCCATATTAACCCTTCCAGGATAAAACCTATGCATTATATTTCATTCTCACCGTTCACTATAGCGTTTCAATCTTACTATGAATGCCCGTCTCCTTTGAGGCGAAGTTATACAATTGCTATGAACTTAGAAATGGAAGAAAAGTTTTTTGAAACCACGATTTATAAAAATTATATTAGTAAAGGTCGACAACGATTATGACAGCTGTACTTATCTACCTATCGAAACGTAATGCGCCTTCTTTTTTCTTTTCGGGGTGTGGCGTGTGGGAACGCTTTTTTTTTTAAACCCGATATTTTCATACACGGAACAGAGGTGTGTCTACACTTCGAGTAATGATTTTTCAACTGAACGTCATCAACTAGACTTGATTTTCGCTGCAGGTCCTTGTGCCAGACATAAACCAATTCCATCAAATGTCTAAGCGACTCTTCACAGAGCATTAGTAAAGAAACCATTTGCAATAAGCATGATATCATTAGGTTTTCAGTCGCACAATACCCTGAAACTCTATTTAACGTGACCTTGTGCTCAAGTAACTTTGGTCTGTTTTCTTTTATAGAATATCAACCTTTCCTTGCCTGAGTATTACGATAATCTACACCTTGCAGCAAGGCCACTGATCGAGAGATTGAAGGTTTTGGGGAGCGTGGAACGACCTCCTAATTGCTGTATTTTCCAGTTCCAACCCGACCCGGAGTGGCCACACCTCTTAGGGTCCCAGCTATAGGCAAATAGTCAAACATTAAACAAAACAAAATGACAGTATAACAATACATATTTATAGTAAAAATACCAGCAATAAATTTTTAGATATAAAAAAAATGAATACCAATACATATAGTAAAATGACCAATATATTTTTAAAGCAAAACGATCAACAATACATTTTATCTGTAGTTGAAGCCGTACAATTGCGTTCAAAAGATGTATAGTTGAATCCATGAGAATGTGTGCAATTATTAAAATTTGTTCATTAAATAAAACATAGATATGCCACTAAAAAAAATCAACCAGCCAACATTCCCAGGTTATGTAACGTCATTTTTTACTATTTGCCTAGTATAAAGCACAAAATTAGTTGTTGTCAGTGCGTAAAGGGAAGGAGCCAGGAGTGCATGTTATGAGGATATGTAGGGCAGATAACGATTGACGCTTGGCTTGAAAAGGTTAAAATTATAGTGAAAAGATATTTAGGGTAGAGGGTTAGTAAATGTAGTTGTTGTAGTGCTTATATATATATATATATATATATATATATATATATATATATATATATATATATATATATATGTGTGTGTGTGTGTGCCTGGTGTAACAGCAAAATTGTCCAATTGTCAGATTAAGCTTTGGGCCATTATATCTTAGAAATGATTAAAAATGTCTTACTGGAATCCTTCGAAGTTTTTATAAAACTGTTGGAGTCGATTTTGACTTTCCAGTTTTCCTTTCTACTGTTCCCATTTTTTTAAACTTATTCACCGTTCTCTTGATGGTTCTTGAATGGACTTTGAAGATGGAAGCCAGACTATGAATTTTGGTACCATTACTGAAGGACTGAATGATCTTTTCCCTCTCACCATTGCTCAGTTGGGAAGACATTGTGGCCGACACAAAACGATTTTAACCTGCTCTCTTTTGAGCTGAATAACTCAAAGGGCTTTACTGTGATTCTTACGACATATGGTGTCAAGACGATTAAACATCTTATCTGAAAATTTGGAAAATAGAAACTCAGTTATTTCAGTGGTTTTGAAATATTACATTTTTTGTGGAATGGACAATTATCCCATGCGGTTAGACGATTTGGAAATTTTTGTTGTTACACCCGGTATATATACATACATGCATACATACATACATAAATATATATATATATATATATATATATATATATATATATATATATATATATAAGAATGATAATAAAAACACAAATTGTATTTTGCCGGAATTTGGTAATTACTCGAGGGTAATCCTGGAATATAACATTATTTAAGGAAAGCGGTTTTTGTAATTAAAATGCACGACCCTAAACATTACTAATGACAAACATTACTAATACTAAATAAAACAATTTTGTTCACTTATTCAAAATCTCCACTCTGATATTCATGGAATAAAACTGAACGTCGGTATATTCAACAGTTAAGTAAACAAATTTATATATATATATATATATATATATATATATATATATATATATATATATATATATATATATATATAATTATTTATTTAAATATTATAACATAAATATGTTATAAAATCACTACAAAAATAGCCATTTTGTTTCAACACTTCTGGTGTCTTATCAAGTGATGATGTTGAATGTAGAATAAATGGTTTTAAAAGTTTCAAATTAATTAACGATCCTTCGCTCGGGGTAAACGCTGTTACATAAGCTAGAATGACCAATCAAAATACAAGTATATGGTAATTCGAAAAATTTGACAACGAAGCGAGGTTATCATAGATATTAAAAGATTTATAAAATTTGAAATTAAAATTAAAAAATTACCTATTTAAAAATCTAAATCTAATCTCTATTAAGTTTAAAATTGTAGAATTACTGAGGAGAAAATAAAAAATACATATGCTATTTAATTTATTTTTTCATTGAAATTACGTTAAAAAGGATGTTGATAGTTCCAGACAAAAATGTGTACAGTTTACATCAACTGTGATGGCCACATCTCACGAAAAACAATTCAGACACACTCAGGTTATAATACATAAGCGCCCAGACATAGTTAGATATATATACACACACAAAAAACGGTGACAAGACACCACCCTTGATAAAAAAACGAACACACACACACACACACACACACGCAACCAAACATGCATGCACTTTCCTTACACATCGACATCGATAAACGCTGGCACATACATCCACATGCACATTCACCTAGACAATCAGACGCAATAGCCAAAACATATTCGGGGCTTAATATGTTATTAAACGAATTCTAACTTGAAATATAACTAATCTGGGCAAATATATATAGATAAAATTAGTAAAAAAAATAAAAAATTTAACAAATTTAATATATATAAATATATATTTTTTTCAACCATATAGTTTTCCACACACTACATGAAAAAGTAAATAACTACCTCCATATATAATCGTACATTCACACATATACACATACAGATCTGCACATGTACCTACATATACATATATACGCATACAGATACGCATATACACACATACGCACATACACATACATATAAGCACGTATAAATATATCGACCCATAGAGCAACGTAAAAAAGTAAATAAAGCAAGTAAAAATATATATACACAAAGATGCACATATATACAAATACATACATACATACACATACATATTTACATATACATACATACACATATATGTATATAAACTATACATATAAACAGACATTTACAAATACGCACATATACATGAAAAATCAAACAAACGTAAATTAAAACTATATAAATATATATACGTATATACACACCCACGCATACATATATACACACATACACACGCACATACACACACACATATATATATATATATATATATATATATATATATATATATATATATATACATATATATACACATATATACGTATATATAAACATATAGACACACACACAAAAAAAGGAAAGGAATATGTATACAGAGACCTACATATATTCTAACAATATTAACTTATTGATGATAAAATACATTAAAAGTTTATAATAATTTTAAAAAAGTAACAACAGACAGTCTATAAGCAATTAAAAACTCCTTATCAAACAAAAGTAGATTTTAGTTAGTACCTATGATACACTCTAAGCCACTAAGGCATACATACAAATACACATACTACGACATACGAACATACATCCATATATACATAAATATATAATCACATATAAATACCCATATGAACACATCCAGATATACATATATATATATATATATATAAGTACACCCACATCCGAGCGCATACATATAAATACCTACACACATATATATACCTATATATAAACACATATACATACATATATACATATTTAAACGAATACATGTACACATACATACATACACACACACATATATATATGTATATATATACATACATATACACATACACATATACACACATACATATTTTCACATATACATATATATACATATATATATATATATACACATTTACACACACACAAGTACACATACATATCCATATACACATACATATAATTACACACGTAGTAGTAGACACCTACCAAATTTTACATCCCTACTTGTACACATAAACAGGTTAACATATGATAGGTGTCAATATACACACATATATGCCCTCATATATAAAAAAAACAAAAGAAAACCTACTAACATATCTATACACCTATATACACACATACACATCCAACAGTACAAACACACATACATAACAAACAAATATATACATACAAATACAGACACGTATAATACTTTGTAAGTACACAATACACATTCATATCGACAAGGTGACCATCATGTTATAAAGGTAATAGTCTATTAAATTTAACTTATCATTATCATTGAAAGTATATGATCTCTATACTAAGTTAAATTTAAAACGGTGTTTACAGTTAACTGTTAGTTCATATCTTTGATTTAAAAGATCAGTCTTATTTTTAAATCTAATTATTTCAAATTTTTCGTTAAGGCATAGGTAACACGGGGCATATAGGGAGTTACATGTCCGGGCTTTCTTAATCAATTTCCATTTAACCGTAGGTGTTTTCTTTTTTTTCTTTTAGACTCCAAAAGTATTTGGATAATGAAGTCATATACTTATAGTGACTGTTATTAAAAGATTGCATATATATATATATATATATATATATATATATATATATATATATATATATATATCGTTTTTGTAGTGCGTATTCAATTTATGTAACGTAAATCATTCAATTATATTCTCGCCATATAACTAGCTTCAGTATTTGTTTTTCGTTTGAATGATTTACGTTATATATATATATATATATATATATATATATATATATATATATATATATATTCATCGTTCGGACTGTTGACCTCAACTTTGTTGTCATATTCACGAATTTTCGGCCGTTTTACGCTCCGGGCTTCTTCGGGTGATATACGTTGGAATGTTGAACCGAACCCTTTATTTAGTCACGAGAGTAGCTTGTTCTAATTTTTGGATGTCTTAATTTCAGCTAATTTCTTTTTAGCAGCTCAAATCTCCAAGTTTCTCTTTTCGCAACTCAACTCTCCAAGTTTACGTTCCTTCTGTGGTTTGGTATTGATCTCACAACACTTTGGATCGAGCCATTTTTGGGGGGGATTACTCAACCAACGCTGCTATCCCCTCGCTTTGAGTAGAGCTACATTAGTTTAAGATAAATTTATTTGTTTATTTTCCATTTATTTAGTCACCCTTAATGCTCTATTTCTCAATACTGAGCACTCGTCTTAAACGCGTTATCCTCCATTAAATTCCCAGTTGACGCATCTTGTTAGGCGTAAACAAACAGTGTCATTATTAATCAATTAATTAATAGTCTAATTAATGGATATGTTTATTCTGATATTGTTTCCAGTTACTGCAAGCGTTATATCTAGACGTTGCATGTGTTTTAGATCTTTTTGTGCATCTTTTTTAATCGATACCACCCTATGCAAGTCACTAAAACACAAGGGGTTACAGAATGTCGAAAGATTAAAATCAGAAACATTCCTAATGAGCGGAAAAAGGAAAGGATAATCAGGAGGACAGTAGATAGCAATTGAGATTGCATTTACATTTTTGTACATTAAAGTTGGCTGGAAAGCATGGAGCCGGAAGGGAGTTTCACAAGCAAGAAGAGCGAGAGAATAAACTGTTAGCATGGAACTTACGGATACATCTAGCCAGCTCAACTGCAAAATGATTGAGACCTAGCCGCCAATCTAGTACTGTGCCCAAATTCACAGTCTAGGTACCATAGCGAAGAGCTCAGCCGAGCAATTACCATGAAAGTATTTATAGAAAAGACACTGAGAGTTAGTCTTACGTCGGTGGGGGAGTGACTGAAGACGAACTGCCAGATCAGTACTAATAATATTGCTGATTCTTCTTTGGATCTTATCAAGGAGCTCAAGGCATATATATATATATATATATATATATATATATATATATATATATATATATGATAACGATATATAAATGTTTATATATCAAGATGAGCTTTGGAGGAAAGATGTTGAACGATGACGAAGTTGTAAGGGACGAAATGCCTCACACGAAAACCTTTTCGACTTTGCCATATATTTATATAAATATATATATATATACATATATATATATATATATATATATATATATATATATATATATATATAATATCTATATATATATATATATATATATATATAATACATATATATATATATATATATATATATATATATATATATTTTTAAATTGTGTGTATTTAAGCAGCATTTTTTTATTGATGCATGTTTAATTAAATAATATAGATAAGTTTTGTCTATTTATTTTATGTAAATTCTTTTCATATCGTCTGACAAGCTTAATAATATTATCATTAAACGAAGAAAGAAAATCACAATATTGATACATATTTTTTAATCCTATCTAAGCTTTCGGCTTACATGAGCCATTATCAAAGATGACAATTACATTACAATATATTAAACAATACACGAGCAAAACAATAATGATAGTCTGTTTTTGTTTACATGGAAGATTTCCAAGCAACGACAAACTCGCGCATACGAGACGATGGAAGCGAAAATCGCACTGCAACTCATGACGTCACACATGACCCCTCGAGGGTGAAAACGAGAAGTATTAAGTATGGGAAGCCGCTGGTATAAAACAATGGCTACTATTATCAATTATTGGCATTAAAGAATATTTGTGGGGATTTCATAGTTTATTTTGTTCAGGTTAGGTTTTAACTGTTTAATGTATATAGCTTCAAGAATTTTTAGTTTTTGTTTATTGTTTTCATGTTTAAGTATAGTTGTGTTTTCATCAAGGATTTTCCGGAATTGTGTATGCGGCCAGGTATGTTGTTTTAAATGCCTAAAAAATGTTAGAGTTATCATTCAAATGTCCCCGAAGAAAACAGAAACGAGAAGAAAAGATACATAGGTATATCCGCTGGTGATTGGAAGCAACGTCTATACAGCCATAGGCACTCCTTCAGACACAGATAGTTCAGAAACCAAACGTCCCTATCCAAACACTACTGGGATCTGGTGGATAGGGGTCTAACCCTACTTTTCGAGTGGAGATACTTGTCAAGAGCTAGCACACCTAATAACTTACGTGATAGGTGTAATCTGTGCATCGCCGAAAAGATCTTTATTATCAGAGATGAAAATCAGGATGAACTGTTAAACCTTCGGAGTGATATCCTCTCCAAATGTAGACACATAAAACGGCTCAAAACATGAACACCGTTTTGTAACACGTTGCCGGGTGTGACACTTCCACCTTAGCCCAGTAACATCAGGCATGACTTTCTGTGTATTGAATATTACTTGTATGTATTATTGTGTATGGTTATGTGAGGCGCCATGTATTCCAAATTTTTTTCTTCTTTTTTAGGCTTCATTCATGTAATGACCATTACTTATATGTATCATTGTGTATGTTTATGTGATGCGCCATGTATTTCTAATTTTTGTAATTTTGGCTTTTCTTTATTCACGTGGTGATACATGTGTGAGTGGTTAAGGAGGTAAACGTTCCCCTAATAACTGATTTTCAAAATCAGATAGCATTATAATAGTTAGACACCTAGGTACATAAACTACATACCTGTTGTAAGGTTAGAGTGCACTCTAACCTTACAACAGGTATGTAGTTTATGTAGTAATTTTTCTCTTTCAATGTCAGGTCTTCAAAGTCATCTTAGGTCCCTTCAGGCTCGATCCATTGAAAGAATCCATAAATCAATCCTTGTGCCTTCTGGTACTCTCAGATAAAAAGTATCCGAGTCATCTTGTGGATTAACAAGACATGAATATTCACGTTAGGAGATCCCTAAGCCTGTTGGGCTTAGGGATTTTCTTTTTCAGGTAAACATTTGTATAAAAGCTTGTAAAAGTAAGGCTGGTTTAAAATGTTATCTGCGCTCTCATGATCGGTGAGTCTGAAAGTATATATATATATATATATATATATATATATATATATATATATATATATATATATAATTATTTATTTAAATATTATAACATAAATATGTTATAAAATCACTACAAAATTAGCCATTTCGGTTCAACATCTTCGGTGTCTTATCAAGTGATGATGTTGAATGTAGAATAAATGGTTTTATAAGTTTCAAATTAATTAACGATCCTTCGCTAGGGGTAAACGCTGTTATATAAGCGAGAATGACCAATCAAAATACAAGTATATGAGAATTCAAAAATTTTTACAACGAAGCAAGGTTATCATAGATATTAAAAGCTTTAAAGTTGGGGTTCTAGTAAAATAGATTATGTCCTAACTAATAAGTATTAAATTATATGATAGAATTTGAAATTAAAATTAAAAGTAAAAAATTACCCATTTAGGAATCTAAATCTAATCTCTATTAAGTTTAAAATGATAGAATTACTGAGGAGAAAATAAAAAATACATATGTTATTTAATTTATTTTTTCATTGAAATTACATTAAAAAGGATGTTGATAGCTCTAGACATATATATATATATATATATATATATATATATATATATATATATATATATATATATATAAAAGAAAGCAATTTGTTGTGGAGATGGTCTTCTTCTGACAAGAAGTGACAACCACCATGTATGAATATAAGATATCGCACAGTGATTGCGTTGCGAATGAATCTGTCGGAGTTAGCTCCTCCTTTATTCCCAAATTGTCACTAGGGATCATACTTCTTATACTATAAATACTGGGCGACTTCTCGCCTCGTTCTCTTTTACATTTCTTCATTTCAGCGACTACAATCTAAGCTCTCTTAAATGATCCGCGTCTTCCCATTTGTGGGAGACGCCGTGAACAATATACACACATACACGTACGTACGAATATTCACCAAAATACGAACATTCACACATGAACAGACACCAATGTTTGCACACACACACATTTTATTGTCCATTGTAAAATTGTTTTGTTTAATACATATATTTCTTATATATATATATATATATATATATATATATATATATATATATATATATATTTGTCATCCTCAGACAGACTGTTTCGCCGTTTCACAGCTCATCAGTGTGGCTAGATGTCCAGTTGCCTCTAGCTAGGATCGAAACCCGAATGAATTTTGCGTCAGTCGGAACTTCTCCCACTAAGCCATTAGCGTACGGTACGGGATGAAGGTGAATTTTAGCGTGTTTATTTTTAGATTCAGATAAACACACAGTGAGTGACATTGACTCAATTCTGTCGAAGTGTCGTGCAGTATTAGCTTAAATAGTCACTGTTTACAAATTCACACCTATATATATGTACATACATACATACATACATACATATACATATGATGGACTCTCCCGTCGAACTCGACGTATGAGGGTCAGACAGATCAGTTCCCAGAAACTGAAAGCCCGACACTATAGTGGTGAAGGCTTTGTGCAGGGCCATCCACACTTTTTGGAGGGACGAATACAGGGACCTGGTGCAACGGATGCCACAAGGTCCCCAAACGACCCTCCGCAGGTTTTTAAATTCAGAGTTGTCCTTCTCCTAGACCAGTTGCCAACCAAGGCTATAGAACCCAGTCTGTCCTGCTATTTACCCATAGTTGGAGGGAGAAGAAGAGGATTGACACCTTTCCCAAGGTAGCATGGATTCGACTGGAATTCCTCAATCCAAGCCGTTATCCATTACTCCACCGTGCCATATATATATATATATATATATATATATATATATATATATATATATATATATATATCGGTTTTGTTTGTCTTTACATCTTGAGTTGGACTTAACTTGAGTCCGGCAATTTTCTTGTAGTTGGACCTTTTAAAATTCTACCAGGAGTTACCCGCGTGTTTCTAATACAACAACACCCAAAACACACGATACTACCGGTGATGGATAATATGTATATTTAATAATCTATGTATTAGGCTCTCAAGCCTTAAATGACGCACTTTATAGGAACTGAATATAACGCTTCTGAAGTGTTATACAACTAATTTATTTAGTTGAAATAATCATCATGTTGATGAATAACTGTTCTCCAACGTACCCCGAAATTCTAGATACCATCTTTAAAAATATTCTCCTCCTTTGATGTAATTAACAGTTCAAATGCTTCGATTACCCCTTCCTTATCGGACAATGTTTTATTACGTCTGAAAAGCTCAAAATGTTTAAATAAGTGATATTCAGTAGAAGAGAGATCAGGTAAATATGGAGGATGAGGCAAAATTTCATAATTCAGGCTACGCAGCGTTTGAACAGTTGACTGTGAAGCGTCCGGTCGTGCGTTGGCGTGTAGCAAAATTGAACCATCCCTATTCACAAGTCTAGGGTGTTTCTTCAGTTTCTCATGCATGCACTCAATTTCTCCACAATACAAGTAATATATACAAATATTATTTTTCTTTGAGGCAAGGAGGAATAATGAATAAACCCTTTGAATTCAGTAACGATTAAGTTTTTAGGGTTCAGTGGATGTTTTGTGTATTGTTTCGGGGATTCCCTTGCATCTAACCATTGACCTAATCTCTTACTGCTGTCAAGGAATATCTATTTCTCATCTCATGTAATGTTTCGATGCAAAAATAGATCTTTTTCTTAGTTCGTACTCATAGTAAGATTACACGACATTGTTTCATTGTAATCATTTTCATTGCGCTTATTAGTAACAATATATTGAAAAGATTATCTGGAAAGGAAAGAAGTGAGGAATAAGTCAAGATTTTTTATATACTAAGAAGGGCACTTCGTTAGACGACCGGATCAACAACCAACCCAAAAATACGTCATTTCTGAAACGTCTGCAGCATTAATTCAAAAGAGGGTTCAATACCAAGAATAGAGAAATAACTATTTATTGTAATTTTTGCATATAGACAAAACAACTTATTCACTTCAAAGATGCAACCTTGTTTCGGGGCATTTATTTGCACCTCGACTGGTGAGAACCTTTTCATTGAGTAATTGTTTTTGTCCGCATGTACATACATACATACATACATATATATATATATATATATATATATATATATATATATATATATATATATATATATATATGCGGACAAAGACAATTACTCACTACAAAGATACATTCTTGTTTCGATGCATTATGTGCATCTCGACTGGTGAGAAACAAAAATGGACATAATGCATCGAAACAAGACTGCATCTTCGTAGTGAGTAATTGTCTTTGTCCGCATGTATATATATATATATATATATATATATATATATATATATATATATATATATATATATATATATATTTAGGGTTCAGTGGATGTTTTGTGTATTGTTTTGGGGATTCCCTTGCATCTAACCATTGACCTAATCTCTTACTGTTGTCAAGGAATATCCAATTCTCATATATATATATATATATATATATATATATATATATATATATATATATATACAGGGTGTCCATAAAGTTCGTGTTCACTTTAAAAAATTTATAACTTTATTTGTATTTGCGATAGAAATAATTTGTAAAAAGGATTAGAAAGAAGTAAATCTATATTTTTTAAGGTTTTATTGAAATTTTATTTAAGTTTCCACATGTCCTCCATCATTAGCAGTACAAAGGGTAATACGATTTTGCAGTTCACGGAAAACATTTGCCAAGTGATATACAGTAATTCCTGAAATCACATTAATTATTTTAGCTATACTTAAAACTAGGTACATTAAACTTTATAACATTTTTTAGAGATTATTTCTATCGCAAATACAAATAAAGTTATAAATTTTTTAAAGTGCACTCGACCTTTATGAACACCCTGTATATATATATATATATATATATATATATATATATATATATATATATATATATATATATATATGTGTGTGTGTGTGTGTGTGTGTGTGTGTGTGTGTTTGCGTGTGTGTGTGTCTTTTTGGTACACTCTACTAAATCGTGCCTTAAGAGTGTTGAAGAGTTCATAATGAAACGGGATAAAGAAGAAGGAAAGTTGATTTAATTTTCTGGTCGAAGAATATTATAAGGTGAACCCAAGCTGGAAATGTCTGACTCATATCTTGGTTCCATAACCAAAAACCTCAAAGTTTTCCAAAGTTTCAGCCACGTGTGGACCTCAATTATGGGAAACATCGCTTAATTATACTCAATTCTACATTGATTTCATTTTTTTTTTCTTTTCACTCAGAAATTAGATCATATTATATTCAAAGTTTGAGCCTGGGTTTTGAAACCCGAGACCTCGCTAACTCTTAAATCCCGAACTTAATTACCGTAAAAATATGCTTTTATATTTTCTTAAAAGTTCAAGATTTTTTTTATCTGCTCCTCCCCTGAAAAATCAGAAACCTCTGTACCTCAACTCTCTGCCGTAGTCAAAGACATGACTTAATAACTACTGAACCCGAAATCTCTCGCTAGCTGTTTTATTTCTTTATGAATAAGAAATGTAAAGATTTTTTTTTGACTAAGAGGCGAAAGCAAGAGACTTTCTGTGTTCTTCCGTAACAAGAGAACCAACTTAAACTGTAAATTTATATCTTGTGTTTCCTTATTTTTTTACAAAATTTTATTGGTGATGGGAAACACCTTTTGTTTATCGAACCCTAAAAGCGGTCATGAAATTATTATGATTATTATTAGAATAAATTGTATATGCAGTTTTATCTGACCCATGTTTGAAATTTTGGTTAAGGAGTGGCCTCTTCGTCGTCCGGTGATTAAATGGTGGCGGGAAGCAGATTCGAGTTCAAGGCTATCAATAACAATTCTTTCTTTCTTTCTTTCTTTTTTTCGTTCTTTCTTTCTTTCTTTCTTTCTATCTTGTTCCTGCTCCCTAACTTCTTTATCTTATTCAATATTCCCCCTTCTTTTTCCCTTTATCTTTTTACCCTTCTCGTTTGCTGGGTTCCTCTTCTCCCTTTTCTTCTTTTCTTTTTCTCTTCTTTATCATTTTCTCCTCTGCCTCTGTTTTCTTCTTCTTCTTCTTCTTCTTCTTCTTCTTCTTCTTCTTCTTCTTCTTCTTCTTCTTCTTCTTCTTCTTCTTCTTCTTCTTCTTCTTCTTTCTGTTACTCTGCCATTTCGTTTTCTCTTCTTTCTCTCCATTATTCTCTCACCTTCTCTTCCTCCGTTTTTCTTGTCTTGACTTTTCTTTCTTTTTTTTCTTTTTTCCTTTTTTATCTTCTCTTTTTCTTCTCCTCTTCTTTTTCCTCATCTCATTATCTCCTTCCCTCTCGTCTTCTAGTCATTTTATCTTTACATCTTCCCTCCCTTTCTACTTATTTTTTCTTATTCCTTTTCCTTCTACATCGTCTTCCTCTTTCTCACCTTCTCACTTCTCTTACAATATCTCCCTTTTTTTTCTCTTCCTCCGAGAACAAAGTTTTCTAATCTTTTATCCGGATTTGATCGCAAATCACAAAGATCCCGTTACACGGCATACTTCTCTTTTCGTGGACAAGCGAAAAAGACGAAAAAAGGCTCGTTCTTGTTTTTATCCTATCATTTTTGACATTGATTTCAGTTGATCACCTAAACCAGCTGAAAAAACAAAAGAGACAAGTGTTGGCTTTTCCACTGCTAAGTTGGCGCCGTACTGAAAACAGGTACCCGCTTGGAAAGTGGGTGGGGTTACTGAAACATCCAGTAACCTCGTTCCTCTTTGTGCCACGATGACGGACACGCTGAGGACCAAACGGTTTTGTCGGCAAATGTGGCCAAATTAGAGACAACGCCGCAGGCTTCCATTGTGTTTGACTACGATTAGTCTTTTCCCTCTGGGTAGGCCCCCAGGGTTCTGTAGAATCGACTCCACCTCACCAGTAAACACTTATTAATCGTGTAGTATTTATTGAAGCCGTAATGATTTAAAAAGACGTGAAGAAACAGAGGAAGTAGGAGGGGAAGAAGAAGAAGAAGAAGAAGAAGAAGAAGAAGAAGAAGAAGAAGAAGAAGAAGAAGAAGAAGAAGAAGAAGAAGAAGAAGTGGAAAGATGAAGAGGAAGAAAAGAGAAGAAAGACGAGATGACGGAAAGGGAGAGAGAAGAAAAGCGCAAAGAAGAAAAGATTAAAAAAAAAAGAGAAAGCGAAATGTTTAGAAAGAAAAAACGAATAAGAAGACGAAAGAAAAGAAGTTAGAGGAAAAAGAAATCGAAAACAAAAATGAAGGAAAAGTGAAAATCAAGGAGGCATAATGAAAAAGAAGAAAAATGAAGAAGGAAGAGGAGGAGGAAGGAGGAGGAGGATAATAGGAAGAAAAAGATGGAAAACAAGAAGGAGGAGGAGGAGGAAGGAGGAGGAGGATAGTAGGAAGAAAAAGATGAAAAACAAGAAGGAGGAGGAGGAGGGAGGAGGAGGAGGATAGTAGGAAGAAAAAGATGAAAAACAAGAAGGAGGAGGAGGGTGTCATGAAAGGAAACGAAAAAAGAAACGATAATATATTATTTGTGTGGATATTTATCAAACTTAATGTCGTACAACTCGGTATTAAATAAAGGAAAATTTGCGCCAATTTTCTGAATAAGTAAAGCCCGTAATTATTTAAAATTCGAGAAGAAGAAGAAGAAGAAGAAGAAGAAGAAGAAGAAGAAGAAGAAGAAGAAGAAGAAGAAGAAAACAATAGAAAAAATAATAAAAGCCAAGCGTGAGGAAGGAATATAGGAGAAAGAGGAAGAAGAACGAGAAGACAGGAAGGAAGAAGAAAAAGAAGCAGTCGGTGAAGTTAGACTCGAAAGAAGAAGAAGAAGAAAGAAAGAAAGAAAGAACGAAGTCCGTAGAAGCACGTTTTCCCTCTCTCTTTCCCTCTCTCTCTCTCTTTCTCTCACTCATTTACTGTTACATATATACACGAACATCCACGTTCATACATAGCAAGGTGAAATATATTTTAACAAATCTATTACTACATAAGTATAATTGCAGACAGAAACACACCCAGGATATAAGTGTGTTTGTGTGCGTGTTAGTGTGTATCAATAAACTAAAGCAGTCGGTGTTCGAGTCTCGGTAAAAGGCCACGATTTTGAATGCTGTTAGTTAGTCAGACGATTTCACCTGGAAGATTTGAGCGATAAAACCTTATTCCCCTTTCCTCTTGTTAAATATCCGTCGATACAGATGTTTTTTGGGCGACGGTGTGCCTCTTCTCTCCCAGATATTTAATGGGGCTAATATATTCATACAAATTCTCGGAGACTACAATTTGCTTATCCATCTTAAATATCTATTATTAAAACAAAGACGTCTTCGACTTTCTCGAATTTGTTTTTACAGGATCATTTTTCAATTCTTTTTCTTCCCCCTTTTTTTTTTACCATAGATTACCGCTCATTTACTCGCGAATGGAGCTCTGTGATTATGCCTAGGCTGTTTGTTTGTTTGTTTGTTTGTTTTTTTTTCTTTTTTTCTATAGCTTTCATTTAATATTCCCGGTTAGGAAAATAAAATAAAAAGTTTTTGTCTTGTTTTTCTAGTGATATCTAGGAAAATGATGACGTTTCAACCCAGTTCCTACTGGACAATTTTCTTTGATATCTCTTCAGAAAGTGGCTCTCCACTACTTCCTATCCTCGGTAGCATTGCTACAAAGCAATGTTTTGTTCTCTTGTTATCCCTCTCACTCACTGTTAAGCACGTTAAGGCAAGTTACTCGATATTTTCTTCTGCTTCAGTAGGTCTTGTGAGTGTCAGATTCTGCAAACCCTCTTTCCTCATTATGTATCCTAGAAATCTCTTTCAGATTCTAAGTAAAATTGTTTCTGTTGTTCCCATTTTTCTTTAAACGTCGTCGTTGCTCAGATGATATTCTCATCATGGTACATAATAATAAGTTATATTCAGCTTCCATCCATGGGATTCTCAACATCCTTCTGTAGAGCCATACCTCTGTTGTCTCAAGTCCCGTCTTTATCAACGAATAAATTATCACGACCATATGTCGGAATAGATATTACATAGGAGTTGGGCACTCTTTCCTTTGTTTCTAATGAAAATTTCCCGTTTCTTAATATTTTACTTAGCTTTTAGAAGACTTCTTCGGTTTCCTCCTATTTCTGTGTCACATTTTCAGTCGTATGTTGTAACAATTCTTCTCAGATAGGTACATTCCTGTGCTTGTTTTGATTCTGATTTCTCTGATGTGTAGCTGGCAAATACAGAAGTTTAAATATACAGAAGATAAAAGCTGAAACACAGGACCCATTGGAATACGAAAAGATGCCTTCTCGAAACTAAACAAGTTATTAAGAAACAGAAAATCTTATTAGAAACAATGAAAACAATGCTGAAATGCTATGTTATATCAATCCTCGTGTGCGGCTGTGAATGCTGGACAATTTTTTTGACGGGTGACAAGAAGACTGGAGGCAACGGAAAGGTGGTTCTAGAGACGTAAACTGAGGATTACATGTTTCGTTCTGGGTGCAAGGATGCTCTCTCTCCCCATCAAGTTAATTCTATCATTTATAAATATAATTGTAGTTGCAGTGCTGACTACATAGGGAGAACTACTCAATGCCTGGACACGAGAATTAAACAATATGTTCCCATTAAGATCAGGAATTACACCTTATATTTGAATGGACTTGTCACAAATACTTATGGTTCCGCCATATGTGAGCACCTTTTAAATAACAGAGGGTGTGCTGCTAATTTTAGTGCTGACTAGTTCACTGTTGTGTCTCGGTCGCACTCTCTATTCCATCTCAAGGTGCTGGAGGCACTTTATATCGGGTCCCGCAAACCGTCCCTGTGTAAACAGCGTGAATGGTTGTTGGGGCTCGTTGTTATTTGTCTCTAGCTCTTTGTGTTCATACTTAGTAACGAGGAGGCTTTGAAGAAAATGGAAACCAAAAGGCAGAGAATCAGAAAGAAATACCAGGCATTTCTTGAACACATAATAAGGAAGGAGGTCTTTGACAATTTGGCACTCACAACATATACCAAGGCCAAAAGGAAAGGAGAAGTCAGCGAACTTCCCACCTGACCAGTTTCTGTGAATGGGAGTGGAACAAGATTTTGGGGAAGATGGCAAAACACGAACGCTGCAAATAGCTACAAGGGACGTAAACACTATTTACATTATTCGGATTATTGTCCTCATCTTTGTTGCCATATTTGTCACAACATTTCGGCCGCTGTACGCTCCGGCCTTCTTCGGATGATTGGAATTCGAAGAAGTCCCAGAAATTCATACACAAATGTCCTTAAGGACACATGGCACAGTGGATAAAGACGTTGGTTAGATCCAGTGACTGGACCCAAAGAGTTGTGACTTCAATACCTGGTCAAGGCAATGGAGAACTTGAAGAGGTGAATTAACAGGAGATAATAATTTCGCTCGCTAGTGTAGACTGTTCTAGTTCCACGCGCCATGTCTAATGGATGTCAGTTATCAGTTATCTCCTGTTAATTCACCACTCCTAGCTCTTAGTGCAAGTTTATTTTCATTAAATTAATTTTACTTCAAAATAATGTATGTACATTAACAATTTCTATAATACAATTCGTAAAACTTCTCTGTTTATATTTCTGAGATGAGGTATTATGTACACTATTTACATTATTCGGACTATTGTCCTCATCTTTGTTACCATATTTATTACAACGTTTCGGCCCTTCAGTATCTGTCCATATTTCTGAGATGAGGTATTATGTACACTATTTACATTATTCGGACTATTGTCCTCATCTTTGTTACCATATTTATTACAACGTTTCGGCCCTTCAGTATCTGTCCATATTTCTGAGATGAGGTATTATGTACACTATTTACATTATTCGGACTATTGTCCTCATCTTTGTTACCATATTTATTACAACGTTTCGGCCCTTCAGTATCTGTCCATATTTCTGAGATGAGGTATTATGTACACTATTTACATTATTCGGACTATTGTCCTCATCTTTGTTACCATATTTATTACAACGTTTCGGCCCTTCAGTATCTGTTCATATTTCTGAGATGAGGTATTATGTACACTATTTACATTATTCGGACTATTGACCTCATCTTTGTTGCCATATTTATCACAACGTTTCAGCCGTTCTACGCTCCGGCCTTCGTCAGGTGGTTGGAATTCGAAGAAGTCCCAGAAATTCATACACAAATGTCCTTAAGGACACATGGCACAATGGATAAAGGCGTTGGTTAGATCCAGTGACAGGACCCAAAGAGTTGTGACGTCAATATCTGGTCAAGGCAATGGAGAACTTGAAGAGGTGAATTAACAGGAGATAATAATTTCCGTTGAGTTGACCGATTAAATAGGTCAATGTCTGATCCTTACTCCCGTCTCTTCAATATTAAGTATTGTAATAAAAATAAAAATAAATTTTAAAAACTCTCCCTTCCCTCTCTAAACTCGACCATGTCTCTCACACCATTCCCCACCACCCTCTATGTCAACTTATATAAGCTTAATACTGCCCGTCAAAGAGTAAATTTTATTTTCATTTTTCGTTTCACCTTTGAAAGTGAAGTCTGAAGATATAGAGAAAAATAAAATTGTCTGGTGAAATAAATTATAACTAATGGAGCCTTTAATTGGTCTGTTTTTTCTTTAAATTATATATATATATATATATATATATATATATATATATATATATATATATATATATATATATATATACAGAAATATAGTCTTAAAGTGTGCTATATTCATGGGATAAAGTGCTCAATATCAGGGATAGAGCGTGTGTAAATATAAAAGTGGACATGGAAGTCAGCACTTACAGGCGACCAGACGATTGCACTAGCATGAAACAGACTGTCGCCTCTAAGTGCTGACTTCCATGTCCACTTTTATATATATATATATATATATATATATATATATATATATATATATATATATATATATATATATATATATATAGTTAAACCTAGAGAGACAGAGAAACCTACCAAAGTTTCACCTAAGCGGATCGCTTAGGTGAAATCTTGGTAGGTTTGTCTGGCTCTCTAGGTATAACTATATCTGCTTTAATGATTTTGTGTACTCGTATCGGTTTTTTTTCTTTGGGCTTTGGACTTTCATGCTAGACGATTATTTTCGGCTAACGTACATGTTCTTGGTTCTTTCTTTTTTTATACCTTTTTTTCCCCTTTGGTATTGGTTTGATTATTTGCAAATCAAGACACCGAAGGTTTTCCGAACGAGTATAATTTATTATACTTATAAGATTAGTACTACTACTACTACTACTACTACTACTACTAATAATAATATATATATATATATATATATATATATATATATATATATATATATATATATATATATCATAAAATTGGAATTAAGATACTATTAGTGAATGATCATTTTCACCCGCCAATTTTAAATTTAAAATTCACAGGATTTTACAAACTGTTTTTGGTATCAGTTTCTTGAAGGAGACTGGCTAGCTGGGTAAAGAATGTAACTAAGCCATCTTCTGTCCGTTCCCTCTCTGTCCTTTCTGACCATCACTAATTTTACACTAGTTTATGCCTTCCTTAGTGCCTCCCCGGTTTTTCGTATTTTCTTCTACCTTTGTTTCATTCCCCAGCTAGACAGTCTTCACTAATAGTATCTTAATTCCAATTGTATGAAATATTTTGCTCAGTTTAATGAAAATAAACACTGACCGCTCTTTGTGAGTCAGTTTTAACACTTGATATTTAATATTTGAAATTCTGTATTGTGTTAATAGGACTCGCTTGGATTATACCAACGGAGATATATATATATATATATATATATATATATATATATATATATATATATATATAGATATATAGATATATAGATATATATATATAGTTATTGTCTCTCCTTACTAGAGAAAGGTCATCTTTTCTATTTGGGATTGAATCCGACGCACTTCGTGGTGGAAATGGTCTGAAAGCACGTCTGATCTGGCGACGGTTTCACCTGTCCTGCAATCTCTTTTATTTTGGATTGAATGTCGAGCACGTGTTTCCAGTTCTGCAGGCTTTAATACAGCTATGGCCGTTCTTCGAATTTATCGTGTCTTTATGCACTTTCATGTGAATAATATATATATATATACATATATATATAATCACAGGAGCGATCATATATATATATATATATATATATATATATATATATACATGTATATCCATGAGTGTGTGCGCGAATATATATATATATATATGTGTATACATGTATATAAGCGATGATATATATATATATATATATATATATATATATATATATAACACATGTGTATAAGCGATGATATATATATATATATATATATATATATATATATATATATATATATATATATATATATATATATATATATATATATATATATATATATACATGTTTGTGTGTCTGTGTCAATTAAATTTACCTATATATTAACAGAAAAAGGTAGTTGTTAATAAAATAAAAAAAATGATTTTTTAAAAAAAACTTTCAATAAAACACAAAGTTGGCGGGTGAGTTGTATATGGTTACAAGGTCTATGCAACTGGGTAACTTGTGCTTAGACACAAAAAATAAAAACGTGTTTCGGGCTACGATAATTCGGTTGAAAGAGGTGCAATGAAACTCGAGGCCGGAGACAGGCGCCTGTCAGACATTAGTCACGCAATGTTTTATATTTACAGCGTGCTCAATAAACACAGGCCGTGCGACTGAACGAATACAGAGTTAAGTTGTGGTCTCTAAGGTGTTGGCAATGTAGTAAAAACTACACAAAGAGCAAATGGGAGAGAAATCGCTGCGTTAAGAAAACCTGTGTCAGTGATGAAGTTGGCAAGACAGGCGTGTCTCTTTTCTACTTTTATGACTATGTTTTCGTATTCTAGTTTCTTTCTTTACCCTTCATTATGAATAAAAATAACTCACTCACACACACACACATACACACACACACACACACACAGAGACATATATATACATATACATATATATATATATATATATTGGTATTGGTAGTTTGTGACACATACACACATACACACACACACATATATATATGTGTGTGTGTCAGAAACTTCCAAAATAATATTATTATTAACATAAGAAAAATATATGACAAATGTTAATATAGATAATACTTAAATATTTAGATCCTCACTGATATATATATATATATATATATATATATATATATATATATATATATATATATATATATATATATATATATATATATATATATGTGTGTGTGTGTATGTATATATAGATCCTCATTGCTATATATATGTATATATTTGAAAATGTTTTTCAAGGTACAAAATCTAATTAAATAAATGAAAGTGTGTAGCTTAATATTACATGATATATTTAAAAGCGAAGCAACCGGTTTCGATCCCGCTCTTCAGGCCTCTACGGGAGATTTAACTTAGATTAAAATGACAGGAAAATGTGTAATGAAGAGGAGAGGAAAAAAAATGAACAGAAAGAGTCAGAGACAAATAACAACAAGCCCCAACAAACATTCACGCTGTTTACACAGGGAAGGTTTGCGGGACCCGATATAAAGTGCCTCCAGCACCTTGAGATGGAATGGAGAGTGCGGCACACCCTCTGTTATTTAAAAGGTGCTCACATATGGCCGAACCATAAGTATTTGGGAAAATTCCATTCAAATATAATATTTTAGTGCTGACTAGTTCACTGTTGTGTCCCGCCGCACTCTCGCTTTTAAATATCGCTGTTATTTGTCTCTAGCTCATTGCGTTCATTTTTTTCCCTCTCCTCTTCCTTACACATTTTCCTGTTATTTTAATCTAAGTTAAATCTTCCGTAGAGCCCTATATATATATATATATATATATATATATATATATACATATATATATACATATATATATACATATATATATATATATATATATATATATATATATATATATATATATACATATATATATATATATATATATATACATATATATATATATACATATATATATATATACATATATATATATATATATATATATATATATATATATATATATATATATATATATATATATATATATATATATATATATATATATATATATATATATATATATATATATATATATATATATATATATATATATATATATATATATATATATATATATATATATATATATATATATATATATATATATATATATATATATATATATATATATATATATATATATATATATATATATATATATATATATATATATATATATATATATATATATATATATATATATATATATATATATATATATATATATATATATATATATATATATGTGTGTGTGTGTGTGTGTGTGGCCGAGTGGTTAGAACGTTCGCTTTCTGATCATGAGACCGAGTTTCGAATCTCACCATGGTCAGGATGGAAACTTCCTGATGTTATCGGAATGAATTGAAAAGTGCCTGAAAACCATACCATGGGTTGACCCAAGCCTTGTGATTAAAATTGGGTAGACGGAACCCTTTAGGGTCCTCAATAGTTTTGCGAACACAAAGCCAAAAGTTATTGTGGCCGAGGGTTTGAGCGAGCTGGCCTTGTTCGAATTGTTGCTCTCTTCCAGAAACTGTAACTAAGGTCTGCTCATAATAGTTGCAGTATAAACCACAGGTGGTCTCTCTGGGTGTTGAGCAAACACAAAATGTGCCGGAGCGTCTGCAATAGGATAGACGTAGTAGAATGTCCACTTAATATATATATATAGAGAGAGAGAGAAAGAGAGAGATCCCGGGCGTAACAGAAAAGTCGTTAGATTAAGATCTGAACCGTTGTACTTTAGATATGATTAGCGTTATCTTGCTGCAATTCGCCCATGTTTTTATAACACTACTAAATTCTACTTTGAGCAATAAGAATGTATAATTACTCTCCAAGCTTAACGGAAGCATCATGATCAAATCGATCATAAAAGGAAATGGCATGTTCCTCATTAATTAATCATAACTAAGGATCGGAAGCTCATGAAATATTGAAACAAAATTCATATATATATATATATATAGTATTTACATTAGTCGGACTATTGTCCTCATCTTTGTCGCCATATTTGTCACAACGTTTCGGCCGTTGTACGCTCTGGCCTTCTTCAGGTGGTTGGAATTTCGAACCGAACCCTTTATTTCGATCACTGGGGTAGACTGTTCTAGTTCCACGAGCCATGTTTGATGGATGTCAGTTATCAGTTATCTCCTGGTGATTTTCCCTCTGAAAGTTCTCCACTGCCTGAACCGGGTATTGAACTCACACTCTTTGGGTCTGTCACTGGATCTAACCAACGCCTTTATCCACTGTACCATGTGTCCTTGAGGACATCTGATATGTAATAAATATCATCAATCGTTTTGCCAATATTGTTATCATATTGTTGACATCTTATTCCTCAAATTTTATTACCAAGCCTATTAAATCTATATATTATGAGACGCTCAGGTGGACCATCTTTCATTTCCATCGTGTATATATATATATATATATATATATATATATATATATATATATATATATATATTAATAGATATCCATAGCGCGAATCGGAGTATATATATATTTGTTATATACCGTACCTATGAACACTATGTTAGATTATTTTGTGTACTAGTGAGCAAACCAAAATGAGCTGACTCATTTTATAGTACACCCATAGAAGGTTAACCAATCAGAAGACTAGAAGTTTTCGACCCGATGTGTATAAAGGCGGCCATAAGTTTTCTTCTTCGGAATATCTACTGCTAACCTGTCTGAGGAGACCTGTAGAACTGAGTTTTCCTATTCTTTCCAAATACCCACTGCCAACATCTGATATGGAAGACCTTAAGAATTCCTGAATAGGTGCTACGAAACATTGGTGCTGTTACATTGAACAAATTACTTTCTACGTCGGATTGCTACATTCAAACTACAATAAACATGTATAACTGTGATTACGAGCCCAGCACGCTTCCACTGCGCTCATGTTGAATTTGTTCAATGTAACAGCACCAATGTTTCACACTAATGGGTATTTATGCCCCAATCCTCATAAATGCGTTGGACTCTATTGTAAGTGGGGGTAATATGTTGTCTAAGTAGACCCCACTAGCAGTGGTTTACCTAGTTCACGCCGCTGGCGAGTATTGTATTTTGTTAATGTTATAAAGATTACCATTTCATTTCCAAACTCTGTTTTGGTTATTCCTCATTCAGTAACCATTTCTAGGTTGCAACAATATTATACTGGGATTTCAGTTTTTTAATTTTAAAAATTATATCTGGCATTTAAAATAAACGGGATTTGTATATATATATATATACGTGTAAGAAAAAAATTAGAGTTGTGAATATAAATATTTTCATTATTAAAAGGTAATATATATATATATATATATATATATATATATACATGTTATGGAATCTTACCTGTAACGACAATGAACTCTTCCTGACACTATAAATACTGCGCCTCTCAATAGAGACAATAGAGAACGAAGTGGAACGAGTCAAGACGGAACGAGTCGAGACAATAGTACTTCACTCTAAACCAGACTGACAGTCATACTAACACCTTCAACTTCTTGTATTACTATTCTGTTTAATATATCTTTGTCATTCCTACTCTTGTGTTTGTGTTGTTCTTCCTTGGTCCTAACCTTGGACCATAACAGTGGCGACGAGGATACTAAAGAAACATACTCTACGCGGAGAAACCAAAAAAGGATACTGAAGAAACAAAGTCTACGCGGAGAATATTGAAAAAACAAGTTCTACGTGGAGATTCTAAAAAAAAAGAAAATCATTTGCTATCGGTCGTCCATAACAGAGGCGACGTAGGTAGTGAAAAAAAAAAAAAACAAAAAAAAAACAAGTTCTACGCGAACATAAAAAAAAAGATAAAAGAAAAAAATTCTTTTTGGTTACCAATTTTACAGTGGTAACAAAGACACGAATTCTACGCAGAAAAATGTTTCGTACTAAGGTTCCAGAACAGCAGGTGACAAAGACCTGAAGTCTACACTAAAGAAAAATAGTTACACATAATTACGTGTAAACATAGAAGACTTTAAGGCAACCATATTGGAACTTATGAAAATGCAATTTGAGCAGCAACAGAAAAACGAACAGAAACATCTTGAACTGCAAGAATTACTACTACGGGCAGTAACAAATAAAAGGCAAAATTCTGAAAATGAAACGGCATTTTCGCAAAATGCTATATGGAGCTCTATCAAAGACTTCACTTATGCATCGGACGAAGACAAAACCTTCGCAACTTACTTCAGAAGATATGAAGATTTATATGAGTTTGATTGCGGGAATTGGTCAGACGCGAAAAAAGTACGTCTACTACTGAGGAAACTAGGGTCAAGCGAATACACTAAATTCATAGACTGCATCCTACCGAGGAAAATGAATGAGTTGACTTTCAAGGAAGCCGTGAAACTTTTAACGGAATTATTTAGTCCGAACACTTCACTATTCCACAAAAGATGGAAATGTTTAAATCTAACGAAAAAGGATAGCGAAGACTATATAACATTCGCTTCCATAGTAAACAAACACTGTGAGGACTTTAAGTTATCTGAACTCAGTCCGCACAATTTTAAATGTTTAATATTCGTCCAAGGCCTGGTTTCGACTAAAGATGCGGAAATCAGACGGAAAATTCTAACAAAACTTGAGAGTGTACCAGAATTGACGCTACAAAAATTGGCTGAAGACTGTCAAAGATGTATAAGCGTAAAAAAGGACTCGAAAGATATAGAAGAGTCTGGCGTCGCTTACATACGAAAAGTACAACGACAAACACGTTTTTGCCCCTCCTCAAAAACATACCAAACCAATTATTCTACTTCAAAAACAAGCCAAACAAATTATTCTACTTCAAAAAATCAAATGAAATATCAGAAAAAACTACCACCCAGTCCATGCTATCGCTGTGGGACTTTGCATTGGTACAAAGATTGTCCATACCGCTTTAAGCAATAAAGTGGGACATAAAAGTTGGCATTGTTGGACTAGGAAATAAAGCAAAAGCCGAATAAGAGTTACTAGAACTGACCAAGCGAACGAGACAAATATACGTACAAGTAGGAATGTTAAACAAAAAAATCAGACTACAATTGGATTCCGGATCAATTTAAACATTATTAACTTACAGACGTGGAGGAAATTAAACAAACCGACCATGTTGAGAACCGATAAAATACCCAGGTCTGTAACAGGAAGAAAAATAAAATTTGAGAGAGAAGTTATCAAAAATGTGTCATTTAACGGAATGACCAAAAAATTAAAAATGTGTGTCATGGAAAATACGGAAAATTTATTTGGAACTGACTGGATGCAGAAATTTGACCTCTGGGATTTATCGATAAATACGTTCTGCCAAAAAGTAAACAGTTTATCGACCGAGGCAGAGAAATTAAAGGAGAAATTGAAAGAAAGTTCCCCCGAAGTATTTTCAGCCGGCCTCGGGAGGTGTAAAAAAATGGCGGCAAAAATAGAACTGAAAGAAAATGTACAACCCATTTACAAGAAGAAAAGGAATCTACCTTTTGCATCACTAGAAAAAATAGCCCAAGAGTTGGATAGACTCGTGAAAACCGGTATATTGACAAAGGTAGGATATAGTCAATGGGTGGCACCTACGGTTTACGTGAAAAAGAAATCGGGTGAGATACGTGTATGCGCTCATTTCTCGACAGGATTCAAGGCAACGATTAAAGATTATCACTATCCTCTCCCTAGTCCAGAGGAAGTTTTCACAAAATTGAACAGAGGAAAATTTTTTTCAAAAATAGACTTGAGCGAAACATATCTACAAGTACCAGTAGATGAGGAAAGCACGAAGATGTTGTGCATAAACACACATAAAGGATTATTCCAAAGTTCCAAAGATTACCATTCGGGATCAAGGTCGTGCCGGCAATATTTCAGCAAATAATGGATACTATGCTAGGCGAACTGGATTTCACGTTGGCATACATGGATCACATCCTGATAAATAGCAAAAAATATTGGTCAACACTGGGAACACGTTCAAGGGGTTTTCAGGCGAATACAAAACTACGCGTTTAAAGTAAAAGAAAATAAATGTGACTTCTTTATGAAGGAAATAAAATATCTGGGCCATATTATTGACGAAGAAGGAAGACGACCAAACCCAGAAAGGGACACGGCAATAAAAAAAAATGCCCGCTCCAAACAATTTAGCAGAATTACAAAGCTTCTTGGGCTTAGTAAATTATTACCAAGAATTTATTCCAAACATGCACAAATTACGCGCACCCCTAAACGAACTGTTGAAGAAGGAAAAAGTTCGGGAGTGGACAGATGAATGTCAGAAAACGTTCGACAAAATCATTAAGACGCTAACAGCAGATTTATTTTTCGCGCATTATGACCAAAAATTGGAAATAATAGTCGTGAGTGACGCGAGTGTCTATGGTGTTGGGGCATGTATACTTCATAAAATGCCGGATGGGACACTAAAACCCATCGCGCATGCTTCAAGGATGTTGCTACCAGCCGAAAAAAATTACTCACAAATCGAAAAAGAAAGGCTGGGGATTATTTTCGCGGTTACGAGATTCCACAGAAACATTTACGGTAGATTTTTCACCTTACAGACGGACCACAAGCCGTTATTGACAATATTTGGATCAAAGAAAGGTCTACCTGTCTACACTGCGAATAGATTGCTAAGATGTGGTACAATTTTATTGAACTACAACTTTAAACTGGAGTATCTTCCATCGAACAAAATCGGGCATGCAGATGGTCTTTCGAGACTAATACCAAAGAAAACGGAGCCATTAAAAGATTCCGTGATTGCAGCTCTATGACATGAGGAAGACATTAGAACATCATTATGTAGCACAATTCGAAATCTCCCCGTCACATTACAAGAAATAAGGAACGAAGCAGTGAATGACGAATTTATAAAGGAAACGAAAACAAAAATTGCAGGAAAAAGTAAAAGCACATATCAGACAGTTTTTCGTTGTGTGATAATGTTCTACTATATGATGAAAGGGTAGTAATCCCGAAAACGCTACAAAGGCGAATCCACAAGGATTTCCACATCGGCCATCCAGGAAAGAACAGATTGAAATCTTTAATGCGAAATTATGCATATTGACCAAACATGGATCAAGATATGACATCAAGATATGACACATATGACACATATGGTGGGAAAATGCAAGGTTGTTCCTTAGCAGCCAAAGCCCCGCCGATCATCCATAAGCCATGGCCAGAGACAGATCGACCGTGGTCGTCAATACATGTAGATTTCGCAGGTCCATTACATGGTTTCTACAATTTGATTGTAGTAGACAGTTACAGCAAATGGCCAGAAGTATTTCGTTGTAGAAAACCTACTTCTGGGACTACCATAAATTGCCTTCACGAGCTGTTTGCTCGTTTCGGAGTGGTTGATTGTCTAGTCACCGATAATGGGACACAATTCACATCTGCGGATTTTCAAGAATTTTGTGAAACTTTTCAAGTTAAACACATCAAATCCCCGCCATATCACCCAATATCAAACGGGCAAGCGGAGAGATTTGTAGATACACTAAAAAGAGCATGAAGAAAAGCTTATGACGTGCCAACAGAAAAGGCGTTACAACAATTCTTGCAAGTATATAAAATTACACCAAACAGTACTACGCCATCGACATTATCACCCGCAGAAGTGATGTTCGCGCGAAAAATTAGATCGGTATTCGACAAATTACTACCAAAATAAACAAAGCAAACACCAACATCGTACGTACCGAAAAGAAAATTTAACCCAGGAGAGGAAGATTTTTTCAAAATGTACAAAAACAATATATCCTACTGGGAGCAAGGTACAATAGTAAAACGAATCGGGAACGTCGTTTACATAATTCAAGGTCCGAAGTTCTCGCATTTAAATTAAATAAGAAAAAGGCTGTTAGAGGAATCTAACGGTCCACCTCAGGAAGAGGAATAAGTGATGGACACTATATTCGACACATTCGATATGCAAAGGCCTCAGACAATATCAGAACCGCGAAAATCGAACAGGAAAAGAAAATTTACAGAGCCTTTGATGATAAATCCAAAGAGAAAAAAATAGAAAAAAAACCATACGAGGCAAAAGCTTTGGGAGGTGGGGTGTTATGGGATCTTACCTGTAACGACAATGAACTCTTCCTGACACTATAAATACTGCGCCTCTCAAGAGAGACGATAGAGAACGAAGTGGAACGACCCGTGACAATGATACTAACACCTTCAACTTCTTGTATTATTATTCTGTTTAATATATCTTTGTTATTCCTACTCTTGTGTTCGTGTTGTTCTTCCTTGGTCCTAACCTTGGACCATAACAGTGGTGCGAGGATATTGGACCATAACAATATATATATATATATATATATATATATATATATCAAGACATAAAAAACAATTTTTTTATTAACGGCCATGTTAGATTTAAAACAAAACACCAGTTAACTGGTTTCGTCCCCTCTCATCTAATAAAAAAAAAACTTACTTTGATTATATTACTTTGATTTTATACACTTTTTCCGTTTTTTTTTCGTTTTTTTTTATCTTTTCTTCCCTGCCCATTCATTCATGTCATCCATAACAGATATTTTCTTCATAATTTCTATTCCCCGTTAACAGTTCTGATGAAAGGGGACGAAACCGGTTAACTGGTGTTTTATTTTAAATCTAACATGGCCGTTAATAAAAAAATTGTTTTTTATGCCTTAATACGCTTCTGTACCGTTGCAAATATATTTAAATATATATATATATAGAGATGCAATCGTCAGGCCTGACGATCGCATCTAGCATGAAACAGACTGTCGCCTCTAAGTGTTGACTTCTATGTTCACTTTTATATTTACACACGCTCTATCTCTGATATTGAGCACTTTATCCCATAAATATAGCACACTTTAAGACTATATTTCTTTATATATATATATATATATATATATATATATATATATATATATATATATATATATATTTAAAATATGGGTTTTTCGCTACAAAAAACAAACAAACCATATTTTAAATCAATTAATCTATAATAATATTAATGCTCTGTAAATTTACATTGAGCACTATTGTGTAAAAATAAAAATATCTATAAGAACACCGGATTTTATATCTTACTCTTCTTTCTTTATATATATATATATATATATATATATATATATATATATATATAGGGTGTCCATAAAGTTCGTGTAAAGTTTATAACTTTATTTGTATTTGCGATAGAAATAATTTGTAAAAAGGATTAGAAAGAAGTAAATCTATATTTTTAAAGGTTTTATTGAAATTTTATTTAAGTTTCCACATGTCCTCCATCATTAGCAATACAAAGGGTAATACGATACACCGGATTTTATATCTTACTCCTCTTTCTTTATATATATATATATATATATATGTATATATATATATATATATATATATATATATATATACTACAGTTCAAAAGCTTCAAGCCACTCACAGAATTACCATGGGATGAACTTGATAGAAGAGTCCAAAAAATAAAAGCTCTTAGAACCATTGAAAAAAGAATGGAATCAATTATCAATCTTACACTTTGAGAAACTTTTGCAATAAATCTCAAAAATGTCTGCTGCAGTAGCAAAGGTTAAAGGAGAACATTTTGACGAGAGCAAAATTTCATCATAAAATGCATTTGATTTTTTTTTATAATAACATTTCTAATAAAAAAAAGTCATGTCTTAATTTTAACCACGTATAAGAATTTTCTATACATAGAAATATACATTAATGCAAAGCTCTTCAGTAAAATGAATGGAGCACTGTGGCTGATTGGCATTTGTTTACATTTGTAAAAACAATACGCTAGATTTAGTTGTGTAACTCTACCGAGTGAAGATAGCTCTGGCTGACACAAAATTAGTTGTGTTTCAATTCTTGCTTGAGGCATTCGGAAGTCTAATCGCACTGAGGAGCTGTGATACAGCGAAACAGTACTGTCTGTGAATGACATATATATATATATATATATATATATATATATATATATATATATATATATATATATATATATATATATATATATATCATAAGAAAGAGAAAGAACGGGTGTAGTTAGAATCCACAGTATTTACTTAAAAAAAAAACGCGAATCTCTAAATCCATATATGACCCATGTCCCTTGTGTTTACAAGAAAAGCTGCATATTATAAAGTTTCCTAAAATATTTCTTCTAAACCAAAGAAATGAATTAACGGTATTATTTAGGCATTGTAGAAATTTTACATTAAAATATAGTTAAAAGAATTTTTCATAATTTTTTTACGCGTTACAATTACATACCCATTATTTTATAAGTATATAATTGTCCACATAATTTTTATTTGAATTTTTTTTCAACTTTTCAACATTTCGGCCCCTTTAAGAAGATTCCGTAGTATCAAAGAAATCTTGAAAAATTCTTAAAAAATAATATTTTTTTCAGTGTAACTCTATATCTACTTCACCAAATCTGAATTCTGTATTTGGCACAAAGCCTTCACCACTATAATCAAATCATATGTGCTGGTGTCTGGCTGTCTGTTCCTAGACCCTCATACGTCGAATACGACGGGAGATCAACTATATATATATATATATATATTGACACAAATAAGCAAAATAATATTAACATAAGACTAATTTTAATATATAACAGCAAAATATTATAGTAGACGCCTTGATCTTCATAGGAAATAATTTATTTTATACAGTCAAAACGTACACTTGTTGCCACTTTTTTTATCACAAACATTCACTTGCTTGACACTTCGTCAATGTCAACGTAGTAGAGACTTTAGTATCGCAGATACAACAATAGTACGCCGTTGAACAATACCGGTGTCAGACGCCTTCCAATAATAGTCGTACTAAAAGTACTAATAGTACTTCATATAGTGAATAGAGTAGAGAATAGCGGTCTCAATAATTATAGAGGATAGAATAAAGTAGCGATCCGAAAGTAATAGAGGATAGACTAGAAATGGTGAACATTCAGGCGTCACGTGACTTCCTCTA
>OZ038518.1:39597522-39615022 GCA_964036315.1 Acanthosepion esculentum
TAACACTGCTGGCCTAAACATGCAAGTCATGTCATAAGGCACATATTCACGCGCATGTTACATCAGTTACCACACACACACACACACACATACAAATACAAACGTACACACACACACACACACACACACACACACACACATATATATATATATATATATATATATATATATATATATATATATATACGCTTATAATTAGATCGTTGATAGCGGAGTCGTGCATTAGAAAAGAAGAAACAAAGTATGTGTCTGTTTGTTTAGGCATTGTCCTTAGAACATCGACTACTCTACAACAAAGACACAGAAGCAGAAACGAAAGAAAAGGCACGATTTGATTTATATTCGCTATTTATTTTGGGGGAGACGTCACTGTTGACAGTCGGCAGCAAATATCAATGACATATTTATAAGCTATAGATTTTCTTACAATTCCCATCGCCAGGAAGATGTTGCAGGCTGCCTCTAGCCTACAGGATTCGGATATGCCTGACTGCTGCAGCGTGCATTCATCTGCTTAATATATATTCAAAATACAACACGTGGGCCATTGTTTTGCTATGTTTAGGCACATATTACACTCGTCCTTGCTGTTTGTTATTTATTATTTTAGCACTCATTGCGTTTTCACTTCAGTATTATCTGGAGATCAAGGGGCAGTAAGTTTTCTCGCGGTTTCAATATTTTCTCTTGGTATTCTTAGATTTTCGTAATTGCATTTAGTTTCAGTTGTTTTACGAATTTTCCAGGTGCTCCAGTTATTATCGGCACAACTGTTCTTCTGGAGAAACGATATTCACATTAAAAAAAAAACTCCCTTAATTTACAATAACCCAATCCGGATTTCCGGCTTGGTTTAATAACTCTTACATTTCAAAATCTGGATTTCCGGCTTGGTCTAAGTAACTCTTACATTTCAAAATCCGGATTTCCGGCTTGGTTTAAGTAACTCTTACATTTCAAAATCTGGATTTACGGCTTGGTCTAAGTAACTCTTACATTTCAAAATCCGGATTTCCGGCTTGGTCTAAGTAACTCTTACATTTCAAAATCCGGATTTCCGGCTTGGTCTAAGTAACTCTTACATTTCAAAATCCAGATTTCCGGCTTGGTCTAAGTAACACTTACATTTCAAAATTCCAGAGAATTGTATTTTTTTTCTGTCTTCTGAATATATAATCTAACTTATTTACATTATTTATATGTGGGCTTTTGTCCTCATCTCTGTTGTTGTTACCACCACGTTCCGGTTGTAGTCTTCTCCGCCTTTCATCAGTTGTATTGTGGCAGGGGCGATATCACCCCTGAAATAATAATGATAATAAAGGAAGATATGCTGTAAAACGGAAAACACCAAGTGAAAGAGTTCAGTTTCGAATAACCAAGAAGTTAATGTGCTGTAAAGACTTTGAGATGTAAATGTTACAAAAAGTTAATTTAGAACACGAAATACAATATTTTTGTATGTGTATAAAGGATATCAGATTACTAACAGAAAATTAATGGAGCAATAATAATTTGGAACTTTTAAACAAAGAAATGAATTTTGACACTAAAAGAATCAGAATTAAAATTAAGGATTTTTTTATCTATAATTTATATTTAAAACAAGAATCTCTGTAGTTTACAAAGAACGGCAGAATAATTAATAGCGAGATGATAAACAATAACTTCTTGTTGCGAACCTTGGAAACCAATCGATGAAAAAGTAAATTGTTTATTCTCGGAGGAGTGAAGTTGCACTTTTGTAGTATGTCAGTACGTTCAAACTAGAAAAACAGATACGTCACTAGTTCTCTTAATAAAGAGGCGAGCCAAGCGGAGGAACAGAGAGTTTTCGGTTCATCTTTCTTCGAATGCAGTCGAACTGAGTTTAGGGACGTCAGAGATTGAAAAGGAAGCGTCCGCTGTATGTTGCTGAAGCTGACTGCGAAGAAGCGAAATACCGCCGCTAATATCTAAGTACCGCTACTCCTGCTACTACTAATACTACTAGTGCTATTACTACAACTGAGAACGGGAACTTCGAAGGTCGTAGTGGTTGCGCTGAGAACAGACCAAAAATGGTTAAAACGAAGGCCACGTCTCTCCTTTATCGAAATTATTCGAAGTATTTGTGACTGGTTATTGTTCACATACAAGAAATATTCAACCTTGTGCAACAAAAATTATTTTTGTGTGTTTGTTTATATATATATATATATATATATATATATATATATATTTGTTTTTTCAAAATCGAACCGATTTGGTTATCTTTATAGTTTCCGGATTTCTACGATCTGATGACCACTCTCCAGGATCAAAACAATCACAACGTGGAAGGAGCGTGGCTTCGAATTGACATTGAGAACCGGAGACTTGTGTCAAACCTGTAATACTGGACCATATTGGACCAACGGCCGGTCTTGTGGAGTGCGTGGGTCAAGTGGAGTGAGGATACGGTGTTACAGTATGTCGATCCGAGCAACCTGCAGGGACAATTAGTATGTCACCAAATTGATGAACCAATATTTTAATCCACTAGGCTATTGTTTCGTTGGGACAATTCCGTGCGGAGAACTTGAAGCCTTGAGCTTGCTAATGAGTACTGTTGTTTTCATGCTTAACTGCATACACTGAAGCTTTTATTTTATTACAGCTGTTGCTGTTGTTGAAGACCTACTGTCACTTGTCTATCTTTCTTTATGAGCGGTCCCCATATCGTATTTATTTTTATTCTAAGCCTACAAAGGAGATTCTCATAGGCTAGTATGAATTTGGTGACATAGTATTTGTTACTTCAATCCATGATCCGGGCAGTATGTACTTGGATTCAGTAGAAACTCAGCGAACAAATTACTCACGAAATCGCCTTAAAGGTGGTCAGTGGAACGAGAACAATCCACGTAGATTAAATAAAGGGTTCAATTCGAATTTCCCTGTAGGTTACCCGGATGGAGATCCATCTGATGAAGGCTGAAAGGCACAACTACAACAAAGCTGCAGACAATAGTCCCAGAAATAGTCTGATTTAGTATTTCTTTGTTCTCATCTTGGTTAATACAGATATTATCATAGGTACAACGTTTCGACCAAATGCCCCCTGGTTGTCATCAGGTGTTCATTGATTGGCTGATATGAGATATCTCTTGATTACTGTGCTATGTTTGTCCCGTGATGCTAGTTACTGTTCGTTTCTGCTGATCTAGATATTTCTCTGTTCAGAAATATCTTGGGCTTTACTCGAAATGGCTATTATATTCTGTCGTACAATGTGCACCAACCGACAATTTATTTCACCACGTTCGTACTTGCCGACTATTTCATTGTCTTGTTACTTTCCTTCATAATAACGAAACATCTGCAGCATGTGACAGAAATCGTCTTGAAGATGATTGTCTTGACAAAGAAGGTCATTTGATTAAACCGGAATTAACAAGTACTAAGTCAACCAACCTAGACAAAGGAGGTCAGCTAAGTGGATCAGACAAAGAATCCTGGTTATCAATTTTAGACGAAATCTGATAGGACAAAGATGGCTGGATTATCTATAAGACAGTGGTCTCTAGCAGTCTAAAACAAAGAGGACCGCTCGCTCGCCACGACAAAGTAAAAGCAGACGTCGGTGAGATCGTACGCCCTCTCACCTCTCTTCACTTTTCTTCGCTCACCTACCGCCTCACCTTAAGAAAAGGTTGCAACTAAAGAAAATATACCGATTGCAACGTCAATCACCATCTTTCGTTTTCATGAACCCTGTTTCTTTTGGTCCTTTCCTCAATCCTCTCTATTCTTAGTCTTTCATCTTCGTACCGCTTTTCATAATTTAGTTTTTCATTTTTGAAATTAATAATTGTCAATCTACTTCTATTACTTCTGTCTATTGCATCGTTCTCAACGGCTCACCCTTCCTACCCATCTATATCTACTTTTTTATTGATCATGTGCCGTCTTTGCTTATCTCATGATTGACCTTCTCATCTCTACGTATAGCATCTATTTCTCTATGTTCCATGTTAGCCTTAATAGATTTTGTTCTGAACGAATTGTTTTGTCATACCATCAAAACAGGCATTCAGTTTCGCTATCTACATGTCCTCTTCGCAAAATTCGTTTCTTTTTTTTTCCACTTTGGATTTTTTCCGACATTTGACTGTCGTCATTAATTCTTCGTCCTTCGATACGGTGTATTCTGAAGCCCCGAGTTACATATCAATTATACTGAAAATTACGCAAGTGCGGTATTTTAATTATTTGGGGTACTTTTGAATTTAGATTATTTCCTTCTTTTAACCTGATTGCCACATTAAGGCATGAGTTCCCGTTCTGCCATTCGAACTCATTGCTAGGAGAAGAGGATATAGATTCATATCTTTACCAAGGGTATTTGTGCGAAAATGAACGTAAATTCGAACGTTCTTGGTAAGACGATAAACTACATCCGCGTCCTGGGTAAGATGATAAGTTACGTCCAACAGCAGGAGGGTTTGAGGAGCGTGGAACCACCTCTTTTTCGGGTGGTACCACCTGTTACGGTCCCAGCTATGGGCAAAAAGTTAACCCCCAAAACTGGGATCAAAACATGTTAAATATAATACCAGCAATACAATTTTGTAAAAAAAAAACATTATTATCAGCAATACATTATTACCAACAAAACTTTTTTTTTGAAAAATATTACTAGAAATACTTTTCGAAAAAATATTACCAGCAATAAAAATCTTGTCGGTATTAAATAACCCGTTGAAGTTAATATGTCGTAAAACAAACCAGACCCAACCAAGCAAATTCGAAGTTGGCTATCTAATTACTTTTTCGAAATCGCTAACCATTACTACCCGCACCAAACATTAGGGTAGACTTAACTGGATAGAAACTCTTTAAGAAGGCTAGTCAGCATACACCGCGTAGACGATAAAGTTTTCAAGCGGACCACGACACCCAGCATCTCAAATGAACTGGGTCTGCTGAATAGCGATAACACGCACAAAAAGGACTCAAGATCGCGGAATGATCAAGTGGAACGATTATATTGAATCAACTGCTACGCTTGCTGCAGGGAAAGATGGTTCACTGTGTCGTGTCAGAGAGTGCTTGCTCGTCAGAACCCATCTTGCACATTTATAAATCTAGTAGAGTACTGTTGCCACGTCTGGTCTGGTCTGGTCTGGTCTGGTCTGGTCTGGTCTGGTCTTGTCTGGTCTGGTGTTTATGTGAAGGGGTTATCAGAGAAAATACAAAGGATCTGCGGTCCATATAACATCAGGACAACCTTCAAAAGCTTGACGACACTTCGCAGATATCTCTCCCGAGTAAGTTTTCTTCCAATTCTATGCTTGACTCCTCTGGGGTACCCTTGCCCGACTTCCCTCCCAGAACTGAGGCCCTACTGGACGGCTTGCACATAACCCCGTCGTCGGTACTGGGCATTATTTCTAACTTAGATCTCCACAAGGCTACCGGCGGTGACGGAATACCAGCCATTGTCCTGAAGAAATGCGCACCTGAACTGGCACCTGCCCTCTCTAAATTGTACAACCGCTGCCTCAAGGACTCCTGTTTTCCTGACTGCTGGAAGTCCTCTACCATTGTTCCTGTCTTTAAGAACTCTGGCGACCCCTCCAACCCTTCTAATTACCGTCCTATCAGTCTCCTTCCCATCTTCGGCAAAGTCTTCGAGGCCATTATCAACGCCGAAGTGATTACTCACTTGATATCCCACGATCTGCTCTCAGACAAGCAGTATGGTTTCCGCTTTGCCCGGTCTACTGCCGATGTGCTTATGGCCATCACTGAATTTGTCTACCAAGCTATCCATAGTAACGGCGAAGCCCGTGCCGTGGCCCTTGACATCTCCAAGGCATTCGATAGGGTTTGGCATGCCGGCCTCCTTCGCAAGCTCCAGGGTTATGGTATCACAGGTCGATTGTTTGACCTAATTCAATCGTTCCTATCAAACCGGGATTTGAGGGTTGTTCTCAGTGGATCCTTCTACTGCTGGTGTTCCTCAAGGCTCCATCCTTGGCACTACTCTGTTCCTCATATTTATAAATGACCTTCCAGACGCCATAGACTCCCAAGTCGGTATCTACGCTGACGACACTATTATTTACTCCTGCCTCAAGCACAAATCTACTGAGGCGGACAAAATTAACCTGGCAGCTCAAATTGAAAAGGACCTCCAATCGGTTGTGGACTGGGGAGAGAAATGGATGGTCAACTTTAATGCCTCTAAAACAAAACTGCTCTCCATTAACCACCACAAGGACCCATCCCTGCATCCCATCAGAATGTTTGAGGACCAACTTCTCGAGAGTTCCTCTCTGCGGCTGCTCGGTCTCACGCTGTCCGCTGATCTGAGATGGAACAAATACATCGAGTCAATTGCATCATCCACCGCAAGAAAAGTTGGTTCCCTGTGCCGAGCCAGGAAATTCTTCTCCCCCGAATCGATCCTCCAAGTCTATAAGTCTACCATTCAACCTTGCATGGAGTATTGCTGCCATTTATGGTCTGGGGCCCCTGCGTGTTGCCTCGGGGTTCTTGATAAGATCCAGAGACGGATATGCAATGTGATTGGCCCTGATCTGTCATCTCGTCTGCAGTCGCTCTCTCACAGACGCAATGTTGCATCACTCTGCCTTTTCTACAAGTACTTCCACGGTAATTGCTCTGAGGAGTTGCTTTCGCTTGTCCCTAAGCCTCGTGAATTTAAGCGTCCTACGAAGCTGGCATCCCGTTCCCACCCCTTCACCGTTGAAACTGTTAGGTTTAGACGTCTTTTCTACTCCAATAGCTTCATGTCTCGCACATCTCGCCTATGGAACTTCCTTCCCTATTACTGTTTTCCTGACAAATACAATCTCCAACGGTTTAAGTGTAGCGTCAATCGTCATCTCCAATTGCCTTGATCTATCCACTTCCTGACATCTTTCATTCCTATCTGCTCTCGCTCTATATCACCCGTAACCTCCCTACCTCGATCGACCCTCCGTCCTTCTCTTTCTCCACATCCCTTCCTTTACCACTCCTATCTGCTCTTCCTCCAACCCTTCTGTAACCCCTTGCGTGATAGTGGCCACCTGCCTTGCTTGGGGTGATACGCTTAAAAAAAAAAAAAAAAAAAAACTCAACGCTGACGTCGAATTCATAGCTTCACTGGTGTTTAATTTTCAAACTAGTCATCACACTGAAAATTCTTAGTCAAAGAGCTAATTAAAAGAGTGCACACGAGGGGCATTTATTTATATTTTTATAAGTTTAGTAAAAGAGACAGCAGCTACATTTTGGCGTTGTGGCCAAGGCCCTAGGCGTAATGCAAGGATCAATACGAAGTTTGCAGAAGTCATCCAGGAAGTAAACAAACATTCTCCTAATTCGTCAGCGGCCAATGTAGAAGTGGCGATAGTGCACATGTTCTTGAAACGTCGTGCCAAAGACACCTTAATAAATTATTTTTTATTAGGTTTTAAAAGGTTATGTTTTAAAAATGATCCCTAATAAATTACTTTTATTTGCTTTTAAAAAGTCGGCGAAAACATTTCATAGTTTACATGTCGTAGAGTTGTCCTCGCGCTGAGTAGGCTGGTGGTCAGTTGTCCTGGATTTGAGTTGACACGAAGATGAGTTGTTCGGTGTTGAGTCGGCGGTGATGAGGCGTCCTGCACCCTAATAATAGAATTATTCCGAAATCTATGATGATTTCTTCAGAGGCATACTATGTGCGTCACCAGTGCGACATACAATTTCTTAGTTCAGAGTTGTTTTTCTCCTAGACTGGTTTCCAACCAGGGCCGAAGAACCCCGTCTGAACTACTAATAGGTTGATCGGAAAATAATGTCCTTTTTTTAGGATCAACACTTATTCCCGAATTAATGTATTTAAACAGTATTTAAAGTAGTCAAAACCCTGAACATCTACACCATTCTATGGTCGAGTTACTTCAATCTTTATGAGAAAAGTAAAAGTTTTAACGCAAAAAGTTTTTGAATGCTGTTTCTGCATATTCTTTGCAACAGAATGTCTTTGGGGTTAGAAAATTGTTAAAATGCTTCTAAAAGTGGTAGTCATGTGCTAGGGATTAGGGGGATATGGTGGATGTGGCAAAGTCTCGTGTCCCAAGTCGGTGAGCTTCTACAGTGTCATCCCGGCAACATGTGACTGGGCCTCGTCTATTGACTATCACCGTTCGCATTTTGCTTAATTAATGTGCATTTCATTAAGTAGCCGACAGTGAACCTCGGCAGTGATGCTTTAGTTAGATTCCAGAAAGCTGTAATGGATAGCGCCTCCAGACAGTCACCATCTTCTGTTAGTGCAATTTCGGTATTTTTTTTTAAAAGTGTTCGGGTGCTTCTTCATGATCAAACCATTGAGCCGATCGTTTACGATTGTTATAAATAATCTATTTCTCGTTACGAGTCTATATTCAATCAATCATTTTAGTTTCGCCGATACAACATTGAGCATACTTCAAAACGTCGGGCTCTTACACTTTCACTTTCATTTTCAAGTACAATCCATTTGTAGAGTTTATTCACCTTGCTAATTTTATCGCTTACAGTTATCATTAAGAATCTATTTCTCGCCATGAGTCACTATTCAATCAAGAAATGGATCATTTTAATTTCGCCGATTCAACATTGAGCACACTTCAAAACGTCGGACTCATTTGTAGAGTTTCTAAACCTTGCTAGTTTTATCGATTACATTATAAAGAATCTATTTCTCGTCATGAGTGACTATTCAATCAAGAAATGGATCATATTTTAGTTTCGCCGATGCAACATTAAGTATACTTCAAAACGTCGCTCTCTTTCACTTTCACTTTCACTTTCATGTACATTATATTTGTAGAGTTTTTCATTTTCTTAATTTTCTTAAGATAGTCCGATATTATTGAACTGCTAACACCCATTATCTGAGACATTTCTTTATCACTTTGATGCGTTTTTTTTAACTATTGTTTTCTGGTGTTGATTCTCAATTGGAAAAGGACGTCCTCTACCACTCGTATTCCGACTGCGGAACATTAGAAATCAACGCCATACGGTATGATCAAAACTGGATCCTTCATTGTTGATGTTTGCAACAATTTTGAGAAGCATTATGACCAAGCTTCAGCTCATGCTAAATTTATTCTTTTTCTTGCATGTTCAAGATGTGGCGTATATAATGTTTTTAGTTAAATTCTGAAAGAGATTGATATAAAATTAAGAAAGGGCACACATTAATCATTATGAATAAGTAATGTATTTTTGTGCAACTATTATAATAATATATTAGGATACAATTAAAAGGTCTACTCTAAAATCGGACATTATTTCCCGAACAACCTAATACAGTAAATATAATAGAAGCACTCCTAATGAAAACTTAAAAACCTACACGGAACTCCATTTGTTTTGAAACTGATGAAGGAATCTTAACTCTGGAATACTAAACAAAAACTGTAATATGAATTACAATTCCGCACACATACAATACGATATAGGAAACATAAACATGAATTCGTCCTGGGTATGACGATAAACTACCTAGGGATAGCAAGGCCTCTGATCGGGAGATTGGAAGTTTCGATAAACGTGGAACCACCTCTTAACTGCTGTTGTCCATTCTGACCCGGGGAAAATTCATCGGCACAAGCACAATTTCAATGAAAATATTTATAGAAAAGGCACAGTGAAGATTCATTACGACGGTGGGAAATTGTCTGTAGGCGAGATTCCAGATCAGGACCAATGGAATTTTAGAGTCTTGTTTGGATTTTGTCAAGGATCTCTAAATATACAGCAGGGCACCAGACAAGGGTATACATGTGGCAGCAATATTGTATATGTGGCAGAAATACTGTAAGCATAGGTGAAAATAGATTCGAGCGAGAACAATTGTCTCGTATCACAGTGAACTAACTTTCCTAACAACAGCTAGCAATTGAGTAAATAAAAAGAATAATCTAAACTTAACATAAAATTTGTCGAAACTACTTGTAAAATAATCAGAAACTTTATTAATACAAAGCAAAATAACAACAACCTAAAATCAGAAAGAGAAATGTACTCTGTATCCTGTAATAATTGCCACAAGTAATACACAGAAGCGACCTCGAGGAATTTAAATAAAAAGATTATCTGATCACAAAAGAGTTATTTTACAAAACAACAAGCTTAGTGCATTAGTCGCTCACCGCAGTGAGTCTAACAATAATTTCGATTTAAAAATTATGAATTTAATAAAAAGCGAAAGCTAAGTCGGAAATGTATAGAAAGTGCACCGATTGCTAAATCATCTATGATAAATTAGTGTCCAGGTTCTTACAATAGTTCCCTTTTCTTGGCATAATATGAGATACTTAAAAACAAAAATGATAGAAAAAAAGCGTAAGGAAACTGAATGGATCGGCTAGACCATTGGTGTCCAATCTTTTATTGGCCATGACCTATCTATACATACTTAAAAACCTGATATCCTCCCACCCTGTGACATATAATTCTTATTATTTAAACGGTGAACTACTATTCACGTAGAGAAAGCCGAAAAGGCCCTTAACTTGGTTGAAACAAACTTCCAGATAACTTGAAACTCCAAAATTTTAAATTCAGCGTTCATACATCTTCAGCATTTACTCTTAATTCATAATTATAACTATTGGCTTGGTGCATACTTATCAGGCGTTTTTGCAGACGAGTTATTTATTAATAAAAATTACCGTTTTGTTTATGTTTCCAGCCAATACCTCATAAATAATGGACTATTCCATTTTGATCTCGTAGAAAGAGGAAAAAAGACACTTCTTGGTTTCAGTAGGAAAAAGAGATATTGGGTTGGTGCGTAATTATCAGGCCTTTTTACAGGTGAGTTATTTGGTAATAAAAATTGCCGTTTTGTCTACGTTTCCAGTCAATACCTCATAAATAATGGACTCTTCCGTTTTGATCTCGTAGAAAGAGGGGAAAAGACACTTCTTGGTTTCAGAAGGAAAAAGATATTGGGTTGGTGCATAATTATCAGGCGTTTTTGCGGGCGAGTTATTTATTAATAAAAAATACCGTTTTGTTTACTTTATGTTTCCAGCCAATACCTCATAAATAATGGACTCTTCCGTTTTGATCTCGTAGAAAGAGGAAAAAAGGCACCTCTTGGTTTCAGTAAGAAAAAGAAAGATATTGTGTTGGTGCATAATTGTCAGGTGTTTTTGCGGGCGAGTTATTTATTAATAAAAAATACCGTTTTGTTTACTTTATGTTTCCAGCCAATACCTCATAAATAATGGACTATTCCATTTTGATCTCGTAGAAAGAGGAAAAAAGACACCTCTTGGTTTCAGTAAGAAAAAGAAAGATATTGTGTTGGTGCATAATTGTCAGGTGTTTTTGTAGGCGAGTTATTTGTTAATAAAAATTGCTGTTTTGTTTACTTTTTTTAAATAAAAATATTATTTTATTTTCAGGTTATAAAAATGCGTGTCGATAATCATACGCTCCGGAATAATCATTTAAAAATGCTATTGTTGAAGTACTATGTTTCTTGTTTCATAATAAATATTGTTTAAAACAAAACGCCTGATAATTATGCACCAACCCAATATCAACCTGAGTATACTATTTGTTTACTTAACTACGTCAAATGCTTTCGTTTTTTTTTCACTTAATCACTTTACGGGTTGTCTTTGACATATATTGATAAACTTATAATTTCTGAGCTTTGAAGCTATTATGAAGTAAAATTTACCATTTATATTCGGGCCTTTTTGGGGACATGATTTCAATTACTTTGCATCTAAAATTTAATATGGCTTTTATAAAAATGATCAGAGTAAGCCTTTAAGTTTTTTTAATTTATTTAGTTTAACACCATTCAAGATTGAGAACAGCTGTGATCAGTTTATGTAATCCGTTTCTAAAAGTGGATTTAAAAAAATGTTGATAGCCGTGATACTACCAGTATGTTGTAGGCGAGTTATTTAATAAAAATTGCTGTATTGTTTACTTTTTTTAATAAAAATATTATTATATTTTCAGATTATGAAAATGTGTGTCGATAATCACACGCTCCAGAATAATCATTTAAAAATGTTATTGTTGAATTGTTATATTTCTTTTTTTTCATAATAAATATTGTTTTAAAAACGCCTGATAATTATGCCCCAACCCAATAACTAACAATCATATTATGCACCCCCCGCTTAGTCATATACAATTCAATCAGTCCGTGAGAAATTATTTTAGTCCGATGAAATTATTTTAGAGGGAGAAACGCGTCACACGGCCTTTTCCCACTCTGTCATGCTTATGAAAGTGGCTGTCACATATGGTCCAGTGCTCCTGCTATCTAGAGCTTCTTGATAAAACCCAAAGAAGAATCTGCAATATTATTGGCCCCAAACTGGCCTATCGCCGTAAAGTTACCTTCTTTTGCCTTTTCTATGAGCAGACTCTTCGAGCTTAAACGCACGGTGGAGTAATGATAGTGGCTCGGATTGAGGAATCGGAGAGCCGAGTTCGAATTCCAGTCGAATCCATAATATTCACTTATGTGCTCATACCCTTGGGAAGGGTATGAGCACGTAAGAAGAAAAATCCCCTCAGCCCACGCAATCTGTGTGTTGTGGAGTTATTTCCACAATAGTCGGACTAAATGCGTCCTAAATGGGGTAAACGTACAGAAACGTTAGGAACTTTTAATAAAGTGTTACGCAGAGTAATCGAGTTGTGGTCGCTAATGACTTCTTCTCTCGACTACCTACTGATTCCTGCTTATAATAGGTGGGAGAGTCTATTACCTATAGACTAGGTGTCTTCCACCCTAACACTATGGTTGCGCTGACCTCGGTGCGAGCACAGATCCCTGAATCTGGTGCAATGGGACGGCGTGGCCTCGGGCAGCTGTTCCCCGGGGCTGGGCACCTCTTCAGTATTATTTTTCTCAGTTTAAAAAAATATTATTCTTTATTTTTCATAATGTCAAGTGGCCCTACCATGTCGTACATCACATAGTATTGCATGGAGGCTGCATCAAGAGCAGCTCACCGGATTTATTCAACCTATACAGCGATTCAGATATCAGCACATGTCAAGTGGCCCTACCATGTCGTATATCACATAGTATTGCATGGAGGCTTCATCAAGAGCAGCTCACCGGATTTATTCAACCTATACAGCGATTCAGATATCAGCACATGTCAAGTGGCCCTACCATGTCGTAGATCACATAGTATTGCATGGAGGCAGCATCAAGAGCAGCTCACCGGATTTATTCAACCTAAACAGCGATTCAGATATCAGCACATGTCAAGTGGCCCTACCATGTCGTACATCACATAGTATTGCATGGAGGCTGCATCAAGAGCAGCTCAGCGGATTTATTCAACCTATACAGCGATTCAGATATCAGCACATGTCAAGTGGACCTACCATGTCGTACATTACATAGTATTGCATGGAGGCTGCATCAAGAGCAGCTCACCGGATTTATTCAACCTATACAGCGATTCAGATATCAGCACATGTCAAGTGGCCCTACCATGTCGTACATCACATAGTATTGCATGGAGGCTGCATCAAGAGCAGCTCACCGGATTAATTCAACCTATACAGCGATTCAGATATCAGCACATGTCAAGTGGCCCTACCATGTCGTACATCACATAGTATTGCATGGAGGCTTCATCAAGAGTTGCTCACCGGATTCATTCAACCTATACAGTGATTCAGATATCAGCACATGTCAAGTGGCCCTACCTTGACGTACATCACATAGAATTGCATGGAGGCTGCATCAAGAGCAGCTCACCGGATTTATTCAACCTATACAGCGATTCAGATATCAGCACATGTCAAGTGGCCCTACCATGTCGTACATCACATAGTATTGCATGGAGGCTGCATCAAGAGCAGCTCAGCGGATTTATTCAACCCATACAGCGATTCAGATATCAGCATATGTCAATTGCCCTACCATGTCGTACATCACATAGTATTGCATGGAGGCTGCATCAAGAGCAGCTCACCGGATTTATTCAACCTATACAGCGATTCAGATATCAGCACATGTCAAGTGGCCCTACCATGTCGTACATCACATAGTATTGCATGGAGGCTGCATCAAGAGTTGCTCACCGGATTTATTCAACCTATACAGTGATTCAGATATCAGCACATGTCAAGTGGCCCTACCTTGTCGTACATCACATAGAATTGCATGGAGACTGCATCAAGAGCAGCTCACCGGACTTATTCAACCTATACAGTGATTCAGATATCAGCACATGTCAAGTGGCCCTACCATGTCGTACATCACATAGTATTGCATGGAGGCTGAATCAAGAGTTGCTCACCGGATTTATTCAACCTATACAGTGATTCAGATATCAGCACATGTCAAGTGGCCCTACCTTGTCGTACATCACATAGAATTGCATGGAGGCTGCATCAAGAGCAGCTCACCGGATTTATTCAACCTATACAGTGATTCAGATATCAGCTCATGTCAAGTGGCCCTACCATGTCGTACATCACATAGTATTGCATGGAGGTTGCATCAAGAGCAGCTCACCGGATTTATTCAACCTATACAGCGATTCAGATATCAGCACATGTCAAGTGGCCCTACCATGTCGTACATCACATAGTATTTCATGGAGGCTGCATCAAGAGCAGCTCACCGGATTTATACAACCTATACAGCGATTCAGATATCATCACATGTCAAGTGGCCCTACCTTGACGTACATCACATAGAATTGCATGGAGGCTGCATCAAGAGCAGCTCACCGGATTTATTCAACCTATACAGCGATTCAGATATCAGCACATGTCAAGTGGCCCTACCATGTCGTACATCACATAGTATTGCATGGAGGCTTCATCAAGAGTTGCTCACCGGATTCATTCAACCTATACAGTGATTCAGATATCAGCACATGTCAAGTGGCCCTACCTTGACGTACATCACATAGAATTGCATGGAGGCTGCATCAAGAGCAGCTCACCGGATTTATTCAACCTATACAGCGATTCAGATATCAGCACATGTCAAGTGGCCCTACCATGTCGTACATCACATAGTATTGCATGGAGGCTGCATCAAGAGCAGCTCAGCGGATTTATTCAACCCATACAGCGATTCAGATATCAGCATATGTCAATTGCCCTACCATGTCGTACATCACATAGTATTGCATGGAGGCTGCATCAAGAGCAGCTCACCGGATTTATTCAACCTATACAGCGATTCAGATATCAGCAAATGTCAAGTGGCCCTACCATGTCGTACATCACATAGTATTGCATGGAGGCTGCATCAAGAGTTGCTCACCGGATTTATTCAACCTATACAGTGATTCAGATATCAGCACATGTCAAGTGGCCCTACCTTGTCGTACATCACATAGAATTGCATGGAGACTGCATCAAGAGCAGCTCACCGGACTTATTCAACCTATACAGTGATTCAGATATCAGCACATGTCAAGTGGCCCTACCATGTCGTACATCACATAGTATTGCATGGAGGCTGAATCAAGAGTTGCTCACCGGATTTATTCAACCTATACAGTGATTCAGATATCAGCACATGTCAAGTGGCCCTACCTTGTCGTACATCACATAGAATTGCATGGAGGCTGCATCAAGAGCAGCTCACCGGATTTATTCAACCTATACAGTGATTCAGATATCAGCTCATGTCAAGTGGCCCTACCATGTCGTACATCACATAGTATTGCATGGAGGTTGCATCAAGAGCAGCTCACCGGATTTATTCAACCTATACAGCGATTCAGATATCAGCACATGTCAAGTGGCCCTACCATGTCGTACATCGCATAGAATTGCATGGAGGCTGCATCAAGAGCAGCTCACCGGAATTATTCAACCTATACAGCGATTCAGATATCAGCACTTGTCAAGTGGCCCTACCATGTCGTACATCAGATAGTATTGCATGGAGGCTGCATCAAGAGTTGCTCACCGGATTTATTCAACCTATACAGTGATTCAGATATCAGCACATGTCAAGTGGCCCTACCAAATCGTACATCACATAGTATTGCATGGAGGCTGCATCAAGAGCAGCTCACCGGATTTATTCAAACTATACAGCGATTCAGATATCAGCACATGTCAAGTGGCCCTACCATGTCGTACATCACATAGTATTACATGGAGGCTGCATCAAGTGTTGCTCACCGGATTTATTCAACCTATACAGTGATTCAGATATCAGCACATGTCAAGTGGCCCTACCTTGTCGTACATCACATAGAATTGCATGGAGGCTGCATCAAGAGCAGCTCACCGGATTTATTCAACCTATACAGTGATTCAGATATCAGCACATGTCAAGTGGCCCTACCATGTCGTACATCACATAGCATTGCATGGAGGCTGCATCAAGAGCAGCTCAGCGGATTTATTCAACCTATACAGCGATTCAGATATCAGCATATGTCAAGTGGCCCTACCATGTCGTACATCACATAGTATTGCATGGAGGCTGCATCAAGAGCAGCTCACCGGATTTATTCAACCTATACAGCGATTCAGATATCAGCACATGTCAAGTGGCCCTACCATGTCGTACATCACATAGTATTGCATGGAGGCTGCATCAAGAGCAGCTCACCGGATTCATTCAACCTATACAGCGATTCATATATCAGCACATGTCAAGTGGCCCTACCATGTCGTACATCACATAGTATTGCATGGAGGCTGCATCAAGAGCAGCTCACCGGATTTATTCAACCTATACAGCGATACAGATATCAGCATATGTCAAGTGGCCCTACCATGTCGTACATCACATAGTATTGCATGGAGGCTGCATCAAGAGCAGCTCAACGGATTCATTCAACCTATACAGCGATTCACATATCAGCACATGTCAAGTGGCCCTACCATGTCGTACATCACATAGTATTGCATGGAGGCTGCATCAAGAGCAGCTCACCGGATTTATTCAACCTATACAGCGATTCATATATCAGCACATGTCAAGTGGCCCTACCAAGTCGTACATCACATAGTATTGCATGGAGGCTGCATCAAGAGCAGCTCACCGGATTTATTCAACCTATACAGCGATTCAGATATCAGCATATGTCAAGTGGCCCTACCATGTCGTACATCACATAGTATTGCATGGAGGCTGCATCAAGAGCAGCTCACCGGATTTATTCAACCTATACAGCGATTCAGATATCAGCATATGTCAAGTGGCCCTACCATGTCGTACATCACATAGTATTGCATGGAGGCTGCATCAAGAGCAGCTCACCGGATTCATTCAACCTATACAGCGATTCAGATATCAGCACATGTCAAGTGGCCCTACCATGTCGTACATCTCATAGTATTGCATGGAGGCTGCATCAAGAGCAGCTCACCGGATTTATTCAACCTATACAGTGATTCAGATATCAGCACATGTCAAGTGGCCCTACCATGTCGTACATCACATAGTATTGCATGGAGGCTACATCAAGAGCAGCTCACCGGATTTATTCAACCTATACAGCGA